>OZ010687.1:17611620-18078240 GCA_963932265.1 Thymelicus lineola | reverse complement strand
AAGAAGTTACTGGTATCCTAACTTTATAAAATGAGAATGTTTTCACGTAGAAGCCGCGGTAATTGGGTAGGAATTGACAGATTTCGTAATACGATTTCAGTTGCAAACTGTGTGAGGTGAAGCATGTTCCGCTGAACCTGATTTAAAAGTTTCGTAAATGGAAAACTCAAGATTTTCTAGGAGATTCCTAAAGAGATACTTTTTGGGATGCGATGAAAAAATAATAACTAGTCAAGTTTTTAAACTTATTCAGAAATTCAAAGTTATTCAAGCATAGTTTTCTTAAAGATAATTATTATAATTGATTGCGAGCAAATCCACATTAACGTATACAAAATATTTGCATCAGAAAGGATATTTGCAAACGTTTATTGAAATGCCAAGAACACACCCACTCATATCTAGAAAAGACTTAAAGTCCACATTAAAATTTTTGCATCTATTGGAATCAAACTCAAGATCTTTTGAACGGTAGTTCAGCATGGTATAGTCATATTGCCACGCAGGTCGTTAATTCAACCTAATAATGTTAATTTACCGGAGATTGCAGCAGTCTTGATTTAACCTCTAACAGAACCAAAGTAAAACCCTGCTTGCAACAACGAGGAAGATTCGATCATTTATGATATCTCTGTCCCGGTGTTAACGTCAGATACCAGTCGTTAAGCTATGTCAGAGCCCCTCGAGCGGCATGAAAACTTCTGACACTTGGGTTGGCCCCTAACTCCTCCACCAATCCGCACTGGAGCAGCGTGGTGGCTATAGGCTCTAGGCCTCCTCAAGAGGACAGACCCGTGCTCAATAGCCGGTTATTAATGGGTTGAAGCTAAGCATTTTTTCTTATGTACCCTGGTATGACTAGATTGAAATTCCTGGAATAGGCAAGACGTCCACGAAAACAAAAGTCTATCCCATTCAGAAGTAGTATTTTCTGTCCTGTGTGTGACTACAGCCATTAAGGCATCGTGGCTCCACTGAGCCGCGGTACGCAAACATTTTCGGCATGTAGAGTCCTTCCCATCAAAAGAATTCTTAATTCGCGCGGACATGGCCGCCTCTTTGTCCGTACTCGCGACTCGAGCCAGGTAATTATCGCCACAAAAGGCATTACAATTAAGCTTTTAGAGGCGGCAATGAATCTCTGATCACACTCGTTGCGTGTTGCCTCTCGAAACTACGAATGATGTAACGAGTATCGTATGTTCTAAATGGTATAAGAGGTATTATCAGTACAAGGTTTTATCAGTATGCCATTAACTCATTACTTCCGAGAATTCAATCCTTATATTATAATTGACATTATCGAATGGTATAATAATACCGGGTGTTTGTTTTTCAAAATTAACGGATTCGGATCCTGGCTAGGAATTTTTATCCTACAAAAATCTAATTGATGTAATTTTAATTTTCATCAAAATCAGACCCTATCCTATGAGCACTTTTGGTTATTCCTCATAGTTTCGGATTTAGTCATCCACGCCCACTTGATACATTCATACAGATATATGGCAACTATGGCAGTCTGTAGATATAAGTAAAACAACTTAAATAACAAAATATAGTTCCATTTGGTGATAACATTACAGCTATTTCGTAACTTTATCGACATTCAGAGTCACCGTCCGGTGTCGATATACACCTTTGTCAACACACAACGCATAGTTTCATTATATTATCAAAATAACTTAAAAACAATGTAGGTACGTATGTAATTTAAAGATATTGATTTCTTGGCTAAAGGTTCTCTATGGCAAAAACTGGTAAGGACTGCACGGTTAAGAATATGGACGGAATATATGAATGTACGAATCTTTAGCTCTAATTTTTTATCTTAAAAATAAACACCTAATTATTATTTGAGAAGATAATGGGTTGAATAATTAAATAATCCATACTTATTTCGGATGCGAACACCAAAACCGTCAATTTATTCCAAACGTTCTCGCTACAAAGTAAGTCTTTCTGAGCGAAGGACGAGCCTAATGGCACAGTTATGCTTGTGATAAGACCGTTGAACTCATTGACTCGTCGAGAGCTATCCATTATTCCTGGCATCCAGAAAAATTCCCAACTACAATCTTTCCCATGCCAACTCTAACTTGGTACAAGGGCTGTCCTGTTCGGAATTTTTAATTGTAGTGTCTGTTACGTAAGTTTCCTTCCGATATAATTTTTTGAATCGGCTAACTAATGCGCTAGTAATTGCGATACGTTTTTTGTAACCCAAAATCTATAAGATGATTCCAAGAAGGAAACAATCGGTTTATCAGTGTCTGTATTTTATTGGGGAAGACCGTGACTGAATCATGTCAAAATGCTTAAAGAATCAGAGTAGCAATTGAATTAGCAGAAAGTCGTACCTACATAGATCAATTACTATATTTTACTCATCCAGTAAAATAGACATGAAAGGAAAGAGTTGCCACCTTCTCTGATTTCTAGAATCAGAGAAGCTAGAAATCAGAGAAGAGACAACTCTTTCCTTTCATGTCTATTTTACTGGATGAGAAAAATATAGTAATTGATCTAGGTACGACTTTCTGCAAATTCAAAATATTATCCAGTTTTAAACAATTTATATGTTTCACTGATATCCATAAATATTTCGAGGAAATGTATTAGACCGAATAAGCTCGTGATCTGAAGAAGGAAGAGTTGTTTTCAGGTTTACTTTTGTGTATATAAGAATTATATGTAGTTCCACGGTAGTGCCACTGCCAAGACGAACGGCACTACCAAGTTTTAAAACTAAATTCAATATCATGGTAAGAGCGGGCTTATTACCACTTCCATGGAGTTAATTTTAATAATGTTACTTACTTATATAACTATAACCGCAGTCGTCCCCATGCTGTTGCGACTCACCTGTAGACAAACAAACAATATTTGAGTTATATTCACACAATAAAATACTATGTACATCTAGAAGTCCCGTCCGTAGACGGTAAGGAGGGATACACAGTACAACATAATAGGTAATAAGGACCCGGGTACACAAAATTAACAGAACCCGGAATAATTCCCTAGGTTAAAATGTTATGCATCGTAGTATGCTACAAAATCATCTATATTTAAACATATTTTCTGGTCTTTATAGTCTTATATCTTTAAACATAATTATGTATTAACTGTTTATAAAAGTTCTGAAACTGTTACACGTATCACAAGTAGATACACCTACTTAAAATATTTACACGAATCTCACCGTGTTTAGGTGAAAATAACACTTTCCTTTCTTGGCGATGTCACGACATGTTCCAAAGAGTAGTTGCGTCAAAGTACTCAAAGTTTCATTCATAACGAGGACGACCAAAAAGTCGTGACACGATACGACCATAAAAACGCAAAATACGTTAGCGTCGACCATTATGAGAAAATGTAAGCAACTTCAAACATGTGCGACAGTTCATTTCGTCTTACCAACCCTTTTGGTATGCGAAAAACTAATCTTCCCCCTATTCTCGTTTACATAACGTTCAAATTCAAATAAGAACTATTCGAGCAAGTTCGAGTTTAAAGTTGTTCCAATGACGCTGCCGTGAGAACATATGTCACGAGTTTGATGTTAAAAATGAGTCTTGTAGCCAAGGGGTTAGAACGCATAGTCCGTTGTACACCGAAGTTCATGTAATCGTCACGGAGCGTATCGGGCGCCATCGTCACGCGGCATTAGATTCAAATCTCGAACTCTTTAAAACGGAATAATGGCGTCTTCCGTGTTTGAAGGGCTACACTTAAATATCTGTGCTCTGATATAGCCCTTGCTGCGGCATGTTAAAGTCTACAGTAGCGATTGTACTTGTAATGTTATTTGATATTCGTTGGATAAAACCTAAAGTGCGGATAAAGAATAAACAATGAAACCTCCGCTTTGATTTCTGTAGATACTTTGACAGATTAACTCCTATATGGCAGATTTTTATTAATTTAAATATTTTACCTTTGTTTTTACAAAAGGATAATTTAATTATAACTTACCTGTGCTGTTCATGTTACTAATTAATTTTTACTCATAAATAAAATTTCTCCAAAGCTCAATCGTGTTGTGTTTCACAAAGAATTCTGAATACATAATTGCATAGAAAAATCAAAGCTAAGCACGCAGAGCGTTAAAAAGCGAAAATTCTCTTTGTATAATGACGTAATTCTATACTTTATGGGCTGTTAGGAATTTAATTTTGGCTCTTTATATTTTTGACCAAGCTGAAGGAGAGGACGCAGGGGTTGGGAATAAATAGGCCTTTTCGGACGAGATTTGAACTTCAGTAGTAATTCGAGGTCAAGGTACAGGTACAGTTTCATTTACAAAACATTAAATACAGAAAAAGTGACAGAAAAATAAAATTCAAGAAATATTATCAGCTATAAATCATTTTTCATTATCGAGTTTACAAGAAAGTTCCGTAGATACCAGCCGTCAAACTACGCTAATATATTATACCGACACGCACTTGTTATTAAAATACAAACACAGGGATTCAGTACAGCATTTTTTTTATTTCTAGGGCCTATTTATACTTCGACAATCAAGTTTTTTATGTAAATAGTTTATGAACCGGCAGAAAAATTACCTGACTAAGTGGTCAGATTTGGCGTTATGTCTGTGGTTACCGCCAAAAAAGAAGAAGAAAGAAGAGCCGCATCATTGTATATTATCCCAAGTACATTTTTAAAGCCTATTATGTGATAGACCATAAAAGCGTTTTCGCAAACAATAGGATATTTTATTTTTAATTTAGACTGATCAACGATCTCAAACGCTCGTCTGAAACGCGCGGCACGAACGCTCTACTCATAAAAAACCTATTGCGTTATGGTGGCTGCCAGCACGTACGCATATTACAGCGAGGACCTCCTAAAAACCGTAAAGAGGTCAAGTGCCAGTCCTTTATAATCTGTCTTGGGACTTTTCGTTTGGCCGTGACGTTTAACTTCTAAGTATGAAGATTCTACGAAGTTGGCAGAAGCAGCGAAAGGGAAAATGAAACAGACGATTGGCAGGTACATTTGTAGATCGACATTATGGCGTTTGGGGCTTTATATTTCAGAAATCATAACAAAATTAACAATGATTATGAAGTGATAATTTTAATGATGAAACGATGCCTATACTGTCCACGGATGGAATTAGCCGGTCCAGAACAGGATAAATAAATAAAAACTACAAACTCATAGCTCCACAGCAGGCATACTTGTGATTTGTGGGTACCATGGACAACACACAAAGACAAGAAAACTCATAGCTACAACTATATTTATCTTATATACGAATGACTAACAATAATCTTATGGCACGAGCAGCTGCCCATACACCAATGAAAAGACGTGATCAATCCACCAAATCACTTGTTGATGTTTCAACAAATTTGCAATGCATCCTCAATAACAAACGCATCAAAGCATCCTTTAGTCAACATAAAAACAAAAGAACTGCGTTCTTATCGAAATTCTAATACAATGTTTACCCGTATCTTCAGCCACACCAAAATCCTGGACACACACGAACTCCATCCTGTCTCTCGCTTAAAATTTCATCAATTCTAAGCCCAGAATATTAAATCGATGACTCATTCAACATACTCAGGTCTTATTATGCAAATATAAAAAAAACGCATGGGAACATCAAACAAAGGCATCGTAAGGTACGACGACATCATGATAGGGGCCCATTGAACACGAAGTGGCCGATTGAACAGCCAGTTAAGAACTTGTTTGATGTAAGAAGAACAAATGACTTAAGATCACTTAGAGTAGCTGAACAAAGTGACAGATTGGAAAATTGAAGAGATCTTCACAGAAACAACTCAAATAAAATATGGCGATAGATTACTGATTGGATCGGATGAAAACACGGAGGTATTGTAAATATTACTGACAAACGAGCAACATCATGGTAAAATGTTACCGTCGTCAATTAATGCCGGCAGCTCTATAGGCACCACTGATGCATTTGACGACCCGTGTGGTGCAATGGTTACCATGCCGGATCGCCGCGCCAAGGGTCCTGGGTTCGATTCCCAGCGAGGCGGAAATTTGAATGATGAGTTTGAATTTCTGTTCTCGGTCTTGGTGTGAATGTCCTTGTCTTGTGTGTTGTCCATGGCACCCACGACACAGGGAAACCTAGTGTGGGGCTATGAGTGTGAAGCGTTATTTATTTATTTATTTTTAGCCAAGGAGGAAAAACAAAGAAAGAAGGAAAAAAGTATGTGGGTGTAATCTTTTCGCGCGATTAAATTAAAACTTCTTTGACGTTGGTGACACGTTAATAATTAACCGTTACCGTTAATATTACCGTTGTTCGTTACCCCGTGATACATATCTAATCTATAGACTTGTTACAGATACAATGTAATCGTAATAGAATTATGTATCTGTACTTCAATTTTGTTTTTGTTTTCATTTGACATTCAACAGCCTATAGACTATAGAGCCTTATGTATCCGTTTGAATGCTTCCGTCCGAAAAATAATCTGAGTTACTCTCAAGTCGCGCCTTATAACAACTCAAGTTTTACTTCAATTATAATATGGACTGGCTCTTAAAACGTCACGCATGGCCTCTGCATCAGGCCAATGCCTTAGCCAATGATTTACTTCTAAATTATTCGATGCATTGTTGTTAAAAAGTAAATAAGACAACTGCTTGCTGCTTCACTTTTAGAAAATGCTATAACGTTATATCCACAAGGCTTTTCTAGAAGTACTTGCAGATTACATTGTTAAATTTTCACAATGTTCATCTAGTGAAGTTCAAACGCCTCGTGGGTAATCAAGCCGACGCGACATCCCCAACGTATTTGCAGGTGCACAACAAGTGTGGGTTTAAAATCTCACCAACGATAACATGAAACTGATTGAAATGCACCCCTTCATGTACTCGATTGGATTTTATAACATCTTTATAATCAAAGAACATGCAACTCGGATGAGTAAGCGTCGGTGAATGGTAGGTAACCAGGTAACTTATAACTGGGGTGATACGGGTATTTGAGAGATGATTTTATGTTGCACCATTTGTATCTTTGTCATCAGTGATAAACGTTATTTGCTTTCCAATTGATGCATTATGCTTCATATCGAAGCTCTTAAAACTGAGGAGGCCTTACCATACACTGATGTGTTGAATCACTTCAATGTTTTAGAGTTACCACTTCGTGGCTGACTGTGGCAAACAATAATATTAGACTAAAAAAAACTTAAGTACCTAATTGACTGAAATGTGGTTAATTAATAGTACCTATGTATTCCTTCCATTCAGCTATGTTTATAAACCAAATGTTAAAGAACTCATTAATAAGTTTCAAACTTTCAATTTACTTCTCCTCTAACCTTGCTCCTGAGGTTAAGATAAAAAAGAAAAAAGTATAAAACTAAAAAACCAGTTTAAAAAGGTCTCGAAAATGGAATGAAGCGGCGTCAGTACATCCGTAGCGCAGACTCCTAATGACGCGAATATTTCCCGTCTGGCGTTTAATTAACTATCAAAGGGGGTAACTGAAAAGCCTCTCTTAACGCCGGTTCATTGGGAGGCTCCATTCGACACCAGCCTCGTGGTGACGTTTTCATTCTTGTTACTTTGCGAGTTTTTATTTGAATAATGACGCATTTTTTATCTCAATAACGCCATGATTAGTGCCTAGGCAAACGTATACATACGAGCCAATTTCTAAGAGGCTATATGAAATCAAAGTCAGCAATTTTTTTCTATTTCTTGTATTTTATAAGGTGGTGGAATATCGTGGAAAAATATTTTTTTTTTTCAAATAGACAGTTGATGTTGGCCCCAGTAGCCTTGAAGTGATCACGCGAACAGAAGAAAAAAACTCTTTCAACTCCTCAAATCAGAAAGAAAGAAAGAAAGAAAGAAATTATTTATTCTGTTAAGCACTGCAACAAGTTACAAATTGAATCTTAATAAAACATTCATATACACACACACACTCATCACACACATCACACACACACACACACACATCACATTCATCACTGGATTGGTCTCTCTTCATACTTTAGGTGACATTGACTCCACATAACAGGATGTGGTAGTCTCAATGGTTTCTATGAATTAGAACTGAGAGTTACTATTACGTACTCTTGGTAGCACAAAAACACTTAACTATAATTTTGTTTCAAGTTATATAAGTATCCTTGCGATTTTACTTTCATGTTGAATTCGTTATGTCAATATTACTGGACCGCACCACTTTCATTATTCAATTTCCAGAAACAACTTTATTGTTATTAATACACAGCTTCATAACACTTAAATTTTTGGTGACATGCAACTTTGTACATTACTGCTTATAAAATAAGACTGTACAATCGTTACAATTACTGGTACCATTATTGACTCTCACTACCTGTGATTGTTCTCCAAACCATTCCGACTGCACGGGGGACGCCCATGTCATTTACACACGCTTGCCTTCACAAAAATAACGAAGTGTTCCATTTGGGACAATGTCACCCCATACACTCTGTGCTAAAGGCTGTAAGGAACGCGTTCGAACGAAGAAAAGGAACGAGTAACTATGCTCACAGAACCTTGCTTAGAAGAAAAACTTTTATAGCCCATTGGCCAAATAAAACGGATAAATAAAAAAATTGTAAAGTAAGCCTTTATTTCTACCTATATACTAAAGTTATATTTTTCATGAATATTTACTCATACATTATTTAATATAAATTTCAAAGTTCATTAATTGAAAATAAAATAACGAAAACAGGGATATTAGGGTATTTATCAACAATTATTACCAAAACTGCAATGTACCGTTTTTTAAACTAATGTCAATAGAGTACAAATTTTAAAATGAAAAACAGATGTTTTCATAAAAATCGGTTTGTACTGCTGCGCGTACCACTTTTTTGTATCTTAAATCTGACCTTAAACTAAAAAAACCATTACAACCTGTATGTTTTATTAGTACTGCAGATGACTTGAGATGTATGGACACTATGGATATTGACGATTCCAAAATTGAAGTAAAGCTTACAATAAACATTGAAATTTACACTCAGAAAATTATCAATCGCTTATCTTTAAATTGTAGGTAATAGGTAACGTCATTTAACATGAAACAATTTTATTGTCCCAATCCTATTGGGAGTTCAAGTTTGCAAAAGAAGAGCTTCTTTTGACAAAGTTATTTGCTGTGAAAGTATGGAGGCGTAGATGTGTGTATATGATAATAAGGGGAATAGATTTTTGTACAATACAGGTTGTATTACGATGGTTACCCTTTATGTATGTGTAAAAAAGTAAGAACACTCAATCTCACGGACTCTACCGGAATCTCAATTGGGCGGTTGGCGAAAACATACACAATTGAAACTTCATCAATATCTTAAATCAAGCCGACAACAAACATTTATAAGTCATTTAAGTCATTAAATTAAAAGCAGTGATAGTCTAGCGGTTAGATCATTGGTCTCCCGTATGCAGGGGCCCGAGTTCAAATCCTGGCATGCCACCTCTAATTTTCAAATATTATGTGCGTATTACAAGTTAATTATCACTTGCTTCGGTGAAGAAAAACATCGTAAGGAAACCTGCACATCGGAGAGTTCTCCATAATGTTCTCAAAGGTGTGTGTAGTCTACCAATCCGCACTTGGTCAGCGTGGTAGACTATGGCCTGTACCCCTCATATTGTGAGAGGAGACTCCGAGCCCAGCAGTGGGACAACTATGGGTTGTTGCTTTTGCTTTTGCTTTTAAGTCATTAAATGGCCCGATTCCCATTCTTGAACCTGATACCCAGACTCAGCTACAGTGTCGTTTAGTCATCAGGAAACTTCAAGCAAGAGTTTTGCGATTGTGATACAAAAGCATGATTATGCCAAAAGTTTTGAGGGATTAAGTTGGGTTGACACAATAATAGCGGTAATAGTATACCGTGATGTATGAACGATCACACTCTATAAGATAATCATGACATCTCAAAGGCAACATAAAGACGTGATCTCTCACTCGCTCACACGAAGTGTCCCAAACGACCGACCTGAAGTCGCCCGCGCACTAAATCAATGTAATTTGAAAACTACACCCGAACAAACTACCGTTGCTCCTGCACGTTACGGCCAACATAAACTGCGAAACTGTAACTTTACCGCTAATAAATCTTCGGTTACTTTCCAGTTATTTCCAAGATTTTTCGCAAAATTTCCGGCTCGCCCCCTTGGGGTTGTTACATTATTCTCTTGCAAGTAACCGGTATCAGAATGTACAATCAGGCTTGAGCGGGCAGCACTATCGTTGGGAAGGATTGCAATCCCAATGTTCTGAGATCGTGATGCTCCGAACTTTGTTTCGTAGAGATACGTGGGAGGATAATGTTTATTAATGTACAGCGAAGTTATGGAATTGTTTGCTTATGGCCAATTGGAGATAGGTACAGCAAATAAAGGCCACAATATCTGAGTATCAGTAAGTGTACGTAGTAGTTTAACCCCAGGTCGACAGATTGTCAGGAGATCCCCAGTCCTTGCTGAATGGCCAACTTTAAAATAGAAATCTTACTATACTTTTCGTAAAGTTACGTCACGTTCTAAAATGTGCCACTATTTATCATGCTTAGACTCTAGGGAAGTAAGTTTTTGAGAATTATACTTCTTTATGCAGAAATACACTCAATAACTAATATTTATAACTAGCTTTTCCCCGCTGTTTCACCCGCGTTAATTCGTGGAAAAAACCAAATACTAAAATATATGATGTTTTATATCTTATAGCCTTTCTCGATAAATGGCCTATCAGACACAAAAATAATTTTTCAATTTGATCCAGTAGTTCCTGAGATTAGCGCGTTCAACCAAACGAACAAATTCTTCAGCTTTATAATATTTGTATAGATTGTAAATATAATATTAATTTAGATATACGTACTTAGAAGAATGACCAAAAATATCAGTTTAGGCAGTCCTTAGAGGAGTCTGACATTACCTTTATAAAAACACTTAAGAAGCTCCATAGTAGCGCAAACGTTAACAAACATCTCGATGTAGGATCTAAAACAGAAGTAGTCAATAAATCAACAATCGATAAAGTTGCAGCCAGCATCGCGCAATGCACTTCACGTCGCAATACCTTTTGGATTAGATCAATAAAAGTTTCATAGATCGTAAATAAATACGTGCGAGTACAGTGGCACGGCCAGTACGCAATCGTATCGACGACGATCGGATATAATTCCGGACGCTTGAATCGAGCCACTCAGCTATTTTTATGATTAAAAAGTTAACATAAAATGTAATACAACTTTTTTTAAATGCCCATTAATGTCAATATTGTCAATAATAACCACTCAATATATAAAAAAATACTCGCTTACATAGTAATGTCCAGTCCGTCTGTCCATCAGTCCTAAGTATATTGAAGACATACCTATTTATTAAAACTAAAAATTAGTAATAATATTATTTTTAGGAGTACCTACTAGGTTAAGTGCAAATGAATTATTTTTTCTCATCTATTTCATAGTGTTTCATCATTGCAACGGTCTTTAAATACAGATACAATTTTCAGATTTATGGGACCGATTACTTTAAAGTGTATAAACAGTCATTAATAAATTGATCGCCTCGTGAAGGAGCCCCGCGTGGCGCGTTCGGTGATGACAGATAGGAGAATGATGTTTATACAGTGCGTGTTTGCCGGTCGCCTGACGAACATGCTGCGTTCAATTTGCGAAAGGATTTCCGACGAATTTACGACTGTTCAGCCAAATAGGGTGCGTGGGATCCGGGCTCGCTTGTTTCGGTCAATAAATTGTTTTTCTATCGATTGTATACGCATTACATTCTCGCCTATGTTTTAATAACGTAAAAATAAAATGATTGATTCGTTTCGATTCATATTATAATACTTGATCAATAGAAATACATTGTAATTTTGCTCATACAACTATTCCATTAACCTATTGGTAGATACAATAATTGCGTCGATCGATCGGCATTCAAACAGGATATCTACATAATTTAAAACACCTCGGAGATAAACTGCGGGACATAGGCCTCCGCTAATTTATACCAATCTGACCTGAGCTTTCTGCATACAACAGATTTGTCTGTTTATAAATACTCCTTTTGCGAAACATGAGCGCCATTCGAGAATCATTTTTCCCCAACAGTTATTATTCCTTCAAACTATGTGGCCAGCCTATTGCTACTTTAGCTTTATCTATTACGAATATGTTAACGGCTTGGGTTAAACCTTCCTATACCTATATAGTAACTTTATTTCCTAGAATAGGTCCGGCATACGGATCATATACACCGTTAGTCCTTCTGGACTCTATCGGTGATTATTCACCGTCTCTTGGTAAAGGATTTCAGATTAGTTTTCAACTGTTCGAACTAATTGATCGGGTGCGTCGTATCGAGTGTTCGTTTGCTTTAGTCATTAAATTGTATTCGCTGTGAATTTGCGCCGCGCCGTGTCGAAACGTTGTAACTAATGAACTATATTGTTTACTTGCCATTGATTGGTGCTAGCGTTTGAATTATATTAAAACGCTCAAATAAGTTTAAAATATAGCTTAAGGAATAGTTTTCCTACGTCTGCGTTCCTGCCCGCCTATTACGTTGATGTCTTCAAGAAAAGAATGAATAGGCTTTTATTAAGTTAGTGCACTCACCATCTTGGACCACATCTCCAATTACTCTTAGGTGGGATTGTGGTCAAGCATTAACTTATTTTAAATAAAAATAAAATAAAAAAAATAAACGAATAACTAATTTGATGGTGATTAACTTCAAAGTTATGACATCTTAAAAGTTCAACGCCTCAAAAACTAATAAGCAAGCCATCACCATTTTACAGAGTAATTTTTCAGACTAAAACATTTAATCTCATTAATTTGTAAGACGTTTCACAAAAGTATCTTAATGCGATTTTCTTTAAATAATAGTTCAGTTACTTTAAAACTTATCTCTATTTATCTGAAAGTCATAACACTAAGAGATGGAGTTATAATGGACTTTAATAGTTTCCATAAATACCTATTTCTTGTCGCCAGAGAGCGGTGTGAGGAGTACGAATAGTCCTTTAACAAAATAACCGTAGGCGATTTGGAATATTGGCGAGTGCGTGCTACAATGCTACGGCTCTACGCCGTAGGCTGTACTACGAAGTTGCTACACAATGTCTGTACAATCTCCAATAGAGTAATGCCGTTCACAAACTGACGAGTCGTGTTCGAAGTTCCTCTGGAAGTGTTCGGATTATTGACAGCGATTGGTACTGGAATATCTATACATTCTGGAATCTATATTCTTACGATTGAGGTGATAAATGTGTTATGGATATCCTTGTACATTCCTTTACGATTATAATTTTTATACTATGGGCTTTGTTGCCCAAAATAAACTTATATCATAAAAAAACAGTATAAAAGATACTGTAAACTCAGGAATAGGTGGAACGTATCAGGTATAAGTCGTTGGACTATAAGTTCCAGTTAACGAGAATCATTTATTGTAGACTCTAGTTGCAACCTTATATATGACTTCAAGACGCTCAAATTTCAGGTCGTTATTACTTACATTCTCTAATTTGTTTAGAAATATCGACTAAAACTGAAACACCCCAACTCAGAGTTACTAACGGTTACATAAATCGCTCTTTAGATCAGAATTTATATGTTGATTCTTTACTAAGGAGCAATTTAAGTAACCGTTAGTGACTCTGAGTTGGGGCGTAAGAGAGTCTTCCGGCAAAAATGAACGTGCAGACGTCTTTAAAGTTCATTATCATACTATACCGTTGACGCACCTTTATACTACAGGGATTCTTCAACGTCTCCACAGATAAATAACACGGACACGTCAAGAAAAACATAATATTAAGTTTCAAAGCAAAACATGAGATTGAAACACGTAATTGTCAATATATATCATCAAATATGTCCACGAAACTCGTTAATTAAGAGAACCATTACACAGAGTGTTTTGGAGACGCCGCCGCGACACACTTATTACATTAATTTAATTTTTGAAGTGAAACTTCTTTAGAACCGTTAGTGATTTGAAACCGGATGCAACGGAAAAACGACAGGTAAGATAATATAACCGCTAATTTCGTATTTCAATTTAAGTTGTCCGTAGCCCAATGGTCAGGACGTAGACACACAATGCTGATGCCATGATGATGCGCAGGTTCGCGTCTCAGAATATTTCTTTTTTTTTAGTTTTATTTTTTTTTAGTTTTATTTTTTTTAGTTTTATTTTTTACTGTTTTTAAATACTTTCAAATGCTCTTTTAAATATTTTCAAAGAATTTATCAACAAAAAATAAGAATTTCATTCTTTCATTCTGTAGATCGACCAGCCGATTATACAGACAGTAAAAATGCTAAGTTGTATTCATAGATGGCGTGAGGAGTAAGATAGAACATTCGTTTTATTGCTAGATAGATTTTAAAAAGTGCTAAGTTGTATTCATAGATGGCGCTTCGATTTATTGCTTTAAGATTCGATTAGAAATAGAATTATTTATAAAATACTGTAATATACATGTTTTATGTATAACGGAACATTGGTTACCAAGCACTCAAAATCTTGTCAGTATAGGTAATTATAAATTGTCAAGTGCATTCTGTAGAGAGACTGCAATTCATGGTGGATCACTAATATTAGTGCACAACAATATGTCTTGTAAAGATCGTAAAGACATTGTTAGTCTTTCTATTGAGCGCACTATTGAACTGGCCTGTGTGGAACTGGAGCGGTTTGTTATAGTTTGCGCGTATCGACCCCCCTCTGGTGATTTTACTATTTTTGAAGATACATTGGAGGATGTACTTAAACGGTTATGTGTTTCTAGAAAAGGATTAGTGATATGTGGCGACTTCAACGTAGACATTTTATCAGATAGTACTATGGCTACTAGGCTACTAAGTTTGTTTAAATGCTTTAATTTAAATCCATTATTCAATGAGCCAACCAGAATAACTGAAACTACAGCTACTTGTTTAGATAATATCTTTTGCAATTGTGAGATTTTAAATAAAGAGATATTCAGTAAGTTGAAGTCAGACCACTGCGGACAAAAAATTTCGTTGTATAATTCAATCACTAAGAAAAAACAAATAATAAAATGTAGACCAATAACTAAAAATAAGATTTCAACTTTTAAAGAAAAAATCCACTCGGAAATGCAAACGCAGTTAACATTACAACAAAGAGATCCAATAAAACTATATAACACATTGTCTAATAACATAAATAACGAATTTAATAAAATATTCAAGTTTAAGTATGTAGATCTAGCTAAAAATAGTAAATTTAGTGATTGGGCTACTGTAGGTATTTATAAAAGTAGGAACAGGATGTATGACCTTTACGCCGAGAAACAATACAATTTTTCTCCAACTTTCCAGGAGCACGTGAGAAATTATTCTAAAATATTTAAAATTGTTTGTATTCAGGCGAAATCAATGTACATAAAGAACAAAATTATTAATTCGGATAACAAGATAAAAACCACTTAGAATATAATTAACAGTGAGAACGGTAACGCAAAGTCCTGTGATTTCAATTACGAATTATTGATTAATAATAATATAATCAGTGCTGATAAAGACGTGGCAAGCGAATTTGAAAATCACTTCCGTAATATTCCTATAACATTAACCAGTTCACTAGCTTTTTCACCGACGGAAGCACTTTCTATATTAAAAAATCATATTAATGAATGTAATATTTTATTTGAATTTCAACATATAACCGCTAGAGACTTAATTAAGGCCTTTCAGTCTCTGAAGATAAAGAATACGGGTGATTTGTGGGGCATCTCGGTGAAAATAATACAGCATATTATAGGTATTATAGCTCCATATTTGGTCGTAGTTTTTAATAAATGAATAGATCTAGGTATCTTTCCAGATCTTATGAAATGCAGCAAAATCATTCCACTTTTTAAAACAGGTGAAAAAACTGATCTTAATAACTATAGACCAGTTTCTGTTTTACCAACCCTTAGTAAAATTTTCGAAAAGATAATATTGAATCAAATGCTAACCCATTTCAACAATAATAAATTATTACATCCTGAGCAATACGGTTTCACTAAAGGCCGTAGTACAACCGATGCCGGGGCTAGGCTATTAAAGCATATATTTGAAGCATCGGAGGCGTCACATAATGCCATAGGAGTATTTTGTGACTTATCTAAGGCATTTGATTGTGTTGAGCACGAAACATTGCTGTTTAAACTTGGCCACTATGGTATAAAAACAAGGCCCTTAGCTTGATCGCGTCTTATTTGAGTAATAGAATACAAAAAGTCAGCATAAACGATATTAAGTCATCGGGGTCACCGGCTGTGATGGGTGTACCGCAGGGCTCGATCTTGGGTCCGTTTCTTTTTCTGGTATACATTAACGATTTACCACATTATGTAAAGAACCAAGCGGATATTGTACTATTTGCTGATGATACATCACTAATATTTAAGTGTGAAAGGAATAAAGTAAATTTCGACGACGTAAATAGTGCTCTTTCGCATGTATCGCGTTGGTTCACTATCAATAATTTACTATTAAATGCAAAAAAAACGAAATGTATAGAGTTTGTGCTACCTAATGTTAAAAAAGTCAGCAAATCTCTTAAACTAAATAACGAAACATTGCATATGGAGGAATCGACGGTCTTTTTAGGGGTGACCTTAGATAGTAAACTTCAATGGGGCCCACATATAACAAATCTCGCGACAAAACTCGGTAGGGCTGCTTTTGCTGTTAGGAAAATAAGGCAGTATACAGACGTCGAAACTGCTAGGATGACTTATGTCTTATGCCATCTTGCTGTGGGGCAAAGCAGCCAATATAAAACAAATTTTCATACTCCAGAAACGGGCAGTTAGGGCTATTTATAAACTTAGGTCTCGGGAATCTTTGCGTGAAAAGTTCAAGGAAATAGGTATACTTACAGTAGCTTCCCAGTATATCTTTAACAATGTAGTTTTTATACGGAAGAATATAAACGCGTATAAACAAAATTTTGATATTAATAATCGCCATACGAAAAGAATGCATCAATTAGTTACGCCTTCGTTCCGCCTAAGTAAAGTGCAGCGATCTTTCATAGGGCTTGGTATACATTTTTATAATAAAATCCCAAAATTAATACGTGACTTGCCAATAGAAACTTTCAAAAAACGTGTAAAGACACAATTGTTAGGCAAGGGATATTATAGTGTAGACGAGTATTTAAATGACAAAGACGCATGGAAATGACCAGCTCTGCAACCAGTTCCGCTCAGAATAGTAAATACTTTTGTATTATTATCTTTTTTTTGTAATATTTTTTAAAAGATGTGCTGAGGAGTTTCTTTAGGCTTTTCTTCTCCTCCACGATAAAGCACCTTCCGAAAAGCCAAAAATGACGTGCATAAGTGTATCAGTGATACCTATATGAATAAAATATTTTGACTTTGACTTTGACTTTGATTTATTGCTTTTTCATATCATTATCTTGAAACCAAAATTTTGGAAAGTTTCACTTCTACCACGTGTGAATTGCACACATTTTCTTTTTTTAAGCAATGAGTATTTCTGTTACATTTGTTTTTTGCTAGGCTTACACCGTCTTTAACGTAACGTTGAACAAACAAGAGAAAATTATCTTGAATAAATTTTGATACTTTGTTGTGTTCATGTTTCAACAATAACCCTGGATATAAATGAATGAATATTTATTTGCAAATATTATGGTTACAAAGAGGTCTTAATTTTAAATTTTGTGCAGTTCACAATGTACCATGTTGATGGTGTTCAAATTTATATTTAGTAAAATGTATTAACATTATATTTAAATTATTTAACATTAATGTCACTATCATACTACTATTATTATTACATATATATTAAATATATTCATAATTACTATTATTACATTTACATTATTACATTACATTATATTACATTTTCATAAAAAGATTATAAACCTTTGGTGCATTGTTAGTGATCGTGCTTTTTTTGAAAAACACTAACTTTTTTCTAACGTTTGCAATGCCAGTATTTATGTGCCTTTGGCAGCGCATCGGCAACCTGTAACTCAGGATCATCTGAAACCTATCACAGTCACACACAAGCGACATAATATCTTGTTACATGTACCTACCTTGTTTAGACCACCCTGCCTGCGTATAAATGTATGAGAGTAATAAATTTAATTTTAAATTAAAATTGTTATACCGTAAGTCCTTAAAATATTCTTAGCTAATCAATCTGTATTTATTTGAACCTATTACAGCAGATTCATGTAAGGCGATTGTTAATTTCCATTATATCGCTAACGAAGGCAACGAGTAATTTTTCTGCGTTTACTCTAATTTGATAGCGATCAAAGGGCATTCCAATAATTTAAGTAAAACAAGTTTAGTTTTTTTACATATTGCAGTATTATGTCCTAGAAAATGTTCTATACGTTCATTGTAATCACGCAAATTCCAAGGTGTTCGATTTAATTCATTAAGGCTTAGGTATTAGTACACGAACAAAGAAGAGGCCAAATGTAATGAAAAACGTAGTCAATGGTATGTACATATAATGGCATAAATGGCATACTTGTTAGAATTAAATGGATTAAGGCCACATAATATAATCTATAATATCACCTATTTTTTTAAACAACATAAGACCCACACAATATTTTCTTCGCAATAAAAGCCGTAAAAATTTAATTACATCCCAAAGGGTTTTGCTTGACTTTAGAATTGCGCATTGTTTTAAGATTTCCCGTATTTAATGTACCCCCGAGGTTATAATTCATGCGCGGGTAGGAAAGGGTTATTGTGGAAGGGTTAGTTATTTATAAACTCCTATTAAAATGCGGTGAATGACGATAACGGCCAGTCAATTTTCGATTTTTAGGTAGATATAGTTATATGAACATTTTGTAAAATTCCGCCAAATTGTTGTAATTATAATGAGTAGGTAGTTGAAAAAAATTACAGTGATTCCAAAAAGATTTGAAGTATATATTTAATCAAATGTTAATTATTCTACTTGAGTTTCCTACAGAACTTCACAGAATACAATGTAAGCATTGTTTATTTTCCACAACAATAAAATGAACTACCTTTCATAGGAAATTTAGAGAGTTCTCATTAAAACGAATGTAAGTAATAATATGTTGTGTCTTCTAACACAATTATTTATAAAAACGAAGTCCTTTATTCAACTCTTGACATGTAAAAACGATGTACCGTTCAAACACCCCTGTAAAACATATTTCAATTAGTTACTAATGTAACGTTAATATCATGTGCAGTGATACGTTTCAATAGAAAAAATATGAAATATAATCGTCTTTCTGAGTGAAAAGGGGCATGATGAAATATAGACCTTTCAATAGGACTCAGACAGATCCCTCCGCGTATTTTATTACACCGTTGAAATACTACAAAAGTACAGTTCGCATAGACAACGTATTGGTTCGCGGGATTCGCCACCCCATTCTAATAGCTTATGACATTTGATTAATGGTATAGAAATAGGGGAGGCCGCCGTGTATTGTAGCGCGTTGTACTATTAGCGATTTACGAATCTTTGGTTTAATACATTTCGTAACAAATTAAGTACAAATGTTTTATAGAGAAAATCAACACGTTTTGTAAATTATTTGTGTATACGTTTACTTTTATGCGTTAATTAGGGAGAAATGTTATTTGTATTTCTTTTGTTTAGTATTGGCACCTTAATAATATTATCGCAAATAAATTATCATTATAATTATAGTAAAAGTATGTAACTAATAATGACAGTAATTTCAACTATACATTCAATTTAAAATTACAATTTGATTCCGTTGTTTTGTAAGCGTGCCTTGCAAGGTGTGGGGTTTTTATTTTAACCTACTATCATCTAATTGCTAATTGTGAACTTCCTATGAGTTAGTTCATAGTTTGTTGGGTATTTACAAATAAATACAAGCTCACTCAGTCATACACTCGCTCCTATCCTACAGTGAAGCACTTTCAAACAAAAGGGACAAGGATCCCGAATTTTTTACCTTGACAATTTATTTTAAATACTTAAAACTCCCGAGTCGATACTCGAAGTCTTTGTCGAGGTTCGAGTACCATTCACTGGCTGTCAATTAAGGAACTCGTTAATAAATATTAGGCGCTTAATAATGAAAAGAATGAGATTGATGGACGTTCCTTCATCGTAATGAAAGGACAATTTTGTTAAGGTTTTATTAAAATTAATGACGCACCCAAATGCGTCTCCCTCTATATTGTAATAAGACATCAAATGATAAAGTGATTTAACTGATGCATTCACTATGCACTGTGTTTGTTTGTATTCAATCATACACAGAAAGTAAAAGTAAAATTACTCACTATTCACGAGATTAATAGTCTTGGCAGTCTTTTGAAATAGTCATGCTCGCGTAATATATGTACAGTAGCAAATATATATGCAACCACAAGAGTAATATCTAGTTTATAAGCGCTTTAAAGTCGTTATATAAAGAACTCAGTAGAAACATTATAACGATCAAGGTTAAAATTTGCGGTCTAAAATGCGATAGCATATATAGTACCTAAAATAAAAGGACAATAAAGGACATCCATAAAAACATTTTTTCTGTTTTATATATTATATAGATTGTGGCGTTCCTTACTTGTCTGGAAACGCATGCCTTTATTACTACTTAATAATAATGTTCATGGGGATGATAACCATCTTCATAGAAGCAAGAGACAAAATCTTTAACATACAATTACTTAAAAATACATATGCCTACAGGATTTGAACTCGTTCACACTTCAACATCTCAATACAGAACTAAAATCGATACGAATATTATGCGAAGCCTTTCTACTTGAGAAGATCCTTTCCGATATTGAAATGCATTCACAGAAGCATGTATTGCGTTATTCACACACTCTCCGCACAATGTTTACAAGCGGTCCCGAGCCAGCGCCGGCCAACGGAACGCAAAAGCCACTCGAATCCGCAAGGGAATCGTATTTGACCATCTATAGGATTCCACGCGCACGCTCGAATTCGGACGAGTAAAATTGTAGCAAAATTGAATCGTTCGCTTTTGTCAGTGAAACGGAAAATTGGTCAGTCAGTGCGACCGTTATAGCTTTGCTGACACGTGTCTGGTGTTAAATTAATTTAGTTTATGACAAGCTTCTTTGTAACTGAAACGTTCACAAGAACTCCGACTTGCCTTATGCCATGGAAATTCCATTGCAGAGAAGGCAGTAAAAATTCAAGTCGTGACCACTTTTGTTTACCAAAAGGCAATACGAAACGGTTGTTATTACAATTTAAATCGATTAAACATATTTTTTTGGAAGGCATGGAACATTTTTACGGAAATAGCCGGCGAACGAGCTGACGATCCTCCTGATGGTAAGTGGCTATCGTCGCCCATGGACATCAACAATCCCAAAGGCATCACTGATGCTTTGCCGGCCAAGAAAGAGAGAAGAAAAAGAATGAAAGAAAGAACTGGCTCTCAAGCCCCCAGTTGGAACAGTACGAGTCGTTTGGCGGCTGACTCATGCTCATGGGTGGTGGATAGCTACCACATGGTGAACCCCATGGAGAAATAATAATAGTAATAATGGTATTCATTAACAATTAAAATCAACATTATTAATATAATGCCTCCAAGGGGCCTTACTACCAGCGGGCCAGATTTAGTCGCTTCTTACGACATCCATCCGGCGTTGGTCTAAGGTTGGTCTAGGTCTAAGCTGCCCCAATACGGCAAAAATACTCGCGAGTTGATCACTAGCAACACGATAATTCACATATCCTCGTGAAGAATTGGCTACTGAATGCCAGAGATGGAATTGGAGAGGTGCTGATAATCCCAGAGTTCTGCAGTACCCAGTTTAATAGGAGGGACAACTTGAGCATAGTTGGAAACCCTACCTGCCTAGCTACCAACCAACTTCTTACCCATGGTAAAATAAAAGTTGGATCAAAGCACTGCTATGAGACGAGTTATTGGCTTATGAATTGCTAGGAGATTGGTCTATTTTGTTTTTCTTCTATTTATCATTATGAAAATAAGCCTGAGTTTCTTCCGATTGCTCAATCAAATCAAATAAGTAATGAACTTTAAAACTTGTTGGATTAAAAGGGACATAAAATAGATTGCTAGCAACTAAATTACGTCTGTACACTTGAATTCGGTCGGATAAAATTTTATCAAACTGGCAATAGCAGTCGACTCTGCCTGAATCGCAAAATTGAATCGGACGGGTTTTGTTAGAGAACCGTGTAATTGGTCGCGTCGAGTCGTCAGTGAAACCAATAGTACTGTTGTGTTAATTGTAGAATATTTAATTATGACAACCTGTCTATTATAATTGATCAAAGCACTCTTGGTTAAAAACGAGTGAAATAGTAGAAATTGGTGTAGTTAATTGAGCTGATTGAATTTGGCACTTAATGTAATTAAAATTGCAAAAATTGTAGTATTCAAAGCCACTAAAATAACCGCAGAGGTTAATCTAAGCTACTTAATGTAATAATATTGATAATTATGTAATAATATTGATACGCATATTATATCACCTATTTTTTTAGTCTGTTCTGCAAGTGTTCTAAAAGTGTTAATTCCGCACGGCATAAACAACAAACAATAAATCTTCTCCAAAAACAAAACCGCGACAGAATATGATGGGAATATCTATCGAATTACGCTGGGATTCGGTCGAATAAAATTTTAGCAAAATTGAATTGGCCGTTTTCGGCGGTGGAGCGTGAAATTGACCGGGCCGGGCAGTGGCGACTGCCGTATCTTCTTCGGTGTTCGAATTACGTGTGTATGCCGAGTGTCGTAAGCCTCCTGAATTATACATGGGCTGAGGCGACCTGTGATTTAGTGCGCTATGTTCCGGCGTCGACTGGCAACACTTATGCGATACATCCGTTTTCGTTTACATGTTTATGGAGATTCGATGTAGGTAAATATTTTCGCTGTACACTGATTTAGGTATCGGCTTCCAAACATCGAGGAGGAAGTGCTTGACGTATCTAGGTCACGAGGGTCTGCGCTTATGTTATAATCAGGGGTTTTTATTTTCCTCCTGAAATAATTTGTGCACCAAGACAACCACAGAAGAAAACCAATAAACATAAGGACCAAAAAGCGGCCAAAAAAGCGGTATGTAAAATACTCAAGTATTTTAAACCACTGGAATGGGACATCACTGTTTAGTGCTGTAGACTAATGAAAACATGCTTCGAAGTAGTTTGATAAACATTCACCACTCACCACATACTTTATACGGCACTCCCTTTCAAATCCAAACCACACTAGCTATCCACAAAGGCCGTCCCGATAAATCTTTCTTCAAAGAGAAGCAATTTACTACGAAATTCTGATTACTCATCAAGTTGCATTTAGATGGGTAAATTGCTATTTCCTATATCCACGCTTCCTTTTGAAGGAATCACAAAAGATCCCCATGAATTAATAGGGCTCGGTCATTCAAATGGTGACTTCTGGGGTCAGTTGGAAAGAAAGTACAAACAGCTAATGACTAGGGCAGCAGAAAGAAAAGGAAATGTATTGCAGACGCGGAGGGGTGCAATGTTACTGACCGGAGTCCGGAGGTGAATGGGCTTTGAATTACCATTAGAGTTGTATGGCATCGTCTGCAAATACAATATTATTCTATAAAAATATATAACATTTATTTATAAAAGCTGCCTTATAATAACTTAATAGAAGACAAATAAAGGTACCTATAATATTGTATACAAGTCCGACAACTTTATACATTAGTTCGCAACGTTAGTGTCACTTACTGGCGAGATAGACAGCTCGGATTCGATATTTATTACTGTTACTTAATGTGTGCTCACGCCTCATGGTCGTTGAAATGTATTTTTTGTCAATTGGTGATATCTTAAGTGTTTCCAGGCCACCCGCGATTCAAGAAGTTTAAATACCCACAAAAACTACCCGAACTAGAAATCGAATTTACTTATTATGCCAATAATAATTTAGTTCATATCTCCCAAATGAATATCTAAGTTTTGCTGTATATCTTCGTATAAGTTGTAATCATTTCAAAACTTACGAAATATTTTTCAAGACCAAAACATAATTAATTCTTAAAGGAATTAAATAAACTTTACTTTTATAAACATTCCATAAAAAGTCTTAAAGCAAACGAAAATAACTTAATCGCGTGGACACCGATAGCCTTATCACAATAATCTTAATACGACGCAGGTAAAAATATTTCATTAAAAACCGAACGACAAAGTTCTATCCGTACCTTTTTTTTACTTCCTGTATCTGAAGAATGACAGATAGGAGAGAGAAACGCAAATAAAAACATCTTCCGCGATTAGATTTAAGATTTATCTCGACAAATACGTGACCTTCTAAAAGCTTTTTGTGATTACTTGAGGAGCTTTCGAAATGGCGGTTTAAAAAAACGCTCGATTGAAAATAGGTAAGAATTTGACAAATGATAAAAGGTATGGCAGTTTTAATTTTTTTAAGAGATAAACATTACAGGCACCTTTAGAATTCGTAATTCCTTAAAAGAAGTACTATAAATTGCATTTTATATTATTTATTTGTATAATACACCTAAATATTCTCCGAAATTTACTTTATATTCTATTGTTAAAAATCATATGAACTTGCGGTAAGAATTTTTATATTAACTTATTTCGCTACAGGTAAATCCATACTGATACTGCTAAGTAGATGTTTTTTTTTATATTTGATGTAACTTACAGAAATCTTGCTAATCGTGAAGAAATTGCAAATGTTGCTGGTCTCAATGCATTAAACTAAATATAAAGATGTTAAAAGCAACTTCCTTAACAGAAGAATAGGGATGTTGACTAATTTTAGGATTCAACTTTATTTTATAGATAGAAGCTCAATATTCACGAAAAAAATATTATAAAAATAATAATCTTCAATTTAAAAACAAAAATTGATAAATAAAAATCACTATCAAATTTCCCACCAAAAACGTCACGTGACGTCACTAAACGATATTCAATACTATCTGTCAACTAAGTTTGTTGAATTTCCATATAAAATTGTTCCAATGACGTCATATTCTCAAAATGGCGTTTGAGGTCACGTGACAGTGAGTACAATTTTTAGCATTTTAAATTAATGATATTTAATTTATTGTGATTGATTTCAATAAAAGAATCATATTTTAGGCCTTTAAATGTTACCACTAATATTTTAGACATAAATTTATATTAATTTATAATTAGTGTCAACATCCCTATTGACTGGAGTTATTATGACCCTATCAAAGTTTAACCATAATGTAGATCTACTTACTAATCATATTTATAAAATCTTTATATTATTAAATCCTTTGCATTTTATAACAGTATTAACTACTTTATTCTCGAGTAATTTAAGCTAAGCAGTTTCAGAGCTTAAAACAATTTATTCTTATCTCCACTAAAACGTAAATATAGCCAACCCGGACCACGCACACCCAAAATGAAATTAAACTTTACCTAGAATTCAAGCTGTTGCCAAAAATTAGCTTAAAAAGCAAGTGGAGCAAACTTCCTAAGACATACTTAGTGGATTCTACCCATACTTAGTGGATTCTACCCATACTTAGTGGATTCTACCCGCGACGCGACAAGACAGTCGCTGTCTTCTTCGACGTTGCTAAAGCTTTTGATAAGGTCTGGCATGCCGGACTTATCTATAAACTTCATTATCTTGGCCTTCCAGACCGTATAGTACGACTCGTGGCTTCCTACCTAGATCAACGCACCTTCCGTTTCAGACACGAAGGTGTCCTCTCGTCCCCTCGCCTAATAACGGCCGGGGTCCCTCAGGGCTCAGTGCTAGCCCCCTTACTATTCATATCGTACACTAACGATATACCGATACCCAAGAAAGGGGTCCAACTCTCCCTCTTTGCCGATGACACCGCCCTTTACCTTAAAGGACGGGTGATGTCGTCAGTTCTTACCAGAGTCCAAAACTCGGTTAACGAGTTAGGAGACTGGTTCAAGAAATGGCGCATCGAAGTCAATGCAGACAAAAGTGCCGCAATCCGCTTCTCGCACAAGCAACGACGCTTGAGCGATCCCCCCATCCGCTTCGCGGGAACACCCGTCCCCTGGAGGACACAAACAAAATATCTAGGTATAACACTAGACTCTAGACTCACCTTTAGGCCCCATATCAACAAGGTGACTAATACAGCCCGTTATTATATGAGCCGACTCAACGTTATGTTGGGAAGGAAAAGTAAAATGTCCCTCAGAAGCAAGCGAACGCTCTTCAAGGTTTGCATTCGACCGGTACTACTCTATGCCGCCCCTGTCTTCGCACATGCGGCTCCCAATATAGTCCACAAACTACAGGTAGTCCAGAATCTATTCTGTCGGAAAGCGACCGGCGCACACTGGTGCGTTCGGAACGCCGATCTCCACCGAGACTTAGAGCTCGACACAATACAACAAGTCATGAAAAACTTCTCTGAGAGATTCTTCAAATCCTCAGAAACACACTCCAACCCCATGATTAGGGAATCAGCGGACTACACCGCCCCCTCCCTCACCGGCCATCAAATACGAAGGCCGCGCAATGTCCTCACGGACCCACCCAATAAGCTCTCGTCTGACCTGGAAAGCCTCCTGGCCGCCTCCAAGGAAAAAGACGACTCGATCACAGATAGTGCTCATCCAAATGATGGCACAAGTAACCTTCCTTCGACAACACAAAGTGTAGTCACCCAGCGGACGCTCCCTAGGGAGCACCGCTAGCGCTCCGTCTCTTCAAGCGGAGTCGCTTCCGATGAAGGCTTAAAGGTCGTATGACCAAAGCCATTTCAGGCAGTTTTTAGTGCGGTATTATCCTTGGAGCGGCGATAGATATAGATATTTTCTTAAATATTTATTATCTATCATCCTTGGATTGAGTCTCCACATAACCACCAGAGACGGCTCTGCTGGTATGCGTAAATGCATTCTCTGCCTCCCTCCCGTGAGGGGAAACAAAAAAAAAAAAAAAAACTTCCTAAGCTTTTCGCGCGCAAGCGATAGTCGGTGAGCTCTAAGCTAAAATTATTAAGCGCACGGCTCCGTTGCTTCTGCTTTAAAAGTTAGGGCGTTTTACCTTAACGGAGGTAGATGTTTTCAATGTTTTTATACTGAAATATAATAAAATAGCGATACTGAATAGTAACAAATGATACTGTATGTAGCTGCAAATAACTTAAAGACTGTTAAATGTCCTTCACGAAGCACTCGCGTTAAACTCGGTAAAGACGTTCTTGCCGTCCGAGCCGAGTGAAATATCAAATGGCGCCGCAGTTCATTTATCAAGGAGTACTGTTTAAATAAAACATTGTGGTCTCAACTAGTGCTTAAGTGGCGACATCACAACCACGAACATTTTGCCATCCGTTTTGACTGCATGAATTGTATGTAATTTACTTTGATTACTGTGCTATAGAATTATTTCTAAGCTCAAAGAGGACTATTTAGATTAAATTGAACAATAATTATAATTGTTTATAGGGTTATCAGGGGTTCCAACATCACTTTCAGCCATGGACATTACTTACTTCATCACGTCATTGATATATTGAAGGAAAAAAACGGTATTTCCGCATTACTTCAAACTTTCTAACACAAAGCAAACGCAAACGCTAACGAATGGCGTAAACAATGATATTATATATTAAAAAGAGGCAGATATGTCATAAGCGCGCGCGTTGTGTGACTCAAAAAGTTCCCAATTGGGAACTCTTATTCAGGTGAAGAAAGAGATAGCGATGTAGTTTTGATGCTAAAGCGATAAAGACGTGCGATAAAGCAATAAAGCGTGCCTTGCGGACATCGGAACAGATTTTTCGGTTGATTTGTAAGGACATAACGTATCTATATTTATTTAAACATCATTGCGTAAAAACATATCACTAGTCGTGATAACTTCTATAGTCCTCTTTCTAAAGCTAGGCCTACAAGATCCAGTTTGCATGAGATAGCTATATAGCTATGTATGACTATATATTATGGCTATGTATGTATGTATGACTATTTGGCCATATCCAGATAGTCATACACCGTCAAGTTTACTGAATGTTGCATCAAGTCCGCTGCAAACTTGACAAGTAGACTTGATCGTGTATAGCCAGCTTAATGATTACTTCTTAATATTCTTCATATTTACTAACAGCACCTACTAACCGACAGTCCCTCCTACATTCCTATTCGTGGCTTGTCCACGGGCGGCAGTGGATGGGCACTGCAAGCTCGTTTCCTTCATACTACTTCACATTTATCTTTTCCAATAACATATAAAACTGAGGGGAAATATAAGTTCTCAGCATATTGAAATTTGGTCGGGGCAAACAAGTCGTCTATCGGGAGCGAAGAGACAGCACGATTTATTCACTAGTTGCAGTCACAGCTATCCATTACAACTGCGAGCGCGAACTATTTGTTAGTGCCCCAGTCTACCCTTCAAGGACATTAGTGGGGCGACTTCAACTATTTTATTTCTCTTAACGCTCTTTAAATTGCAAGATATCTTACTTAACTTCAGTTAACTAAGTTTTAATGCTAAGAATCAAGTTGTTGTATTGTTTCAATTAGGCACAAGTCAATTTTAAATCAGATAAATAAATATCCTAGGGGTTCTGTTTGTTTGGTCTTCTTTCCTTAAAATACAGAATTATCATTTTTTGTTTAAGTATTACAATAATTTGATGCTTGAATTTAATCTGTCTACAGCCAAACTACCTGATAGTATATGGCTATTGAGGCTTGGCTGTTGTAGGTAATTTCACTTGTAGGTAATATCACTCCTGAAACTAGGAGTGAAAGTTTCAATCAAATATTAGTAATATTATAAATACCGGGCACATATCTGTTTGCAACAAGACGTATTGAACCTGATGTGCCATATCAAGAATTCGAGTAAAACTAGTTGTTACTGCGTTGTTTTGTTTATTAGATAAGTACTTGATTGTCCGTTGTGAAGAAAATTTAATATTGAAATTATCATCCCATAATTAAAAGCAAATAAAGGCTTTGAGAGAGTGTACCTATGTAATCTATCACTAACCTTAGAAGAATATTATAAGTCACACAACAAACATATTTGAATCTTACTAATACTAAAACTTATGTTTTGTTATTTCTCGTTTCTGAGAAAAAAACCCCAAACCCCAAAAATTCTTTGTGGCATCGTAACACGTTCAACGAACGCACCGAAAGGGCACATAATTAGAAGAAATCTGCTTCAGTCTTCATTTATAAGACTTCAAGCAAAATCTGTACTCCCTTAGCAGCAAATTAGTGGGGTGGCTACCCTCCTGAGTTATAATACTGAGTTCTATCAGCGTACGTTAACTTTACTTTTATTGCGAGTAGTTCCATGGTATCCTATTAAAGAAGCGAGTTGGCAATTGTCATGTAATTACGGAGCGTTTTCTTCGAGAAATTACGGTCAGAATAGCTCATTAAAAATAGTGCTTCATTTGCTCTTGCTTTAATAAATAGTAAGCACTCGCCGTGCTCAGTGAATTGATGAATAAACATTGATTTATCTTACTTCAATATACAATATTAATCATCCCTCTTTTTCTCTATTTACACATTATTGTGCATAGGCAGAATGGCCAATTGATAATAATTGTATTCTATTAGATTAATTTAATTAAAATCGAATTATACATAAGAACTGAAATAAGAGAACCTCAAGAAAATTCACATAATGCTCTCGAGACGAATTCTTAATAATCAAATTCTTCTATCAACGGAGTTGGTTACTACGAAACGTCGATTATTGAAAAATTCTTCGCGAACGCCGCAATATTTGAGATCCTTGAATTTTATGAAAGAAGTAAATTTAAATATTAAGTAAGTTATGAATGGAACATGTTACTGAATGGCTCGAAACCTGAAAGCCTTTTAATGAGAGTTTTGAGTGCTTTTCGAACTGTAATAAAACGGTAATAATATAGCGTTACTTAAACACATTGTAAGGGATCAATTAACTTGAATAATGTCGGGAAATGTTCGACAAAATCGAATCTAAGCTTCTTTTATTGACTGGAAACGGGTCGATGACGCTTATAACTGGCCAAAAACGAGCTGACGATCCATATGATGACAAGTGAATTCACTCATAGACATTAGTAACACCAAAGGCATCACCAATACATTGCGTCGACTAGAAGGAAAAGAGAAATACTAATTAGTTAATAACTTCATTCGTGGGCTATTTCTATGGCTGGAAAACCAAATACGTTGGTACGTATTTCATCAGTAATACGTGTGTCTCTCAGAGCATCACTGGAACAGGTGCAGTAGAACATTGACTCTTTGATGATTTCAAGTAATAATCGAGTGTTTTTCTTAAAAAATGTCTTTGGATAATGTAACATTAAGGTCGCTACAATCGAGTGTCTTTCTCTAAAAAAATGACATCGCAAAGAGTAATGTGGTCACTCAGGTCACTCCATTATCAGAACGGGTGCAAAAAAAATAATTGTATGCTAAGAGGCGATTATTATTCCATGAGGGATCCATTTTGGTCCACTCCGGGCCGAACCTCCGTAATCCTTGGAGAAAAATCAACCGTTCACCCGCTTACGGGCGGTACATTGTCTGAGCAAACACCATTTGAATAATGCGAAACAGAAGCCTGCGATCCTGAGTGGATACCGCGAAATGTGTTCCTCTTACCGCTATATTTACACTTTTATATTGAGGAACGCGTTGACATAGCTAATATTGAAATGTTTAGTTGCTAACGACACTGTCATTGTGATGTTCCATTTCTGGCCTTACTGACAGTGGTCCAGCACTCTAGCCTATTATATTTATTATTGCATAATATTATATAAAACACTAAATATATTATAGATTTTGAAAGAGTATGTATGTAGCCAAAGCCAAAGCCAAAGCCACAACCCATAATTGTCCCACTGCTGGGCTCGGGGTCTCCTCTCACAATGTGAGGGGTACAGGCCATAGTCTACCACGCTGGCCAAATGCGGATTGGTAGACTTCACACACCTTTGAGAACATTATGGAGAACTCTCAGGTGTGCAGGTTTCCTCACGATGTTTTCCTTCACCGAAGCAAGTGATAATTAACTTGTAATACGCACATAATATTTGAAAATTAGAGGTGCGTGCCAGGATTTGAACCCGGGCCCCCGCGTTCGGGAGACCAACGTTCTAACCACTAGGCTATCATTGCCTAGCTTGCTAGGTTATCATTGCCATGTATGTAGATAAATCTAAATTTGATTAGTATCATTTAAACGAAATAATTTTTCAATAGGTAACTGATTTTAAAAATAATTTATTACAGTTGTGAAAACTTTACCTAATTCAGTCTATCCCGTACAAGTATGTCTTAGTTTTTAGTTATACTCATAATATTATGCGTTGATTTTCATTTCACATGTATGTGTGCGTTAAGTTTGTGTTGTATTGTGCGTGTAAACATATTTAACTAGAACCCTACGATAATGGCCTCCACGTAATGCTCATAACGCGATCTAATAAAAACTTCCATAACTGTTATCTTTACAACTGCACCGCAGATTAACGTTCAGCCACGTTAACAGGGCCGATACGACCCCATCACACGACCCCATGATTGTTTAACGAGGTTATTAAAACCCCGCTTTACATTTGTTTATCCGTCGTACAAAGACGCATCTGTAAGAAAGCTTTTATTAAGGCATTAGAGAAACTTATCTTTATTTACCTTATCGTAACTGTAATGAACGTGTCGCGTCTAGGGTAAATACCTTTAGATAAAACAATGTTAGGAATGGGTCTAACACTGTTATTATATTATGTTTCGCTACTTACTATACGTGTTTTCATTCCAAATATAAAACTGTTGTGTCTAGCAAACGTTTTAATTTACAATAAATAGAAGTCGTAAGAGTTTTCATGTTGAGATAAAATGTTAACAATGTTTAAGTACGTTTTATATAAAAGTATAAAAATTATAGAACCATGGAAAAATATAAATGAAAATATAATTTATGCTGAGCTAGAAAACTTTCGCAAATCTTATTGAAAGGCTCAACCTTTCATTAATCTAAATTAGTTATACTTGATTAATAAGTTACTTACTGTAGATAAGACTCAATTTTGAATACCTTGATGTTTGATCAAGGAAGCTTAAAAGACAATATGAATGTCAAAAATAATTGTGTGATCTCTGTTAATATATTTTCACTGTTTCATTATGATTCGTTAAAATTATAATTGCCTTACTGCGGGGTTCGGGACTCCTCTGAAATGTAACCTCACATTAAAGCATAAAAGTCCGCGCCAGCCAAGTGCGGCTTAGCGAAGATGTACAGGTACTCTTAAGTACTTATATTTTGTAGTTTTTCATTTCCGAAGCAAGTGATAATAAGATATTTAATAATCACATAGTCCTGTTACGCATTATAGAAATATTATTTTACAAAACATTTTCAGTTATTTACATACAATTACATTATATGAACGAGGATTTTTTTATGCCATCCAATTTAAAATAATATTATTATTTTAATCTATTTACTGACAGTTTACATCATTATTTCAATAATTATTAATAATAAAATAAATAAAATAAAAAAGCCTTTTATTTCTTGCAGGTTCACAATATTCAATGTATAAACTTCTATATCTACATACATAAATTCTATTCTAGACATTTTTTCTTCTTTTTTTTTTAACTTTTATATAAGTAATAATCAATTTCTTCTCTTTCAAATCTTATTTTATATACATAAGTTCCTAATATTTCTTTTTATTTATTATTATTGTAATATTACTTATTACTAAATCATTATTATTATTATTACTATATTATTATTATTATTATATATGTATTACTATTATTATTATATATTACTATTATTATTATTATATTCCTATTGTTATTATTATTCCGCAAGAACCCCTTTTCGGGTGAAGGCCTCCTCCAAAAGAGTCCATTTGTTTCTGTCCTGTGCGACCTGTATCCAGTTTGGACCAGCTACCTTCACTATCTCGTCCTGCCATCTCGTGTAAGGTCTTCCTACGAGTCTCTTTCCTCTTGGGCCTTTCCACCTGGTTATTCTTTTTGTCCACCTGTCATCTTGTAGTCTTGCTACATGCCCCGCCCATCTCCATTTCAATTTTTGCGCATGGATTAGAGCGTCTTTGGCTTTTGAGATGTTTCTTATTTTGGAGTGTCTGATTTTTTGTCTTTTGTTGATGTTAAGCATGCTGCGTTCGAGACCGCGCTGACATGTAACGATTTTGTTTTTTATTTTATTTGTGTACTTCCAAGTCTGACAGGCGTACGTTAGGCACGGAAGAAGGCAAGTAGACATAACTTTCGTTTTTATTAGTATAGGTAAACTGCTTTTAAATATTTCTTTCATTCCCCAGTATTTGTTCCAGGTATTTTGTGTACGTCTCTCTAATTCTAGCTCACTGTTCCTTCTATCAAAGCTTATTTGTTTTCCTAGGTAAATGTACTTATCTGTGTAGTGAAGTATTTCGTTGTCGATCACTATATCTATCTCTCTACTATTGGTCATGAGCATAGTTTTTGATAGGTTCATTTCCAGTCCAATCTCTTTACTAGCTTCATTTAGTGATTGTACCATAAGACGTAGTTCAATGCCGGATTCCGACAAGAGCACCAGGTCATCTGCAAAACGTAGGTGGTTGAGGTATTGACCATCGATATTTACTCCGTGTGTTTTCCAATCCAGTTTCCTCATTATTGACTCTAAAACGGCTATGAATAAGATCGGTGACACGGGGTCTCCCTGTCTCACACCCCTGTTAATAGGGAAAGCTGGTCCTATTTTTTCTAATTTTACTCTACCTGTATTGGTGTTATATATGTTCTTGATTATTTGTATGTATTTATTCTCTACTCCTTGTTCTTCTAGCGTGTCCCATATGCTAGCATGTGAGATGGTGTCGAAAGCTTTCTTGTAATCTATGTAAGCGATGTAGAGAGCTCTCTGTCGTTCATGATATCTTTCTATCAATAATTCCAAGGTATGAATATGGTCTATGGTAGAGAAACTCTTTCTAAATCCCGCTTGTTCTATAGGCTGGTTGTTTTCTAGTGTGCGACTTATTCTGGTTTTAATCAGTGAGGAAAAAAGCTTGTATATAGAAGGTAAAAGGCTTATTGGCCTATAGTTCGCAATATCGTGTGGGTCCCCTTTCAATAATTATTAATAGGGTTATATAATAGTTTTGAGCACCTCTATAACTTCTCTTACAGCTATGGGCCCTGGTATACATGCAGGTGGTATAAACTGTGGTTAGCATGTGCGGTAAACAAGTCATAAATTAACCCGTCGTGGACATTTCAGCCGTTGATAGATTGACCGAATATTGTAAACAGGACAATAAAAATCGGATACTGTATCCGGCTATTTATTTGCGTTCTATTTTCGTTTTGGTTTGGTGGATAGATAAAGTAGTGTATTTATTTGTACAGCGATGTCCGTTCCGGTTGAATTGGAATGTGACAGACGAGTGTGGATGATAAAGAGATTAAGCCTACTGTGATACATATTTATTTGTAGCATAAGCATGCGCAATGTAATGTTATCTGAGGTCCGGGTGGAAGTAACCGTGTTCCGACCGTGTGTTTGTGTGCGTATGTATTTAAATATTTATATATTTATGTGTGCAAAAATAGCATGCTATTTTCAAGCATGTGTATTTGTGGTATTAAATATGTCCAATCTGATAGGTTATTCGGAGCTGGTTACCGATATGATGTTATATAACTAGCATTGTAGCCTAAAATAAATTTTTAAATGTGTTTAATTGTAAGTAAACAGGTTCGTTCCTCTTTTTAAACGCTTTTATTTACTTTCACTTCGGAGCATCAAATCTTGTAACGTTAATTTGAATGACTTCCCTTTAATGAAAATTGATGAAATTTGGCAGACATGTGTATTTCCGATGACAATACACGAAAATCATATTTTAAACTAATTTTCATTGTTTATTTGTTGTTAAATTAAAAAAAACGATTTTCAGACTTTAGACGCATAATTCTCTATGTTCTATTTTACGTAGAGACTTGAAATTTTCACAACTTGTAGCTAATTTTATAAACTAAACATTATTGAAATAAAAGCGTTTAAAAAAAAAAAAATTTTTTTCATTTCACTTATTTCGGCATAGGTAACACACACGGTGTGGCCTCCTTCTCTCTATTTATTAACTGGTTGCCCGCTATAATCATAAAACTTATATTATTTATACTGCTTACTAAGATGCTATAAATACAAAATATAAGTATTATAATATAAAAGAACGAAGGGTCAAAGTTACGTGACCAGAGGAAGACATTTACATGACAAATAAATGCTTGTTCTCAAGTATAATATAGCGGTTGTTTGTGATGCGTTAACGGTCTAAGTATATCCATTCACAAACACAAACCTGTGTAGCTAACATACACACAATATTAGGATGCCCTGTGTGTTTAGTTAATTTTATTTAATCTCTAATTATATAGGTGTGTCAGTGGTACCTATATGAATAAATTATTTTGAATTTTGAATTTTATATTTTGTTTTCTCACAAACTATTATAATAACCCATCCGTTATTTAAACGGTTGATTTAACAAATCACAAACAAAATACTCTAGCATAACACATTTTGACGAAAGTTAAAACCCATAACCTCGGTCGATCACTTATGACTAGGAGAGGTTCACACAGAATAAGTAATGATTATTTACTCCGGTGTAAGTCAAGCCTATGACTTTAAAAATACTTTAAAACTTGACCGTCCAAACCTCTTGGCACCCGTCCCGCGTATAATGAAGAGGCTCGCGGATGCCCTACGGTTTTTGGGCAAGAGAACCATTGCTCTAGATGTCGCAATGATTATTTGAGGCCAAAATACTCCAATGTACCAAATAGCCCATGATTTTAAGTATCTCAAGCTACAATATGCAGGTGTGCACTCACTGTGCCAGCAACATTTTCAACTGGGTTGACCCATTTATCTGCACAAATAATATGAATTGGAGTGTATCCAACTAGGATAATAATTAAGAGCGTACCTGCACGAACTTCAAGCTGAGATAACTGGTGAGAAGCGGCACAGGACGAAGTAAGGATTTCTCGTGTCAGATGCCAAAAATCAATTTGGACCAATGTGCCAGGTGAGTATTAGACTGGGAGGACTATAATGATTAATTACAAATGAATTAATGAACTAACACTAATCTTCCCTTAATAGGATTCCATATATCGCAGGTGGTGTAGACATACAGATGTATTGTCACAAACACCTACTCAAGAGAAAAATTATGCACTACATTAAAATAGTTATAATCCTGTTCAAAATAGAGCATAGGATACTTTGCTCCCAGGTAGGGTTTCTACTAATTAGGCTACAAGATCATCAGTTTTTTTTTTTTTTTTTTATATCTTATAAGTTAATGCTTGACTACAATCCCACCTGATGGTAAGTGGCGATGTAGTCATTGGTGGTAAAGCGCATTAACTTAGTAAAAGCCTATTCACTCTTGCCTTGAAGACACTCACATTATAATCGAGCGGGAATACCGACGCGGGCAATTTATTCCAATCCTTCGCTGTACGTATAATAAATGACGAAGCGAAGCGCTTTGTCCGTACAGGGGGAATGTCAACGACGAATGGATGGATACCCGCCGTGCGTCGGGACGTTCGATGGTGGAATGGGGATGGTGGAATCAAATCATATAATTCCTGCGCACACTCTCCAAAATGTATCCTGTAGAATACCGAGAGGCTAGCAACTCTGCGCCTGTGTTCGAGGCTCTGAAGATTGGTCTCAACCAATTTAGGGTCACCAATAAGTCTCTTAGCACGCCTCTCCATTGAATCCAATGCTGACAGGTGGCATTTGGCAGCACCAGCCCAAATGTGACAGCAGTACTCCATACAAGGCCGAACCTGTGCTTTATATAAGGTTAAGAGTTGTTGTGGTGTGAAGTACCGCCGCACCTTTGCTAGGATTCCAAGCTTCCTAGCAGCTACTTTAGCTTTGGATTCAATGAACCGCCCAAAGTTAAGGTTCGAGGATATCTCAATGCCCAATAACTGAAGGCGGTCGGTGTATTCCAGGGATACATTCTGAAGAGTAGGAGTCAAGATGAACGGACTCCTTTTAGCGGTGAATAGACACGCTTGTGTTTTTGTGGCGTTGAATCCCACTAGGTTGGCATTGCCCCATTCGGAGACTGCCTGAAGAGTAAGATTCATACGCTGCACCATAGCCTCTCTTTCGGACTGATGGTCTTTACTGGCCCGACCCTTAGGCAGATATCTCTCTACAACCGTGCTGTCGTCAGTCGTGTGTCGTCGCCGTGTTTAACGTCAGTTATTCATAGGCCCTTAACAACCTTCGATATTTTCGCTGCCTTCGTCTTGATATCTGTTGAGAGTCTTCGATAAAACAAATGTTGTATTCGCGTAAACGTTCCGTTATTTTCAATTCCAAACACAGACCCCTAAAAGAACGAATCAGCGAAAATGGCTGATTTAACTTTTTCAATTAAACCTCGCATATGCGTGTTTTTTGACCCACTTCGGCGTGCGGCGCGGCGCGGTGGTGCGTTGCAATGAAAACGCGATGTGTTTGCAATTTACAGTTCCCTTACTTTTTGTATAACGGGGCTAAACTATTGCGCATGTTACATATAAGTACACTTCCATATGTACCTCCGTACTGAGAGCATTGGGATTTAGAGCAATACATGTTAGATTAACAACCTAACTGGGATGTGTGTAGACCAGTTTTTATATTTGAAAGAATGTACTGGATTGCAGAAATCTTTGACGGTATAATGTAATATGAGACTAACTAACAGGCGCTTTCTATTAACGACCAGCTCTTAGTTTTCCCAGTTAGTTTTAGTTAGTTAGATTTCCCTTAAAGAGAGAAAGCTTCCTTTTTGGTATAAGCATGCTGTTCTGTTCAACATATAATTTACAGTTTTGTCGAATAAATGTTTTACCTCTAATTATATATTAGTTATATATTTATTCATTATGAACTAATAGACTAGGTATACATCATCCGGTATACATTCTTGTAAGAAATGATTGTACAGAACTCAGGGACAATCGGAACCTTTACCAATCAACACAGAACGAGTTCATTTATAGAGGAACTAGGGACCTGCCAATATTGTACCCGATAGCTCTATATTGAATATTTCTCCCAACGAACCTTCTCATTGCCAATAAAAAGAGTATAACCAAACGACAATTTGCCTCGAACCTTCCCAGATCGAATTGTCTGCCTGCCCTATACATAGGTACAACATATACTTTACCTACATACAAACATTGACGAATAAATAGGGTGTCTCGCAACAAAATTTGTAATGCTGGCCATACGCGATCAAGTATACTTGTCAAGTTTGCAGCGGACTTGACGCGGCATCCAGTAAACTTGACGGTGTATGGCTATCTGGCCATATAGCTATCTCATGCAAACTAGATGCCGCATCAAGTCAAACTGCAAACTTGACAAGTATACTTGATCGTGTATGGCCAGATTTATCATACAAATCGTCAGTAACCTACTTATAAATAACATACGAATATAAATATTATATAAAAATTAGCAACAAAGAAAATTTCTGAAAATGATTTAGGTATGGTAAAATTACTCCTCTAACATGATATCGTCGTATTAGATTGGACTGCACAACTCCCGCGATATTGCAGTATTGCCTCTTCCATTATCAATTGACACCATAAGCAGGTGAGGTTGACTTGGACTCGAGGATAAAATGAATATTACAAATCATCAACATAGAACAATTAAAGTGCTCGTGGTACAAGACATCATACTTCACAAGCCGATCTCTATTTACATATAAATGAAAACTTTAAACAACCAAAATTTGAATTAGATAATATAATAGGTACAAGACACAACTATCAACCATCAACAATGAATAAACAACAGCCAGCCAGCTCCTGTGATGCAGCGAAGCGTTCCTAGTTGAACCGTCAGGAACACTGGTCGCGAAACGGTCGAGAGCAAAGAGGCGCTGGCTCCATCGACAACAAGAAGGGAGCAAGCGAGCATGAGCTAGTCAAATGTGTTAGTATGTATTAACACAACTGGACTGGATAAGAAAAGAATATTAAATTGGTGAAATAATTTTCTTGAAGGACAATGCGACAAAACAATCAATTTCTGCAATACAAAAAACCTGTAAGGGATTTAGAAAAGATATACAATACGTTCTTTGGAAGGTATTCAAGATATGGAAACAACAGGCCAATTTTATACTTTTCATAATATATTGCTTCACTACCGAGTAAGAAGGGAACTACGTATTCTTGCTTTGAAAAGCACATGATAGTCGGATTATTACAGTCGATCACCGATTGTTTGGCCATGTTTGCGCCAGTCACTTTGATGCCAAGGCCCAACATAATTAGCATTGACCCACAAACCCGCTTCTAAAGTAAACAAACGTCAAGCTTTCCGCGAGTACTCGCGTGGCATCTTCCCTTCGTCAGTCAGACAAACCAGTAACCTTGTCCCAATTAGACACAGATCGACTCCTTCCAGTAAAGTTGACGCGACAACTGACCGTACGGCCTGCGGTTGGAAGTGCTCAAGCAGGGCCGAAGTGGGGCGAGCGATGCCGAACGTAGCCGAAGTTGCCCCGAGCGATCAATACCCTGCCCAACACCCGCGCCTTGCGTCAATTCCGGGGGCAAAAGTCACTCTTTCGGCGTAGGACCGTAACTGAGTGGCTCGAGTTACCGGTAGTGCACCGAGTGACGAATCTTTAAAAATTGTTCTTGAGTTCATGTAAAGTTGTATTTCCTCAATGAATCCTTTGCTCCATGGAATCCTTGAATAATAATGAATAATATTGAAGTCTCTTTTATTTAATTCAGTCGTTGCGGTGTTATCCTACTCAAAGGAGTCCATAGTTCCATCTCCAGTTTAGGCTGTAGGAACAGGTCAATGTGTTGATACTGCATGAGTTCATTATTCCAGCTCAAGAGTGTCAGTATTACGTTAATTAATATGTAAATTCGTACGTTATATAATTCGCGGCAATAATAGCTAGACGTTAATGCCGTACCGAAGCCGATACCGTAAACATAGTGCAGTAAGCTACGGCAAGGTATTAAGGCGCTAAACAGACGCCCTAACTATCCGTAGTCGTGGATTCCTGTCGGTCAGGTGGTACGTGCGAGCTCCGAGGGAACGAGTTATAATGTCCTCTCCCCGAATTTCGACCGACTTTAACTTTATAACTTTGTGCACGCTTTCCGTTTACAATTTTTCTTAGCTGAAATTTCGAAGCTATTTTGATATTATAATATTAATATTTCACTTAGGAATTGTTCATATTATAACTATTTCATATACAAAAGCAAGAAATGTCAATGGAGTTATATAAGGAGAAAGAAGAGACAGGGAGTAAGAGAAAAGTTACGATGAAGGTTTTTTTGGTTTTCATTTTAGAAATCTGTCTAAGATTCAATAAAATAAAAACATTTCATTTATTTTCTCGTCTCAGCTACTACATAACACAGAAGCATATTACTAGTTTCACATATTATGATATTTTCGAACATGTAAAATCATGGTCTACAATATAATCAATCGCCTAAACTTCAAAAACATAACCTTAACATTTATCCACATTGAAAGCTCAAAAAATATTTATAACCCTAACTTTCAACTTCACTTCACACGCAAATAATCCATTCACGGCCAAGTCCGGATCGGTGATCGTTCAGGCCTTTACTGGAGCTAATTCAGATAACACACTCGATAAGTACGAGATTTCTTTCGTATTTGGAAATGTTTGGAAGTGGGTCACGACCCGTCGGGCATCGGGCATCGGGTCGGTGAAACGCTAAATTAAAATATCGCCAAACACTACGAATACCTTTTCTTGGAGTAATGACAGGTAGCTTGTGTATTGTATGTACTATGTCGATGTTAAGTTTGTTACTCAATTTAGTTTATTTAAGAGCTAGGATCAGTTATACAAGTTTGTATGAAACCCTCGGTGAACGAATCCGACTCGCATTTGGCCGATTTTTTTATAATAAGGACAGCAAATGAGTTTTCAGTTCCATCGTCCCGTTGCCCATTTGTGACAAACATGTAGGACTGTAGGATTCATTTATAAATAATTCTAGTATTGTTATATTAGTATTTGTTTTAGGAAGCAAACGGTTGAGGATGTGTGGTTAAAACTCTGCAGCATGCTCGTTCGATAGCAGCCGCGAAGCCACGCCGCCATGTTGACTTACAACTTAACAAGGGTTGCCGCTTGTTGTAGTAGTAATACTGAACGGATTTAAACATTCTGCGATTGAATTATACGACAGTGAAGAATTGAACAGACAGGAATATATATTGCTACGTAGATATAAGGTACACTTGCATGACTAAAACTGATGGCGCGTAGATGTGCTTTTCATTAAAAACTAATCAATGGTTTTTGCGTGAAAAAGTTACCTACTAACATCCATACATCCTCAAAAATTTTCACATTTACAATATTAGGAGGACTAATGACCAGACCAAGCAAAAATTTTTCACATGCAAACTTCATACGTATTATCAAAATTCTTTCTTAGTACTCTCTTATACTATATTAGGAACTGTGAAAAATTAAATTCTTCTAATTCCACTATTTCAATCTGTGTGTTGTCTGTCAGTAACTAGGCAGTAAATATGCAGATTAATTAGCGTAAAAACAGTTCCTTTACGTTGAACATAACCACGCGCAATGCATTCTGCTTTATAACCTACTTACTAACACAACAGTGTACGCAGTGTGAGTAAAGTAAAATGATTTTCATCGCCTACAAACTGTACTATAGCTACAGAATGCATAAGAGTAGTTACCTACAGGTACCATAGCTTGGGATATGTATATTCTATAATCGCAAAAAACTAATTTCCGGCGTGGACTGATATTTATGTTACAAAACAAATGTTTGCGTCGTGGGTGATTGTGATCTCATTTGTATAATGTCCGTTCCTCCCACAGGAAATCCTAGTACAGGGTGTGTGTGTCATGTATGTAGGCTTATTTAAGCGAGTGTTTATAATTTAATTGTAAGTGAAATGTTATTAATAACTTCAATAGCAATGGCCGCATCGTATGTATGTATTTTGTACATCTATACTATTATTATAAAGAGGAAAGATTTGATTGTTTGTTTGCATTGAACAGGCTCCGAAACTAACAAACTGATTTGAAAAATTCTTTCAGTGTTGGGAAGCTACATTAGCCCCGGGTAACATAGGCTATATTATATATTTTTTACTATTTTTCCCGAAGCGAAGCGAGGGTGATTTCCTAGTATTACATAAACCGACATGTGCGTGCAAGGCTTGCAGCAGTTGAAGTTCAAAGGTGCTGCTACAACAATACACTTATAGTGTTAGGCAATGTTTTAAAACATTTCATGTCGTCAGTGTGGCAGCACCACTTGAATTATAAATCTATGTTGTCGTGTCGTCCAATGACGGCCAGTCACGTGACTTGCGGCCATCACAATCACGGGGAATGAGCCGCTTGAGACTCCTAACATACGCGTAATTTAGTTCATGGCACATAAATTTGCAATGTTTTCGCGATTTCATTATGTAATTTTTCTGATAGATATAATGACGTTATGCGCATCTATTCATGTAAGAAATTGGGAAATTGTATCAATTTTATAGAAATTAAAATGCTCCAAAAATTGTCAGTGTTGAACTACCTTTTATAAAGCCCAGTGATCTTCAGCGCAACGTGAGCAAGCCCACTTAGTTTCACTTAAAAAAAAGAGCCATTTAGATACCAAAATATAAATAAATACATAACCAGTTACAACTTCAATCGCATTAGAACATACAATATTAAACCATGTAACGCAATTACCGTAGAGGGCGCTAAAAATCGCGTGAAATCCGTAACCGTCGGGTCTCGTAACAACATTCCCGGAGCGCATGCATCGTAAATTTACGGCGCACGGGAGGCTAAGTTGTGTACTTTAGTGTGGTAAGCTTTACTGATCACCGCCAGGCATAGGAGACCGCGATTTTTAATGCGGGTCTGGAGCGTATACAACACAAGTGACTTTGTACAACTTTTCCGTAAATAAATTGTGGTTTCAAGATAAAAAAGGCTGTGATTTTTATTTATTGTAATTAAATTGAACACGTACCTTGCCTGTTTATGTTACCTTCAATTACATAATTACATAAATTAAAGCTTAACACATCGGAAAAAGCTCTGTTAGATTCAATGTTCCTACTGTACTTGTTCTTTAGTTGAAATTTATTTTCATTCTCCAAGTTAATTAATTATGAAAATATATTAATATACTAATGCTATCATTACATAGAAATATTTTTTACACAAAGAAAATACTATCAAAATATTACTTGTAATACAGTTAAAATGTTACTACAAAAATTATTTTTTTGGTTTTTTGGTGTAAAAAAACTGTATGTAATGTGTTCCTGGAGGCAACAAATGTTTTTCTTATTATTTTTTTCAACCGCTCGTATCTTTCAACTTGCGCCACCTGCGTTCAGTACACCAGAGGCCGATGTAGAGTACACTGGTCGCGGGCCGACCGCGACGCGATACCGATCCAAACAAAACTCACTACAGTATAGTTCAGCAGAGCGGAGTACAGCACTATGGGCCAAATAGACGCGTTTCATAATGAAATTACTTACTAAGGCTGTAAGTCAAACGGATTTGCTTTCAGTTGATTAAATATTCGATGTGCCTGCTTTATGTTAGGAGATAGTGGGACTGTTAGTTGTTTCTTAGTCTAAAGAGCACGTAGTACTTTTTGCAGTTTTAATAATGAGGTTCCAATCATTTCTAAAGATAAATCTAAGCTAATATAAAATTACATGTGCTTCATTTTGTTGTCAGGTGAGGGAGAAATCAAAAGATACTCTACTTCATTGAGCTAAAACGGATGGAGTTACAAAGGGTTATTGGAGTTCGTCATTACATAATAAGACATTCCATGGTCTCAACTCAGGGTCTCACATTATACATAAACGTTGACAATAATCTTTCAGAACGTCGCGTCGGTTCGTTCCTGAAGAAGCAAACAGTTCGTTTGAGCGTTTGTCACCCGATCGTTAACCGTAAGTACGCCCCAACGGAGCTGAGCTTCGGGAAGCAAGAGTTTCCAGTTTCAAGTTCTAGAAGAAAACCTCTGTATTGTTTGTTATTTTAAATTGAAGTAGGTACTTAGCGTTACGGCTAGTTCCCACATACGTAGTAATATATATGTACGTCATTGACGGCTCGTTATTATTTACGATTTGTTAACTATGAATAGACTGGCAGTTTAACACTGTTATTTTTAGGCCAAAATCTTCTCGTGAAAACTTTGGGTTTTTCCAGTCTTATACTTCTCAGGCACAGAATTACAGATTAGCAATTTTTGAATTTTTGTGAATGTAATATAATAAACAACATGCTAATACAATATATCTTCAGAATACTATAATAATATTAATCAACTACTGTTTACAGTTTGTATTTCGATTTGAATTTCTTTCGTATTTCAAAAACCCATACCCAACAACATAACAACCCAAAATAACACTTTAATATAGCAATTTCTATTCTAACCCAAGAACGTAACAGTTCGTTGTAACAATAAAAAGTTTATTTATAAATAACTAGAGTTTCCGTAGCAGGTAGCGCTAAGAACCGGGTGGCCGTAACAAAGACAGTTCACTGTTAACACAGGATTGTATCGTTCTGTAATGAAGCCTATTATTTCCGTTTCCTATAAATTTCCAATGAGGAATATTCTCACGTCTGCGTTATCGCATTGTTGTACTGCAGCCAAGAAACGATGAGCGAGTTATTATTTTATTAGTTCTTCAACAGCTCTAAGGAAAACGTTCACGGGTGGCATGATTATTTGTCTCACAGTCTGTTCTAGCTTGGAATCGTGTTCGGGCCCTCGCTCGCAAAGTCAATACAATGCATCTACGAGTATGATACAGGGCTAATCGTATTGATATTATAAATCGCATCCTCAGTGGAAAAAAAGCATAAGTCGTCTTACGTTGAATTTTATTTATTAATATGATTGGAAAGAGGGATAAAAGCTGCATATGCTCAATTTTTTTTAAATTTTTATCACTAATCTTGACGGTTTTGTGCAAGAAATTGTAATGTAAATTCCTTAGACTACTTATTGATATTTTAACAGAATTTTTTGCTCTACTGTAAAATTGAAATTTTCATCTTATGCCTTTTTCCACTGAGGGTGCGATGTGAAAGTTTGTGAAGATGTTTGGATTTTTGGATGTTGAGATGTTTGTTTCTCAATCACGCCACAACTACTTCACCGATTTGGCTGAAATTTAACTGAAATATAACAAATTAGGCTACAAATGAGTGTACCTACCTATATCGCTTCGCCTCCATAAAGTCCCTGGTAATAAGCGATCTAACATGACCCTTACGCTGAACAATTACAATATAATAGCGGAATAGTTGGACAATTTAAAAGCCATTTCAGCAATTAAAATAGCTTCACGATACTTCTTCAGTTTCCCTCGGTATGGATCGAAATAAATTGCAAGTTTAACTTCATCAATAATTTATTATTTATATCAATAATGCAATTGTGATAAATTATAGATTTATATTAATATGTTAGTAAATAAGTTTTTGTTATAAATAGTAAAATGTATTTAGATTTTTAGTTCGACCCGTTACGACGCGTCGTTTGCATGATTTCCGTGCGCTCTAATTAAATCACAAAAATGTAACGAAGGTAATAAATTTCAATTGCAGAATTAATTTACATTCACGTTTAAGCATGCATCTGTTAGTTTAACTTTAACTTTAAGACTTGACCTATTCATATCCACACAATATATTAGTTTTATGGTGATTGCAAGTCAACATAAGGTAAGGCAAGTTAAGATAAGGGTACACAGGGTAAGCTGTGTTAGTATAGTATCACCTATCATAGAATTGATTGAAGATTGCTTTCTACACTATATATAAATCCTTTTTTTATAACCTACAATTCCTGCAAACAGCTCAAAACATTACTACCACCAGATCAGGTTCGAAAACTCTAGATTATATATTTAAATATCAACATACATCTAGCACGGCAGTTTCCGATTCCAATGGACAAGAACAGATGCGCATGCGCAGTCGACCTCGTAATCCCTTGTTAAATAATGACAGCACTAACAGCGTCGCAGGCTAAGCTGAGGCAGGAATTAACCTTGTCAATTGGAGACTTTAAATTTGGTATGAGACATTTCACACATGTCAATTCTAATACGTTAAATATTTGTGTACGCAAACGTACTAGGGTTCTCTTGAGCGGTGTCTTTTAAGACGATTCAGGACGATTCAATCCAATCACGCTATTATTTACTGATCCAGCTCATTTCTAAGCAGTCTTATAGATTCTAGATCCGCTTGATATGATAAACATATCACGAATAGTAACGTAGGTAGTATCTATTGTGTATATATCCACGTTAGGGGACATCGTCCATAACATAACAAAGTTTTAGCGCGAGGCACGAGTGTGCGTTGTAAAACCAGCCACTTAGCAGATGGACTGCATCAATATAAAAATAGCTCAGATGCTCTGTTGCCCCGGTATTTCCACATCCATAAAAAGTAAGTCACAAGTCCAGGTTTGTCACCCCGAGCGGCGTCACTGGCGTTATCTGGGACAGTTTTCGGACTAAAAATCCCGAACAAAATGTTTCCGAGTTAAATTCCCCGGATGCTCAACAATCGCAGAACAGGGCGATACGTCGGTCGGTGTGACATCGCCCGCGGCTCTCGGTCGGGAAAACATTATGTAACTACCAAATGGTATCACCGTTTTTAGGGTTCCGAAGTTAAATCGGAACTCTTATACGACAGTATTGTCTGTCCGAGGCATAACGCTGAGACCCTGGCTAGAAAGCTATAATTTGGCATGGATATACATCATACAGAACCTTAGAATAAAAAATATTGAAAATAATGTTTTTTAGGGTACCTCCCCTACAAGTAACGTGAGGATGATTTTTTATTCGTCGCGCACCTTATAGTGTGGGGTATCGTTGAAAAGGTCTTTCAAAAATATTATGAGTTTCCTAAGACCATTTTTGGAATTAGGGGTCCATTTGCGAAATATTTGGCTTTTAAGTGTTAATTTTGGTTAGATTCAAGTATTCCCCCTGTCGGCTAAACGGATGGAGTTGGACAAATGAAAAAAATTCTCATAAATAGTTTATAATAATTATGATGAATTTACAAGTAAACTACCAAGGTTATGTTAGCATATGTAGTTAATGAGTAATATTCGTTTTACTACTTCAGAACCCTACATTGCGCGTGGCCTGATACCCATTTGCCCGGTTTTTTCGACTGTAAAGCCTTCTGTCCACGTAGACTCTACATTGTAGACGTACGTCATACGGACACTATCGTCAATTATGGTTCGCTTGCTGCTTACTTGCATTCTTTGAAGTAAAACTACGAAATTGTATGTAATGTCTATTTCCGAGTTTTGTCGAACGCCTTGCTATTAAAACAAAGTGATAATTTATCACTAAATACAAAATTTTATCAAATTAAACAAATGCGATGCGGCTGCAAAGTTGAGGGCGGTGTAATTTGTCAAACAATCTTACATTGGGGGCTAAGTTACGTTTACAGCAACCAACGTTTGTCGTTAGTGTTTTCGGACTAAAGGTGAGTATGCACTGTCGTCCGTCCTCTGAACGGTAAGCTAGTACTAGAAGCTAGTGCTAGAAATAGAGAACCTTGTACGTGAAGCATGTCGCGTATCTCCGTTGCGCCGAAGTCAAACTCGGACCGTGCTGAACAACATAATATGAAGCTATGGCGAACGTTTCTTGTAGTTGTTGGGTCTCACTCTGCTTAATTCCGAATTTAGTCATGCATAGTTACTGAGTATTTTAGAATAGAATAGAATAGAATAATGTTGATTTGCAAGGCCACAAACACATACAAAAAACAGAAAAAAAACAGAATTTTAATTGAAATTAGAAATTAAAAATAAAACAAAAACATGCAGCTCCTTGCTCCTTTTACTCTCTAGTACGATGCGGAAATCTGGAAGGATCATGCGTAGCTTTCTTTATAAAGACAAGCAACACTTGATATGTCATTAGTACTCGTATTTGGGAACATAATTTGCGGGCTCACAACACCAATTAAACTGAACGACGCTCTTTCTGTGCGATGTTTATTCCGTGAGTATGTGACGAATAATGTGACACTCATTCATACACTCAGTGCTGCGAATTAAACAAAAACTGTATGATAAATGATTACTTTAATATTTGATGAGTTAATTTCGTGGATTATTTACCATATTTTAAATTCAAGTTGTAATAATGACAAGGGTAATAGGGAACATAGCCCACCAAAATAGCAAAAAGCGCATTAGTCATTTTTTTTACATGTTTCACACTTAAATAACATAATCTGAAAATATATTTGCGTGCGTATAGTTGCGTGCGGGTTTTGAATCTTATGTGCGATTGTACGAAGCCAAATTATGATCTCAACAAGTAATTACAAGTATTAACATAAACAAAGTATCATTTTGCACGGCACTCGGACGCGGATGAAATGATCCACCTTATTATGAAAACACGTTGCTAAAACCTGATACAAAACACCTGTCGCATAACTTCCGAACAGGAATTGAACTCGGGACCTCGTCTCAACAGGGGCCACTAGTAACAGGGCTACAAGATCGTATTAAGTATTTACTTAGTGTCAAATAACACGCAGGCCGGTAACATGCTCGCTAACTACACCACAGATGTAGACCAACTAGCAAAACAAAAACACAAAAGGAAGAAAACTTGCAGATGACGTCGCCAACAGCTGTGCCTATAATGAGCTGAGCGACCACACCCCTGACCCCTGTCTATGAACCCAGCACCCTCTTTGAAACGGTATTTCTTGGTACAGAGGGCGAGGTGGCGGATCAAGTAACACTGGTCGACACGGCCTAGTAGTGACAGTTGAGATTAGAAGCGAAGCGTCCTGCCAATCAACGTAAGACGCACTGCGGTTCGGTTCGCGGGATTTGCATTTGGAATTCGAAATTTGAAAACAAAATGGCCGGTTCCGGTTTATTGGATTAGGGAAATAAATGAGTTTAATAAAGCTGCGCTTGTGTTATGTTCCAATGATGAATGATTTGCGATCAAGTACAGTATATATTTTTTTTATCTTAGATAAAGTACGTCTCTAGGATCTGTGTCTCAGAATCTATAAGATATTAAATTGTACACCTATTTCACCTATTTGAGTAGAGGTTTAGTTTTGTTGGTTTTCTTAAATAGTCATAGCTTGTTCTTTAATTTATATAATACTATAAACCCATAAATTTATCTATCTTAAGCTTTATGAAAATAGTTATTTTCCATTTTCTTTTAGGTAAGTACTAAAATAGACAAAAACTATGAATTGAAACCATTCAGTGCAGGAAAGGGAGTTTTTAGATTTTTTGTTACACCATACAGAATGTAAGTCACGTCATTATTGTTACAAGTAAACGTAACAATTGAGGAAGTTTCGGAGTTCATAAGCAGAAGGATTACGTAAGGACGTGTTCGATTGTTCGCGCCTCCGAAGCCAGCGCGGGCGAGCGGGCGGGTGACAGTTACAAATGTTCGACGGAGTTCGACCGGTCATTAGTATTCTTTGAATAAGCAAGCCCGGATTTTTGACCTACGGAGGCTCCCTATATTTATTTAATTTTTTTTCTAACATTTAACATTGTCTATATTATTTAAGATGTAAAAAATATTGGTCTCAGTTTTTCTTAAAATTAATACGATTGATAAGCCTCATGTCATTTTCTCCTGATTTTCTTAATCATAACAAGTTTATTGAAATCACATAACAATATAGCTAGGGTGTTTTAAGTAATTTGAAATACCTAACTTATTTAAAAACATATTTTTAGTTTTTAATGCTGAAATAATGAGAACATATCAAAGTATGATTTTTTTATTAACATTATTTTAAACCAGTGTACATAATACTGTTTAAAGTCATTTGATAACTAGACTAACCTCCTTCAATATAATTTTACACACGGATTGCAAAGTTTAAACGTGTGAACTCCCTCCCGGAGCAAATGTTATACGAACAAGGAGGGAATCCGTCTAAATCTTGACCTATTGTTGAACGGTAAAGAGTGATGGGGTTTGCCTTCAATGGAGTCACGATTCGAAACTTTTTATGCACTTTAGCCATTCAATCTGTACAAAGTAGTTGAATGCGGCCACGTACATTTAGGAATGTCGAAGTGAAATGTGACGTTATTTGATGGAATGGGTATTTTCTCTTTATAAAATATTGGTGTTGTAGCTGTATGGTCTCATCAAACCGCTGTGCCGCCATGTACCTATAATAACTATGTATGTACTTGATAATTTAATCAATGGGTGTCCCATTTAACAACATTATATCCCCAAATTATTCATTAAGGTAAAAATTAGGTATTACAGTCATAACTCTTTTCCAGTGTAAAGGAATTTGTTGTAAACTTTGGAAATACAAATACTTTTATTTGTCTACCTAGTTGCGTCGATGTTTCCAAGCGTAGGTAATTTGACGAATAATGATTCGTCGACAAAAATACTTTTGTCGGACACTGGGCATTTAAAAAAACACTTTTGGTTTGATTGGCAGAGTTTTTAACTGTGACAATGACAATAGTACAGTCGAACACATTTTTTACTTTGACAGTAATCCGTTTTTACTGAGGCTTTGTGACACAACTCAACAGCATTGTCGTATAGAATAGTGCTAGTGAATCGGTCATAGTCCGATGTTACCACTTTAGATTTCGTATATCAATCGTAAATGGTCGCCAGTTGAATGGACGACCTTTCAAAACTCTCAAATACGAAGATATCGCGTACCCTATGCCCTACTGTAAACCAATAGTAGATAAAATCTGTAACCGATAATAACCGATTGAATACTAAACATTGAAATTAGAAGGGTAACTATCATAAAGCTAGCTTTTTGAACATCCTATTAGGGTAGGTAAGATAGATGATACATATCAAAAAAAAATAGCCCGAATCGTTCCACCAGTAATAAAACCTGTCCCTTATCCCCAAAAGCGTGGAAGAACGTTAAGCTATTTGCACACGCTTTTACGAATAAATAGACGCCGTGTTTACATACGATCTCTTTAGATTACTTTTCGATGTAAATAAGAGCGAAATGAATAATTTGAAACGCCCGCAGACATTAAAGGTACTGTCACTTAATATGGTTCGAGTTTACTTTAAGCGGTGATGTTACCGTCAGGTTGACTAATTGTGATCGTAACTTTGCGTGTTCAGTTTAAAAAAAAGAAAATAAGGTTCCCATCACTGATAAAAAACCGGACAAGTACGTCTCAAGCCACGCACAATGTGGGGTTCCGAAGTATGTAGTAAGTTTATTGACTATTGCTCATTAACTGCTTATGCTTACATAGCAGTGATAATTATAGCTCTCCAAATGCCAAATTATAGCTCTCTAGCACTAAGAGTCTCGGCGCTTTGCTTCGGACAGACAGACGGACCACAGGGACGGACATGACAAAACTATACGGGTTCCGATTTTACTTCGGAACCCTAAAAGCGACAGATCTGAATTCGAATACCTCTAATTTTGTAATATTTCGCGCTTCTTTTATACAAATTTCAATTCCAATTCATACTTTTTAGCGCAATACCTTTACTTTTATTTTATAATAGCAACGTTTGATACAACATTTTGCTTAATGCACACAAGTCTTATTTTCGGTCAGGTAAATAATAGAATGGAAAATAGGCTACAAATAGAAATAGGTTGTTAGATGATGTCAAGAATTCTGCCACGTTGGATAAGTGTATCAAAAACTTCTAAGCTTTTAATGCAGGTAATTAAATAGAATTAGAATTATCAATTATCACATTAGAACTTATCCCAATTTAAACCATTATAACTATCGGTACTGTAATTCAGTCGCTCACAGATAAATACATATCAGACGGAACATCAATCAGATGGCTCCGCGGATTGATGCCCTCACCCTCAGCCCTCAACCCTCTGCCTCTAACCTGCCTTCATTTATCACCCCAACTTTCCATCTGGTCATCAGGTTGCGACACCGCTTTGCGACTATTTAAAATCCTATCTCGCTAACATTATAAAATAAATGTAAAAGATTGTGAGGATATTTCTTACTCTCACGCAAAAAATACTGAATGAATTTTCATCAAATTTAGCACACAAGCTAGCCCACACAAGATATAATCTAGAATAGGAAAGATCTGTACTTAGGCCATAGGGTACTTACTTATTATCCAGAAAAACGTAGTCAGATATTTTATTCCGTTTATTTTATTATATACAGTTTATTTTATTCCGATAAATAGATGCTAATTACTTTACAAAAATAAATAACAGATATAGTTAATATGTTACTACCTGACTTGCTTCTGTCTGTGACTTTGTATGCAATATTGAAAATTCTATCTATCTAGGTTTCTTAGCTTAGCTATGTAGCAAGATGAAATATTCGTCAGTTTTTAAGTTTACACGAACCACGTAACCTGATTATTGTACTAATTTTACAGCCATTTAGTTGATTCAATTTTATCATTTAATTTTAATTTAGTAATTTTTTTTTATTATTAAAATTAAAAAATCTTTTATTTGGACACATGCTAATATTTTTACATGTCTTGCATTAGCTACGAGAAATCCGTCTAAATTTTATTTACACAGCTCTTTGCAGAGCTTTTACTTTCTATTGCGCAGGAACAAATCCATTTCCCGGCATATAAATAATTCTTAGTACCTATTGACACATATTGTTGGTAAGTTTGAATTTTATATTTTAAAAATATATTTAAAAACAAGCTTTTAAAATTTTGTGTTTCTGCTGTTCCCTCATCTGGAGCAAACCTTGGGCGTAGTATCAGGTCATTATTATCATTAAACCGCTGACGCTATATCACTATCACAAGGTTCTACAATTAGCTCAATAGATTAAGGAAGGCACACAATTTGAAGCTCATATTTCAATGATTTCCTTTAGTGTAATATATTACGTGAAGACCTTTAACGCGCCACGGGTATATACCCGTATAATTATGTAAGTATGTACCCACTGTATAAGGAATTCCCCTTTTACGGCGTCGATTTAACCTACATGCTACCGTTAAGCTATCCAGCTTGAAGTGTTTTATGCACAATCGCCCTAATACCGTAGTCTTAAATATGGTACCATTGCTTTAACCCAAATAAGATTTAGTTGCGCCTCCCGCTGATAGATGGCGTTATTTGTACAAAAAAGCTTTGAGAGTACAAACGCGTAACGAATTGAAAAATTTAATGCCTTCGCGGTGGATTTAATTTCATTCTATTTTATACGCGAAGATCATTGAGATTGATTTCATTTGTTGTGCCAAATATGCAAAAGAGGAAGTGAAAACTTACTATTAAACTGCCCATCTGCCTTTTCCTATCTATTACCATAAAAGATACCACGCTGACCTATAAACCGCTGGTATAAAATATGTAAACTCCCGATTTACCCTTTTACCCGGTAATTTGGGTAACCGGACCACAACTGGCAACACTATCCGATCCCAAGTAACCCATCAATCAACATGCGGGCTGAGCAGATCCAAATGTATGATAATGAACGGTATCCATTCACAAGCGTATTGTTCCGGAAAATTGAAAAATACGCCTGATAAACCATTCATTTATTCATAAGTAGGTAATACACACGCAAGATAATGTTTACCATATTTTCGTGGGATCCATACGGAGGATAATATTGTTTCTAATTTGGTTAGGTTAAGCTGGTTTAGTAGATATTCATAACCGCTAATACGTTGAATATGGTACGTATTTTTTTAAGTTAACCTAAGTACGTGTGTCTTTTTTAACAAGTTTGAATATTTTATCCGCATGCATTTTGAGTTATAGCGTGGCGACCATAATTTATTCACATTAGATATATTTTATAACATTTAAAAATATAAGATAATATAAAATTGAACTTGAAAACCACGCAGTTTTCTTCTCAATTTCACTCGGTAGGTACCTAATTCCTAAAACATCCATTAAAATAGGTGCAGTGTTCGAACTGGAGTAATGCAATCAGATCGACGTACCTGGTCTACATCACTAGCTTTTCATGCCGTCACGGTCCTTGTTTTATTGCAAGCAGCTTTCCAACTAAATAATAGCAGAAGTGCTCGTTTCAGTGAGTTGTTGCTTGGCAGGGACCGGCGCGGCATACGGCGGCGGGCGCGGGCGGCATGTGTCGTCGAAATTGGGTTAAACATTAATCATCGCGCTAATGATTACGAATATTACGATCCAACAGCGCTTTGTGGGAATGGGTTCACTTATCGGAAATATGGGACTTATCTGTTTGAAGCTGTGTTGTTGACGACTCTATGTACACTATAGGATGAATTTATGCTACACCGTGCCGGGCACGAGCAATTTCACTAACATTTTACTCAGCTCGGACACGAACGTCGCACGGTGTAGCATAAACATTTGATGTCCGCTTCATATAAAATCTTAGTGAAGTTTTGAATCCGTACCTCGTCCGTGCTTCGGCTCGTGCTCGGCACAGTGTAGCATAATTCATCCATAAAGCGATGGCCTATAGAATTTGGGAGTTCGAATCGTGCATGCTCTATTGCTCTTATTGGATTTTTTTATGTAACTAACCGTGAAATGAGCAGAAGCCCCGTCTCCACCATACCTAGTCACAACCAGAGTACGCGCATGGATATGAAAAAGGCTGGAACTTCAACCTACTGAATACATTTTCTTCCATCATATCTAAGAATACTCTCGATCAAGTTACCTTTCAATAGTCATAAAGAAACCTTACACGTTATATCACGGTATAAGCCTCTTTGTGCGGTGGTTAAAACAATAAAACGCTTAGCCACATCAGTATACCCACATTACCCATATAGGCGATGGAAGTAAACGACAGAGAAAATTTTCAGTAGAGCGCAACCGAGCGCCTTGACGTCTTCGTGGTGAATTCCGCTGTCAAGCTATTGAATTTAAAATATACATTTATGACATCAACTGCCAGTACTTTCTATGAGAAAGAGGTCCCTCGGACGCGCTCTATTTTATTTTATTTCACAATTATAGTAAAAAAATACAAAATGCATTATTAAGTTTACTATTATTTTACAAATATATTCGCAATATTAAAGTGTATCGCCTACAACCCACCTCTAATTGGTTTCATAACAATGTAATTTTTGCCCATAACTCGATAAACACTAATAATTCGTTCACCCAGAACTGATTAAGTTAATTAATGACCAGTGTAATATTATAATGTCCCTATTTTGGTTGAAATTTATTATTATGTAATCAACTAATTAATTGGTGGGTGGATGACATTAACGGATTGACAAACTCAAAAATATGATATAGAGCGGTCAAGTGGGAGTCGGACCACGCATGTGAAGTGTTACCAAATTGTGATGAATATATTTACTATGGAATGGAATTAAGTACCTACTTAGCAGCAAAATAGGTTTGCATGTTATTGTAATGTTGTAGAAGAAACGAAAAGTAGAATAGAAAAAAATAACGTTAGGTTAGGGTTATGACTTAATTATTGGAAAAACATACCTAATACATTCATATAAATTTGTATTTTACGTATTTTACTTTTGCTATTACATTTTAATAACTTGTATATGTGTAACATGTAATAATAAATAATAAAATTTAAAAATATATACTTTACAATTTTTGAATTTCGTCAATACACCTGGCATTTGAAAACGCAACGTAACCTGCATTAAGTAAAAAATTAAGGCCTTCTGTCAACGTAGACGCATGTCATATGCACGGTTTTATCAATTGTCGTTTTCTTGCAGCTTGAATTGTATCTTATTATTATGTAAGTGTCGCTTGCCCCTAACAACAATGACGTTTTCGTCGTATTTGAGAGCATAAATCCCTAAATTACAACGAAATATTGACATCATTGCATTGCATACCTTATAACTAGTACAATGAATTAACGATAAATTATAGATACCTGTAATATCACTAAGCTCTCAAAACAAAGCACACTTCCCCACCAACGCACAACATTAATAGGTCCATGAAATCAAAAAACGACACTCACTTTCGTAGTAAATCGTGTAAGAACGCATTAAACAACAAAAAAGCCATAACACAGGGATGGTCCTTACAAAACGATTTGTATCGGCTTTTTAAATGTGTCTTACTGAAAGTGCTAAGCGATAAACTGTGTAACTATTATTTTTTTTCTTGAGGAAAGCCTTCCTGTGACATAGTAGAGTAGATACAGACTTAACTATGATAGACACGTGCGTTGCAATAGATCGCTATTGTATAAACACACATACTAAGTCCATGGTGATATCCATGGTAACACCAAAGGTACCAAATGGTTTGTCATCGAAAAATGAAGCAAGCCCCCGCATTCCCTCTGACTCTTAACCGTACCGAAACACCTAAAAAAGCCTCGCCAAGAGTACCATCGCGATTAAACTGAGTAGTACAGACAGAGCCCAGCGACCTCCAATAGAAAGGAACAAAATATGTTCTGCTTGTATGGTTTAAATAATAAATCTTTCCTTCATAGCTCGTTAGCAACGTACATCATAGACATAAGTAAAGCTGTAAAGAAAACAGTACTACTCAACTCGCTTAGTAAAACATCGACGACGCCGATCGTGAAACAGGCTCTCAAAGCATTTTGCGTCGTTTTTACGATACTCCAAGTATCGAACGAGCAAAAGTATTGTGTTTTATGTCGTATTAACTTTAATCGTTTACGTGGCCGTAACTTTTATTGATTAACACCAATGTCTGTTTTTAAGCAATATTTAGGTAATAACTGTTGATTATAAAATTTTCAATTTTAAGTATCATTGCTATATCAAAAACATGATATGTGAACTTCAGGCCACTATAAAATTAAACATACATGACGTATATTATTACATGACATTAGGTATTAAGTATGACAATTGTTTATTAATATAAAACTGTCCTTACCTGATTCGATCCAATTGTTTGATACCTATAGTGTTTCAGAAACAATGCAAGCAATTAAGTCTTCAAACAGTATTGACAAAGAAACATACATAAATACAAATGTATGGATATAAAACCATTTCTTCCTGTCCAGATATTTGAAATGTTGATCACAAGCCGATGGAATTTCAAAACAAACTGACATCTTTAATTTTAATCGTGTTTGTACAGGGCGTGTTTGTCTTACAACGAACCTGCATGGAATTTTAACTATATCTCTTTAAAATTTCCGGTTAATTTAACCTGAGCTGTGGGGTACACAGACACACGTGCATTGAAATAGTTCCCACAAGATACAAGTAAAAGCGCTTCGTATTGCTCCAAGTGCCTTTAATTTATAAGCCTAAGTGCCTTTAATAGGTAAGGTAATAATAATAATTTAATAGGTAAGGTAGGTAGGTAATAGGTATGCCTTGTAAGGGAGTTTTTTCGCGTTATTAAATTTATCACGAATTTTATCTACGAATCTAACATACAGGCGACCAAATCTTTGTACATACAATATCATTGGTACATATTTCTTTTTAGAAAAAAAAACTACTGACTAAATTCCCGTTAGAAAAACTCTCAAATCTTTTAGGTAGTCATACAAAAATGTCTTAAAACCGATGTTTTAAGCTCCAGCTCGGTAGCCGTGCGACGCATGGTAACAAAAAATCGACATCTATAGGTTTAACATTGAGGCCCCTCCAAATTTCCGCTTAATTTAACCCGAGGTCGACACATGCGTCCCAAGGTAGCTCCCACGTGGCTTGAACGAACAGTTCCCAGAAAAACAATGTCATCAGAAACGAAAACATCCATCCCTAATTGCCTGCATTATGACAATGCGCTTGGATCATTCTATGTACTGTAATTATGGCTATTGTCGACCCCACACTGTAATTCTAAGCTCCCAATTACAACAAGAATTATATACGCCTTCAAATCCAAACAAATTATCTTGTGCTCAACGTCTAGCGGACTAAATTGTTTTTGTTCATGTATGACTTTAAAACGATTGACCTTTCATTTTTTTGTCCGTTAGCATTTTTGACGACAAATGAGGGAGTTGTATACAAAACTTTCCCCAAAATTTTGTTATTGTTGTAATTTTTTGTACCATTTATAATTTAAAGTTTTGAAAGATAAAAACTTAAGAAAGCAGATAAGCACGTAGTTTGTTATCAACAGTTAATATGGCGGAAGCACTCATTTCGATGTCAACGAACGATCGAAATTTCCATTACCGGTAGCAATGTAATCGATGATGATGAATTTCATTTTAAACTGGATACGATACAAAGGAAACATGACAATGCATTCTGAAGCCGTCAAGATCGTCAGAACGAGGCTTGTGTTGTGTTGTGATTAAAATAAAAAATCTGGAGCGCACGGAATGAGTTACTTGCGTTTCACAAATATGTATGACTCTTTTAAGTTTTCCTGAACAAATAAAGATGCAAATGATAATAAAAAAATAAATAAAGTGTGTGTTTTCATGACCCGTCTAGAGAGAATCCTGGACATATCTAAAAAAGCCATTAGATTATCATACAGATCCCGAGGCCAAGCGTAAGAATAGGACAAGATGTAAATTACGTTAAAAATGAATACGAAAGGGCGGAACCCTTTCTTTTGAACAGTATAATAGCGTGCGTGCTTGGTTTCGTCGCACGGGTGGTCTCCGCTGAACTATTTCAATACACTCTTTTATTATTTGCTATGGTGATCAATGTTTGTTTGGTAGGTGTCGGGACAGCGTGTGATTTGTTGACTCCGGATTGGCCATCGATCAGAGTAAACAAATACTTAACGACTTTTTACTGCATCGAGAAGCACGAGCACCGAGTTAATACCAATATTTGGAAAGGTCCGTTTCGATATTTTAAACGTCGTTTAAAGTAAAATATTGACAGATGTTGAAACCTTTCTCTGGGTTCGGAGAGGTTTTGCTACAAATCCGAACACCTAAGGGACAAATTATAATTGTGCACTACGGATTTACCAAGGCAACGTGGCAATCAATATGTAATCTAATAATAATATGGTATGGAATTGACTACTCACAACATTAGCAACAACTACAGCGAAATTGACAGCTGCCATCATCCAAAGCAAATCCGCTCATGATTTTCACGAACCACGCCTTATATTATTAAAAAAAAAACATTTGCTATCGAACCCCTGACTTAAAGCATTGAATGTCACCATAACTTTAGCTGCACAAATTCATTTTCACACATTTAAAAACTTCATACAGCTCAGTAAATAAACTCAAGGACTAACAACAATCGATTCAAAGCAACAAAAGCAATAGGCAGTGGACACTCAGTAAATTTAAATGATGTCGTTGAATGCAAAAATCTTCGTCATTGAATATTAATGAAGCAGGAGACATTAAATATTCCCTAATAAATAAAACCGTCCAATGGTATTGTTTGATTGTAAAAGGAAGACGAAGAGCGGAAAAATCCGGAATTTCTTAAGGAATCGTAATTTTCAAATACCTACAGATATCTTAGTTCTTGCCTAAAAGTTCAGAGTAATAATATTGTGTATGGAATTGAATAGTTATAAGACTTAACAAAACTCGAGCAGACTTATTACTACCGACGCATTGCGGACAAAGAAAGACGAGCACAGTTATTGACAAAGTAACTAGCTTTGGTCACCATTTAAATTACGAACAATATTACAACAGAGAAGGATGTTCTGATTTTTTAACTCAAATATTCTATTGCATCGCTTTTCGCTGTGTATTGTTACATAGCTTACGGTGGAACAAGCGTTTTGATAAGTAGCAGTTAATGACTCACTTCACAATTGTAATGGAGGATAGGCCTCAAATACTCGTGTCGTTTACTAATGTGTTTACATTTGAAAGAATTATCATATTGTGTACGTACAAATGATACAGTGTACATGAAATAAACCTTGCGGTTAGGACATTTTTCTGTAAATGTTATTATACTTATTATTAACATCTACAAAAAAGAAAGACAATGTATTTTAGAGTAGTTGCTTCGGATGACAGGTGCTTGTAATCACGATTAAACAGATGATCACATAAATTCTCGATAAAGTGACGGATTTATCAAGTTACTTAAATACTATCCTCTTTAAAAGTAGTTCTTGAGTTTTATGAACTTTTTACAATATATATATGTACTATGCTAACGTTTTGACGCAACTATCTATTCGCGCCTTTTAGGATTTCCACTCATTGAATACTGGATTCCATGTTTGTACTTGATTGCACCCATCCCTGCTGCACCCATCCTTTTTTCAGCTTTTTGATCTCCATAAATTAAAAACCAATTAAAATAGACTTTATGCGATCTCCTAACGAGTAAAACCCTATTTTAAGGATATCTAAAGTCAACATACAAAGAACGTCTTTGAAGTACAAATTAGAACGTGGAAGATAACAGAAACTATGAGACGTTTAAAAATAAAACAACACTCGAGAAACTTAAGAACACAACTCTATACTTATATCTGCTACACAAAAGTAACAATGAATATATTTTATTCAAGACATAATAAGCGGTGACTAGCACAAAAGGAAGTTACATAAATTGATGATGGCTGCCTTCAATTAAATCGAGTTATCGCCCCTGTACTGAAGATTGAACTCAATAACTGCTGACGTCTTTAGGGAAATAAGTTACTACAACATTAAATACACGCATTTATATGCGTGCACGCATTTATAAGCTTACTCCAGTGTCTTCAATTGAATCTATCGATTTATCTGCTTTAAAATCTAGATTGTTAACAAATTAACAATTTAAAATTGTGGTGAGTAATATTGCTCGTACTTCATAGCTGAAGCTCATACTAAAGCTACTCAAATCACGATAGTTTATGTCCATCGAAAGTGAACGTTGGTATTTCATCGAATAGAAGACTACTAATGGCAAAAAATCTTTCGTGCTTAAAAGAACACGTTGAGTTGAGTCGTAAGTCTCACACCAATCAGTTGTTGCTGTATGACATCAGTCAGAGATCATAGTACTTTCAATACCTGAGTTGGCCATAAAACCTGAACCGTATTTGAAGCCAAATTTTTGGTGACATTAACCAAGCCATCAATGAGCAAGGAACGGAGTGAACTACGATCTAGACTTCTATTCTTGTCTATTACAAAGAGACACGCGTAATATACCAAGAAAAGTGGCAATGATCATTGAAGTTTTCTTCAAGAACTATTTTCTTCTTTCCTTGGTTAGGCATGTATATAAGTTATTTTTATTTAAAGGGTTTTGGACCACACTTGTAAATTGGGTACCTATTATCTAGAAGAGACACCTCGAATGTTTATTAATAATCTTTTCTAGGCTATCAAAGGGTACTTCGACCTGACTTCATATTTTTCGTTAGTAACAGATGTCCATGGACTGCATAACCATTGGATACCACGTTATGGCCACTATATCAATAAAAACGGTAGCTATAACAGTTTAATGTCGTTACTGATGTGGTTAAAGTGCGGCTTTATAATAACAGCTTATCTCAAATTTATGTTTATATTATAAGGGCCCATTATATGGCGACCGTACGAACTATGTTTATCTTAAGACGATACAAATATCTATCTTGTTGATTCCAAACAATGTCCAGTTAAACATAACATTGAATTTGATGAGCTGTTATGATGATTTTCAACTATTAGGAATTCCGAATTTCTGTTTAGATAGATTCGTCTTAAAATAACTAGTTATCTACTCCAATCAAGATTTATAAGGCTTAAGTTCCTGATTTGAAACACTAGATAGCAAATTATTACCAAGATCTCCATTCTCCCATTTAGATATTCTTATTTCTTAAACATTTTGTTCGAAAATTTTTTAACAAGGACTGAATAAAATAAGAAAATATAAATCTAGTTATTTCTAATAATTGCAGCTAATTGTTTAAAAAATATACCCATTTCCCCGCGATTATTTTAATACGTAAATCTAATCAGATCTGCTGTGTGATCTGATTAGAGACTTTGGAAATTTTGGTTACATGAAAATGAATTGGATGATAAGTGTACACTGTAAAATTTAGTACCTTTAAACGAGCAATTCTTGTATATATATTTTCTGAATCTCGAAAAAGCTCTTAACGATTTTGATGAAATTTTGTATTCAGGGGGTTTCGGGGGCGATAAATCGATCTAGCTAGGAGATGTAGTTTTATCCGTCTTTTCAGGCAATGAAAAACTGCTACAATAGACTTTTCCTGTCATCTATTGGCGAGTAGCAACACTAAAGCTACTTCAGTAGATGGCGTTGTTAAGCAACACTACACCGAGCAAAGCTCGGTCATCCGGTTACTTTAATTTAACCTACTACAACTCATTGTGTCTTTTTTGCTATTGAATGTTATTTTGTGTCAGTTTCGTTTATTAAGTAACTTCGTGCTTTAAATGTAACCATTTTTGGGCCAACTAAGCACCTGTTAGTTCACACTTAATACTTTAGTCTTATCAAGTTAACACTGCAATATTTCTTTATTTAGTTAGAATGAGTGATATTCAAATGATATAACAGCGTTTCTCTTAAAATAAACTGTTACACCATCAAGCATAACCTATCCATTTCTAGACCAAAAAACACCTAGGATTTTGGAAGCCATCTAAAAACAATCATTATCTTCTATATTCTTGGTAATATTATGGTTCGTATAAGTGTAATGTTTTTAACGGAGAAGTAAGCTACCTAACTTTTATATGATCAATCATGTTCATCTATCACTTTACAATTTCTATTACTATTAGATTACTGGAACCATAGACTGGTCTGCAATTAGTTCTCCTAAATCTACATTTTTTAGATTTAATTAAAATATTCAATTTTTCCACATCCGATTGGATCGCAATTTTAATGAAGTTAAATTTACTAATCTGCGATCGTCGGGTTAAAGCTTGTCTAATTGGGATTATCCGATTTATCAATAGCTGAAGTTGAGGTAATTTAACGAAGTTTCAGTAATCGACTTAGCTCACTCACTGTAACCGTTTTGTTAATGAAAAACCCTTTATCTTAATTACAATTAGATGGTGCTTTGGAAAATGTTAACGAATTTCGTAACTACTATCAAATGTTTTAAATGTAGTTCTCAAGTCAAGAGAGCTTTCAATTTGACAAAAAATAATTTATGTTAAAAGAAGTATCTGTATTTGCTCTATTAGTAAGTCTTCTACCCATACCCATCCCAATCCAACTGAAATCGTGTAATTTCTATCTCCAAAACGTTTCAGACCGTGTATCATAACAGCAACATCTGACCTTAAAACTGCTGCCAAAATCCGGCTTAAGAGCAGCCGAAAAATATTAATTCGACGTCAATGCCGCTGACACTCTACACAATATCTGAAGGTTGTGGAAACCGCATCGAGATTTGCAATTACAGCGGTGGGCTTAAACCAAAACAAGACTTACGTTGATCGAAGAAGCAGCGGTCCAGACCATTCATAACGCACACAACGGCATAGTGCACTCACCACACAATTTTTATTTGTTACGTTCACAACCACATGTGCATGTCACGTCACACTAATCACGTTCGAACTTGGTCACTGCACAACGTCAGGGCGGGTACTGATACGCGCGCGAGGTTTTGCTTGAGCGTGTTGCCGGTATGACGGTCGGCGCGCGACTACAGTGCGCGCGGCGCTTAGCGGCCGGCTGAAGTGGAGGGGGAAGGGATGCGTGCGTTCGGAATCCACTTCCCACGTGCTTTGCGCCGTCCCTTTCTACGGGACGGGTTAGCTTTTAAAAGCACCAACGAAGCTGCCCGTCGACGCATCGATACGCTTAGGGCGATGTTTCTGAGTAACCTTGTTTATGCGTGCTGCAGCTAATAATAACACGCGAATAACACTTCAATGCGCGTTTGTTGTTGTTTGGTGCGATTTTTTTGCACTCAGGATGTTTAAGTTTTGTACTGAGTTACTGACCCGCACTCGGGGTTTGTTTTCGCCCGCGTTCCGGCGTGACTTTTAATATCAAATGTATACATTTGTTATTTTTACAGGAGCTTTTTAATTCTTCCTGACATTTACACCATTCGAATTTTTGTTAGAAAATAGGTGTAAAAGTTAAAGTTTATTGATTGCATCCTTTATCATGCCTAGTTTATAGGGACTATGCTTGCTAAATGTCGTTTCCTTCTGGGTTCGATTCCCGCCTAAGACCTTTTTTATTTTTGGTCTTGTTTGTTGTATGGTGAGAGCTCTGAACACGAAAGATCTTAATGTGTGGTTATTTTTAGATTATCTGTTTTGAAATGGAAAAAAGTACCTAAGTAATTTCTCACTCAGTGATAGAAAACAGGATAAGTTGACTTTTAAACGTACTTACGCTTCAAAGCTCATCCAACGTTCTAATCAAAGGGTCCTGAGTTCGACTACGGCTGGGGTGGACCTTTACGTGACACATAAAACTCTTTGTTATCTGGTGATTATTATATTGATAACCAGTGTGTTGCGATGGTTACTATGCCGGATCGCCGCGCCACGGGTCCTGGGTACGATTCCCAGGGAGGCGGTTTGAATGGTGAGCTTGAATTTCTATGTTCTCGGTCTGGGTGTGAGTGTTCTTGTCTCCATATGTTGTTCATGGCACCCACGACATAGGAAATCCTAGTGTGGTGAGGGGCTATGAGTGTGAAGCGTTATTATTGTTGTCAGCGGTGTTTGTGTGCCAATACTGCCTATGCTATTTAAAAAAGGCAAATGTACATGCATGACATTATTGGCATTGCAATCTTGAATAATATCTACGCAAGTAGATAGGTACGTGATTTAACATTAAAGTAAATAGGTGTCCATATCGTAAATTGAACACGGGACAAACTAGCCTCTACATCAAAAAAGGAATACATACTGATACGGAGAGAATCCATCTGACAAAGGGAAGGGAAGTCACCATTTGTGTTAGATTAACAAAAAGTTAATGCGTTTCTCAAAAAGCTATTTCGGTGGCCGTCGCTTATCGTTCTGTCACTCATCGACGGTTTTTACTGCGTTCACCACGACCGAATATAGACGTTGACGCATTGTTACACTCCACTTAGATATTTTATGTTAATAGTAGATAGGCATTATTAAGAGTGTCTATGTTAATACCTACTAGGGTCATGTATAGTTAATAAGTAATGAGTAACTATTATTGCCAGGGATTGATTAATATGATAATGGATGATGCTAAGGGATGATGACTATCCACTCGCATCGCAACCAACCTCAGTTTAAAATATAAAAAAATATAAAAATAACAATAAAATTATAATATAAAATAAAATATGAAAAATACCTAGTCAGGTATCGAAGTTGAGAGGTGTACCTAGACCTCAGTGACATAACCTCTAATTCTCATTACTACTTAACTTATGCTAACATGGCCGTGATAGTTTTCTTTGTAAATTCATCATAATATGATGCTTATAGCTTATATTATAAGCTATTCTTGGGAATTTTTTCACTTGTCCAACTCCAACCGTTTAGCCAGCAGTGTCCCCCACACTTGACTTAACCAAAATTAGCACTTTAAAGCCAAATATTTCGCAAACGGACCCCTAAATACAAAAATAGTGTTACCCATAATATTTTTGAAAGAAATTTTCAACGATACTCCACACTATAGGGTACGCGAAGAATAAAAAATCATCCTCACGTTACTTATAAGGGAGATACCCTGAAAAAGAAAATTTTTCAATTTCAATATTTTATTCTACGATTTTGGAGTTTCAATAATCTGCACACTCACTTCGAAAGTTCGCTAGAGATTGATTGTTTCGAAGGAGCTTATGAATATAAGATACAATGGAAGAACTTGAATTTTTATTGTCTTTTTTAATGTCTTTATCCCATGAGGCCTCCTTGATAAGGCCTCTTCTTCCTTTGGGAGACACCACACTGGTCTGGTGGTTTTTAAAACGATGTACTGAGGAGTTTCTTTACGGCTTTTCTTCTCCTCCATGACAAAGCACCTTTCCGAAAAGCTGCTAGATTTAAAAAACGAGGCCAAAGGAGTAACGTGTCCTGTAAGATACGTATAGCTATGCTAAATTTTGCCACAAGCTATGTGCTTGCACATTATACATAATACTCGTAGTACCTATTGGTACCACAAGGTGAACGACCCACTTAAAACTGACTTCCGACCAAATCCACTGTTGATGTTTAACTGTGAATCGACGATTCGCTGGACAGTACTTATCGATATTAGTATTAGTAAAAAATATTTTGGAATTAGAAGAAACACCTACTGCTGTTTTACGAAAAAATATTGACGCCATAGTTAGATTTAAATCTAAATTCCTGAGCATTATTGAAATATGCAAGGAGACGTTAAGCAGAGACAATGACATGTTATACAACCATCTCGCTCTGTTTATCAACATAACATTCGAGTCGTTATCTCAAGACAAAGTCAATATACGCATCTGTCATCCGTCAGAATCTTACCCTTTCTAGCGAAGCGTGTTTTTGTAATAAACGGTGCCCCCTCCCTCTCCTGACACTATCTCAATTAAAACTACTCCCACGTCCGTTCCTAAGGAGCAGCCATTAGGGATTCCTCAGCGGAGTGTTAAGTACATTACGAAGCAGTATAATCTAATAAATAAACAGTAGGACCGGGGACACATTCACGCGAGTGATTAAGGGGTTCAAGAGACACCGAATGGCTGTAACGATGAATTTTATACGTTGTAGGCATACCCTACTCCCATTTTGGTGATATTAATTGTTTTACATAAATTTAATGTAATGTTTGTCTTGGAACCGTCTACCAGGACTGGGTCTGACCGACGAAACGATCTGTTGTTCGCGTTAAGGGCACATTGGGCTCACGGTTAAGTGCGTGTCTTAGTCCAAAGTTTTAGGACTTGTGATTTTGCTTAATTTTTTCCTGTAAACTTACATTATATGTATATAAATGAGCAGGAGATTTGATCACTTCGATCGAAATTGAATTCATCAATTTCAAAATTATAAAAAAAATATCTCCTAACTTTTACCACCTTTTACCACCACTTACAAACGTGAGCCAATTTAGAAGAAATCAAATTATAATGCATTAGGTACCATTCAGAAGAGGCTAAAAACGTTGTTTTACAGGGTTTTGATTTCTTTAATCAACAGTCAATTATCTAAAATTTTAACAAAAAAACTGACTTCAAATGAAGTGCATCCTTTCCAATAACAATAAAAAAAGAATCATCGAAATCGTTTGGCGTGATATTGAGTTATTCGTCCATTTGTCGTGAACATACTTAATGAAAATTTAAGACTATATGGTTTTCTCATGGATGCAATTATCTGATCTCGCTCAAATTTAAGTCGGACCACATAAAAAGTACTAGCTTTCGATTAAAAAAAGAAACATCAAAATCGGTTCACTCAGTCGAAAGCTCTAAGGTAACAAACATTAAAAAAATACAGTCGAATTGAGAACCTCTTACTTTTTTTGAAGTCGGTTAAAAACTGCCAGTCTTTACTCTTTTCGAGGCATGCGGAGGTACGATGAATAGTCCAACGCAAAATTAATGAATAACCATTACTGTTATTTTACGTCGGAAATTTAATTTAATTTTGTAGTTATGGGAAATTTCATGTACAGATTTAAAATTCAGTTTGCCCACTAGACTTATGTTAAACTGACACTTAAGGAATCAGTCCTAACAGACCGGAGGCACTAAAACGATAAGTAGTAACTATAATATTATAGTAAGTCAAATTACGGATCTACCACTTACGGGATTGTTCGTAGGGACCGTCGATCTGTAACATCACTCACAAAGTCACTTTATTATTGTAAGTTATTTTAGTTAAGAATCTATAATGACTTAAATGCTTAATGGTTTGTAATAACAAAGTGATTAACTCAGTAAAATTAATTGTCTTCCAAGAATTCAAACATTGTAATAGCTTTACAATGTTGTGTATTTTTCTAAGTTCTTTAAAGCACCTCGCTTCACTGATAAAAGTGATAAAACACTTGCGCTATCAGTCGGGTAACAATTTCAAGAATAATTATCTGCAGGAAACATTCCATCTTAGTCACCGGCGTAACGGAGGCATTCTATGGTGAAGGTTGCTTCGTGAGGGTTAAACTTGCGAAATGGATTTTTTTACCGCTATGATGATAACAATTTTGCTTCAGTTATTTACTTTGGATTAAATACAGCATTTGGTATTGTTAAATTTTTTAATGTACAAAAATTATTCATTGATTTTCTAGTATGTATTAACAAATATTAAAATCTTATTTGAGATAACGTTTTACTGTATTGTAGGTAATTGTTTTCAAATTTATATCTTATTCCTTTGGATATTGAAACTGTAGGTACTGGAATTATTCTAAGTAACATAGTATAAAGTGTTCTGTAGGACATTCATGTCTTAGATTGAACTCGCGAACAATGAATTCTAAAACGAAAAAGCTCTGAAAAGCAAATTTAAAACACGCAGAACTCCGCAGACGGTATTAAGTAAGATATCCCGCTACATTCCAGACCATCAAATACTTTTGTCCTCACAGATACTGACATAGAGACTGCTCCTACAAACCCACGTATACGATACATTGAAAAAGTCCTTTACACGCGAATGGGATTTTTCACTATCACTCACAGTTACAAAAAGAAATACACGCAAATCCGTCATACAAACGTATTCGGAACTCGCAAAATACTTTGAAAAAGAATCCCGTATTCAAACCGCTTTTTAAATAAATTCCATTAACAGGACTGTGCGTTGAATGAGCCCGAATAGATAGCTTTTTTTACCTCACTCCTTGCAAGTATAAAAGAGACAGGAGATATATTCCGATATGTGGAGATATATTTGACGAATACGGCTCATTCTGTCGATCGTTTCGGGACTAGTGTAAATGAGAATCGAATATGTTGTGTAATGATGATGTAAACATAGAATGTAATCGAGATAGCTTTGTCACTCTAATGTAAATTGTATTAATGGAATCCTGTTGCCAGAGTCATTTAATTTAAGTATATATTTAAAGTAAACACCCGGGTTTAACCAATATATGGCCCAATACTGAGCACGGGTCTCTCATCTGTAGGAAGTCCACACGCCGCTTCAGAGCGGATTGGTGGAGGGTTAATTGGCAACCCAAGTATCAGAAGTTTTCATCCACCCGAAGGCCTTCGACGTGGGTTCATTTTTTCTGCCGTAACAACGATTTTTGGACTATCACGAATATTTTAATATAAAACAGCCAAATCATCATTATGTCATCATGATGGTTTCTGGTTACAAACAAATACTAAAAGGAGAACCCCAGTTTCCATAGAAACTCAGGCCTAAGTAGACAAGACTGGAAATTGGCTGTTAATTAGATTATTGCAAAAGGTTTAATTTCTCCAATTTTCACGGCTGCCAGCAATGGCCAACTAAGGAAATCCTAGAATGAATCACCTTAATTATAGGTTATGATTATGTCATACTCGTGTCACAGTGCTATTTAATATGTATGTTACACTTACTATAAACCTCTTCTCACAAATAGTAACACTTAAACTACGAGTTTAATGGCTAAAACTAAGTTGGCGGGTGTCTATTATACTATCTACTACTTCAATGGTTTTCACCCAAAACGAATGACATAAAAAGGTTGTATAATAAAAGCTATTGCATATTTCAAGAGATTTTATTAGTTTTCATTATAATATATTAACATTTCGTCTAGTTGTGCAGGAGGCGCTATATTTCGTTAGTACCTTGCCCAATCAAGATACCTTAATATACTCATTGTAAGTATGGCCACAGCAACCTCCTGATCTTCTAAAGATGTATAGAGTACGTTATCCAGTGTTCAGGACTTATTCTGAACCTTTGTCAGTCACAAAACAGTCGATTAAGGAGTCCATATTCATATAATATGTAGTATTGGTTTGCAAGAAATTGTAGCGAAACTGCGAAACACATTCACCAAAACACAAGTACGACAGCGAATACAATAGAAAATTAAAAGCACTGTGTGCGTGTCGATGAGTTTCAATAGTAAATAGGACTCCAAATACCCTGAAAATATTTGATAGTAAAAATATACAAAACACGCGTAGAAAGATGAAAGATCGATGAGAAATATGACAATACAGTGGTGTTATTTATAAATACTATGGTTACCAAAATGACATTATTAGGGATTACATCATCTTTGTTGTCAATCGATTAATCGATGTCAAAATATTCGAAATGTAATTTATTAAAATTAACGTAACGATTAAATGGTAATTATAATATATTACATAGTTTTGATTTATATGGAATACGAAAATATGTAAAAAATAAATTAATATTATAATTATAATCAATAAATAATACATAAAATATATTATTATGTTCCATCAATCGATCAATATCAATCGATTCAATCGATTATAAAATCGTATGTAATGAGGTAAATACTGTGAAAACTTTTTTGCATTATTTAGTTCATTTGGCAAGAGCAGCTGAAGCTAAGATTTAAATATATTTATCTTATAAATAAGACGATTTTTTTGGTATATAGTTTACACTTGTCTAGTCCGATGTTCTAGCACAGATAACATATGGTTCGAGGCCGAAAATTGGGGTTCTCCTTTACTTGTATTAATATTAGATACCAATATGCTCAGAGAATACATGTAAAAGCTTACTCTCTAAGTTGTAAGCTATTACAGTATTATTTTTGTCGGAATGATTTTTAAACTTACCCAATGCAGCAATGCTTACACTAAATAAATGGATCATCTAAACTGGAATGCATATTTTGGCAGACTAAAATGTCAATTTAAGTGTTGCCATGTTTTGACAAGACATGACATTTTAGTATCCATGCTCTGTCTACCAAGACAGAAAGATGCTTGACTCGAGAATAACAAACGTTTCGTCTCGGCGTGTAGGGAAAAAGCATGAATTAAATTATCAAAATAGTATTCAATTACCAATGAGCAATGAAAATGAATGAAACATATGAGTGGTAAGCGTTTTAAGTATTTCTAAGAAGATTCCATTTACAATCTATCTACATTAAATCAAATGACATATACGTATTATTGACTTTCACCCTCCACTAAAGCATCTTGACCAACGACTGGAGCTATGACAGTAGGACCCTGCTGTTGGAAGGTTTTTGTGTTTTGCTTTGTGCAACTGAAATTATTCCCGAAGGTGTACTTATGCAAAGTAGTAGAAAGTTATGTTATTTTGCAAGTATCTAATAATTTTGAGTTTTGACATTTTCGTAATCTTTTATTGATGTTATTAAAATATATTTAATAGTTTCCAAGTTGATTTCAACATTTCGTAAATTTTTTCCTGTGTTGCTTCAATTCTTATAAGTAAGTTTGGAGGAAATTGTTATGTTATCCTGTTTAAATAATAATATTATAATTTGCAGTTAAAAGTATCTGCATTGAAAGAAAGAAAGAAAGAAAGAAAAACGTTTATTTCTGTACCAATTGGGTGCACACACAAATGTAGATATAACAACAATAAAATAAAGAAAAATAAAAAGCATTTTCGAAAAGACACACAAAAAATAATTGCTTTGCACATTGCTAGCTTCGCATAGATCAGGTATTTATATTCCAAGGGAATTATATTACCTAAATAATTTTAATGACTGGCTAGGCTTCAACCCATTAATGGCCCACTACTGGGCACGGGTCTCTCCTCTTGAGGAGGCCTAGAGCATACTCCACCACGCTGCTCCAGTGCAGATTGGTGGAGGGGTTAGTGGCCAACCCGAGTGTCGGAAGTTTTCAAACCGCCGAAGGGCCTCAGACATGGCTTAACGACTGTTATCATATGGTAACAACCGGGACCGACGGCTTTACGTGCCCTCCGGAGCGCGGAGCACGGAAACGCTCAACAATTTTTTGCCACTAGCGGTCACTCATCCAACTGCTGACCGCGCTCGCCGTTGCTTAACTTAGTCGATCACTTAAGATCGACGCAAGCTGCATTTTTTTATGACTATTACATTATTTTCAATAATCTAACATTTTAACAAAAAAATAACCGACTTCAAATGAAGTACATTGTACTTTTGAGATGGATACCATTGTTAGATCTCGCTCAAATTTATGTGCACCACAAAACCTATAAGTACTACTTACAACTACAAGTACCAGCTTTCAATTAAAAAAAGAATCATCTAAATCGGTTCACCCAGTCCAAGTTCTGAGTTAACAAACATAAAAAAAACATACAGTCGAATTGAGAACCTCCTCCTGTTTTTGAAGTCTGTTAAAAACGGAAAATCAATATGTAAAACATTTTGAATTTATAAAACAAATTTTTTATAACAACTTATTATGTTCATCTAATCGTTAATACTATAAGACGAAATAATTTACTTGCAATCACATTCTAACATCACATTAGTGTCAAAGAACATATCGAATGCATATCGAATGTTAAGTACGTTTAATTTGCGCAATCGCAAACGATTCGTGCTTGCGAAACGAGCCTTTTGTGATATATGGTTGCCGTTACGGTAGATTAAGCTGCAAATTGTGACAGATATCGGCCGTCCGACCGTGGATTGAATGCTGGGAAGACCTTTGATGTAATTTGTTTATAGATAATGCTCCGTACTATACCGAGCTCGTTTAGGACAAATGTCAAGCGAATTATTTCTCAATTTATATGCCGGTATTGGTCGTTACTTGAAGCGTTTATGGTCATGGCGGATTATTGTACCAAATTGGGTGTGGTTATAACTTGACGAGGTATATCTTTCTATTTGTATCTGAAAATCTATGAAATCGTAAATACCCTACAATAGAAACTGTATGTAATTAAAACATGCTAAGATTTTGTGATTTTAAAAAAATCTATATTTATAGAACTATTGAAGAATCATAAAAAACAATATATATGTATATTCTGAGTAACAATTTCTCGTTCGGGCATAAATGCTGGTAGATTAAAAAAATGACGTGCATAAGAGTATCAGTGATACCTACATGAATAAAGATTATTTCATTTCATTTCATTTCATTTCATTTCATTTCATACAAGAAAATTAAATTATTGTTTTACCAGTTACCACTAATAGTACCTACGTTCTTACATAAGTGTTTGTTAAAGTTTTGCAGAACTAGTCCATTGAAATGTTACATTTTTTAGGCCTTACCTTGCGTTTTTTAGAGGACGCAATTTTATTTTTTTGATGTGTAGGGGGGGTCAGTGTAGAGCTAAAACCAAGTTTGTGGGGTCGCCACCCTTGTCCCACGGCCGCCATCTTGAAAATAGGGGTTGGAATGGTTTTTACGGTATATCTCTTAAACTATTTATTTGAGAAAAAAAAAATTGTTAACATTTTTTGTTGCAAATTAAATTCTCTACAACTTTGGTCCAGTAACTTTTTATCGTAGAACTATAAATAAAAAAGTTATAAGCGAAAATCTTCAAATCAAAAAATATAATAATAATAACTCTAATAACGCAATATGGGTATCAAATTAAAGAGCTCACAATAAAAATTTCAAAAAGGTATATAATGATAGCTTATTTGATAGCAGGCGGGTTTTTAATTTTCAAATTTATACTAGTGTATAATATAAATATCGACCCAATATCTGCAGCTGAGCTCCACAGCAGTCCATCAGTCCATCAATCCATCTGAAATGTAGTATTTTTAAGCAGTTAACAAATTCAGATGACCCACCAAGTATTCACCGTCGCCCATGAACGTGAGTAATACCAAAGCCATCACCAATGTCTGCTGATCAAAAATGAAGCGAGAGTTCCCATACACTGTACCTATAATATAAAACCAATACATCAGTATATATCCGATATATTATTAACGTCCACATTAGTGCAACTAACTTGACAATAACTTGATTGTGAACAATGAAGGGCGAATCCCTAGCGCGTGCTTACTGCGCCGCAGGGACGACGATACCATCAATACAAACGTGGGATTCCACATGCTTTATCAATACTCATAGTAAATAAATGAATAAATAAACCCTCATACACTCATATCCACGTCATAGGGTTATGTCTATGCATCTGTCAATACAATTAATGAGACTTCAGCGTCACCTACATAAATGTCATCCCCGAGAACCAAATCCAGGATCTTTAGCTAAACAAGTGAAATTACTAACAACTGGCTAAAGGGCTTTTAATATAGTTAAGATGACTGTGAAATATGTATGTAATAAACGAGACTTTTGTAAGAAAAAACGTCGTGAAGAAATATACAAGCGTAGTTTTAGACCATGATACGATAATATTAATTTGAAACGTAAGAAATCTCGCAGCGCAAAATAAAATCTATTTAATCAAAATAAAATCTCTTTTCACCACAACTTAGCCACGTTGACCTGACAATGATTTACTGATATTAAGTACGATGGGAAAATTGGTTTACATTTGTAAACTTTTCGATTATCAAAACTCGTAATGTCGTAAGTCCAAGTCGTAACCCCAGGTTATTTCCTCGCAAATTATTTATCGATAGAGACATCAAACATTGTCACAAATGGTCCCGCCGCACCACTGAGCATTAGACTAAGCTTGACAATAACTTAATTCTGAGCAACGAAGGGCGAATCCCTAGCGTGTCTGTGGACGGATCGCTCCAGTTTAACTAGATTAGAAGAATCGATAGGGTTGAACCGGTTTGTCGTGCTTCACTCGTAGCTCGGCCGTGTCAAAGGTTGGATTTGATTCATTTGCAATGATCAACGCGTTTGTGAACTTTTAGCGGAAATTTTCAATCGTACTATCCCTAATCTATGTTTCTATATATGTATTACTGTAGTTTCGATGTTAGAATGCAGTAGAACGTATTGCAAAGCTAAGCTGTGTGAAAACTTCTATAAATCTATACAAATGACCACATATTAGTCGCAATTGTTCGCGTAAGTATCGACTCACGTTTACGATAGCAACTTATTACTGTAATTCCGTTCTAACGATAGGATTGCAGGTTCATGTAAGGTCCAACCTTGGTTCAGCTTCAAGTGAACCATGTAAGGACGTCTAATACTTTTATTTATCAGCTGGTAACCTTCCTGATCACCCATCTCTTTGTTTCATGAAAAAAATGTTGTGGTAAAGCTTTTTAATTTATCTTTAAAACTTCACACCCTTGTCTTAAACGGATCTAAACTAACAAACAAAAGCTGAAGAGTTTTTTAACTTGTTTGTTTAAAAACGCTAATCTCTGGAAATTATCATCGGATTTAAAAAATTATTTTTGCGTATAAAAAATTTGCTCGACATAAACTACTTACCCTAGTCTGCTGTGGTCTTAATTTTCTGTAAAAACAAAAACGTGGAGCTTATTCCTTCCGGCAGTCCTATTTTAAAACCCTCCAGCCCTTCCTATAACAATTATGCGACGTTGCTAATATATGGTAACTAGATATATTATATTATAGCACCGGTTTATACCGACGCGACGTCCGACGCGGGAGAGGTCGCACAGCGTGGACGTCACTTGCAAATGTGACAAAAGTAACGAAATAAAATTTTATATTTGCACTAGATTTTATTACGCGACGTGCGCTTGACATAACGCTGATTGTATTGTCGGTCGTAAAATTCACAATCCGCCATAGAATTCGGTTGCAGACGTCGACAATCACGGATGCAGACAAACCTAAAATATTCTACAACTAAGTATTATATATGTATAATAATATACATGTTTACACTTCTAGGTTTGATGCTTATGTTTGATGTTGTGGAGGTAAGGCGCGCTACATACATATACATTCGATTTAACAAAGTCGGGCTACAAAGCAAAAAACCGCTCGACTAAAGACTGAAACGTAAACTCGAACGGAGGCTGAATTGTGTGCATCCGTCTTAAATATGTATAAGAAAACCAAACAGAGTTACCGGCCACAGCACTCAGCTTTGCCGATTGGTTTGAGTCGAATATGTAGGGAATGGTTGGATTCGGCAATGTTGTTCGACAAAACTAAATGTTGCATAATAATAGTCTAATTTGCCGAATATCACGCACCCTCAGTCGAAAAAAGTATAAGTCGTCTTACGTTGAATTTTAGTTATTAATATGATTGGAAAGAGTTTTCAAATTTTTATCATTAATCTTGACGGTTTTGTGCAAGAAATCGTAATGTAAATTCCCTAGACTACTTCAGTTTTTTGCTCTCCTGTAAAATTGCAATTTTCACCTTATGCCTTTTTTCCACTAAGCGTACGATATTATATCAAATGTGTAGCACACGCCCTGAAAATATTGGTAAATGTGTGAGTAACGTCTGTACGTGTAAGTAAAGTAATTTTCCGGGCAACTACACACATGCGAACGTTACAGAACAATGTAAATATAATATAATAATTCTATTTTTTTATTTTCTTTATTGTTTGTGATTCTTTTGTATGTATTCTTTTTGTTAACTATATTCATATGTTACGTGTGTTATGGAAATAAAAAAAGTTTTCTATATCTATGTCTATGTTTAAAGGTGTTGCGGTAAGATTTCTTAACTAGTTTATAGATAAAACGAATAAGGTACTTGTAATGCAGTTTTCATCTTCCAAGAAGTTTTACTCTTTAGGCTTCCCGCCCACGTCCGATAATCGGTGACCGATTTTTGTACTGACTGTCGGTGAGTCAGTTTTATTTGTGACCGACTTTTTGTAGGACGTGTGCGTTGCACCATTGCTATCAGTACGTTCTATTTTTCTCCTACAAAAAATCGGTCACCGATTATCGGACGTGGGCGGGAAGCCTTAATCGTATAGGATCACCAGTAAAAGATGACAAAATAAAACTTTAAAAATATAATTATGATAAAGATTATCAAAGTACAACTTACGATTACTCGTATGTACAATCACTCCGTTCAACTTCAGTAGTGTAATTACATTTATATCCACGAAGTGATATAAAGCAGGTTTCGGTTTTACCTGAAATGAAAAGAAAACAACATAAATATCTATTTATAAATAGGATATTTATAAGTACCTACGGTTATATATTATAAAAATTAATGTTCTCCAGGACATTGGACTCCAGTCCACTTTATGACTGTTTTCTCCACTTTGTACATAAGAAAGAGATAGGCAACACATTACTCTTCCAACGCTGTATGTAACCAGTTAATTGTGTGAAATATCGATAAGTACTGTTAGTATAACGTTAACAATGCAACAGGACGTCAAGAGATAACGAATGAAGCTCGCGCGTGGCGAATAATCGATCATAGTGATGTGCTTATTTATTGCAGTATCGCAGTTCACCCCACATATCATCTGTTTATTTATCGCTAGGTGATCGTTTGTACATTATCAAGACAAGTGTTGACGACTTTACATAGTAGCCCAGCTAAAGATAAAGATGAAGTAATAGTTATGAATAGACCGTCGCGTGTTTTTACTACACTACTATATTTTTTTCCTTTCTTCTTTCTAGGACGGTGATGCCTTTGGTATTATTGATGTCCATGGCGACGATTACCACTTACAAACAACTGTCTCGTCGTAAGCAAAGTCATTTGCGATGAGTTGGATTGATGATTAATTAGTAAGTGCAGTATTCGAACCCACGTCACACCTTGCCATCTCTACTGTATTGCAACATGCGCAGTACTTCATACAAACCAATAATGCTTTAAAGCGGGAGCAATGTTACAGTGCTATATAATTATACATAATAATGTCTGTCTGTCATGATTCGATAATACAGAAAGCCCAACTAAACGGCAGGGCGTGACTCTGTTAAATAACAGGTATCTATTATGCTGACGTGATTATAACATGCCATTTTTCCCTATAATAGTCTTGTTATGGTCATTTGTATTTTTTTTTTCGTTTCAGAGAAGGCAAAATGTGGGTTATGTTTTTTGTGTGTATGTATGTATTAACTATATGCAACGAGTACTCACTCATGATTCGTTCTACAATTGATTTCATTAAATATCGTTTATTTATTTTTTTCAAATGTTGTTCAATTTTAAAATGAATGGCTGTATGAATCGTCATCAGAATGTTAGTCGTCATCTTAGACTGTTTGCAGCGGAAATACTTATCAATGGTAGGTCCAGGCCAGTTGAATAAGTCTACAAGTCAATCAATCATTTGAGACGCACTGAACTAAATTATAATTAAAATTCATATTACCACATCGTTAATCATTCGAAATATGATTCATTGAGCTTGAGTAAGGAAACGATAAGAATTAAATCTCCGATTTAAGTTAGAATATAAATGGATCCGGCTTGATAGAATTGGTCTCAGTTCCAATCTAGCAAGCTAAGCATTTTCATTTATTTTTTTGCATTGCATATTTTTACAAATATTATATAAAATGTGATGTGAATTGAATGAGATGAGATTTAGGTTTTGTTTCTCGGTCACGCTAAAATAGCTGCACAGATTTAGATGGGATTTATGCTCATTACTTTTTCCTCCGGTAAACTATCCCAGTTTTGCCCTGACCATAGCTGAAAATTCTTAATAAGATTTTAACGGTTTCTTTAATTATCAGTTTGAATATTTTACGTCAAATACCAATTCCACTCATTACGAGTCAAATCAAAAAGAGCTTTTGTAAAGTCCACTAACATATTAATACTTTAACTGTCACACAAGAATGCCCTTTTAATACTATAAAAATAACATTTTGGAAATTAAGCATTTTTAATCAAAGCAAAACATAGGTTGTCTGGCAAATAATAATTAGACCCTCATCAAGGGAAACCGTATTAATCATCCGTCAAGCCGCCAGATTAGAAAAGGGTATGAAAAAAGCCAGATATTCGCTAGAGATTTGAGATTAAGGTACATAGACACTGGGGCCACAGAGACTGGGGCTGTAGCGCTGGCGAACAACGGAAATAAGACGATATTTACAATTAATTTTACAAAATATATAGGTACATAATTTTACAATACATACACATACATAATTTTACAATTACTTTGTGTATTATAACTCTACAATTTGCCGTATTTTTTTGGTATCGTAGACTCTTTCATATTCCTTCACTCTCTCACTTCACTCACTCTTCCATATTCTTCCATATTCCTCTATGGGGCCGAAACATGGACGCTCAAAGCTAGTGATCGCAGGCGTGTGGATGCCTTTGAAATGTGGTGCTGGAGAAGAATGCTGCGCATTCCCTGGACGGCGAAGCGTACAAACGTCTCGATACTCAAGGACCTCAAAGTAACCAAGAGGCTATCGTCCATCTGCCTACAAAGAGTCCTTGAATATTTCGGTCACATCGCCCGTAAAGATGGAGGACACCTCGAGAAGCTTGTCGTCACAGGGAAGATCGAAGGGAAAAGACCTCGAGGAAGAAGCCCAATCCGCTGGACAGACCAAATCCGCACTACATTAGGTAGTAAAGTTTATGAGGCCTTACACGCAGCCGATAACAGAAACCGATGGCGCAACGTCGTCAAAGAAAAGGTGATCCGTGGAGGGGGTCACGACCCTCAGCAGTGAGGATAACGACGCGAGGAGGAGGAGACTCTTCCTAAAACTTTATCTTTACCATTATGCTTTGGAGCAACTTTAACATTAACTCAACGTGAAGCAATGTGAGTTAGGAGGAGGGAGCCATACCTTGTAGAGTCAAATCAATGGTGTGCTTAATCAAAAAGTGTATCTTTGAATCATTCATACCTATTCATATATCACCATATCATAATTATCATGACCATATTTTTCAACAGAAACCAGCAGTTAAAGTAATATTTTTACCGGACCTTAAATATTAACTAGAGACAATATCATCATCTATAACGATATTGTTTAACGGATATTCCAGAACTTCACAAAGGCCCTATTCATCCTGGAAGTCAATAAATGTTAAATGAATGAATGTTTACAAAATCATATCATGTAAAAGTTTCGTCAATTTCTTAATTAAAAATCTTTGTATTCATAAACGCGTCTAAATCACTCATATAATTGAGTATTTCACAGCTGACGTAGCGGTAGTAAAAAGAAACACAACTTACATCCCTGAACTCAATTATAAAAAATAAGATTCTCATAACACTAGAGACCTCTGCACCTTGAGGCCCATTCAGTCTGACAACCGGGACGAAAATAGACAGGTACCGACTGCCTATTACAAAGGTGCGAATACAAATAAATAGTTGCGGTTATTCATATGCCAATTTGTAAACACATTACTTACTATCTACTACTACTTTTTGAAATAATCTTACATCATTATAATTGACATTACAATTATGTAAGTCATAAACAATTTTAGGAATTATCTTTGAAATTAAACCAGATAAAATTCTAATTATCTTGAATTAATAAGATTTATTCCATCAGTCTTTTGATTTTCTAAACGTTTAAAAGTATTTTTTGATACATAAAAATTAGTAAACATCACAATGTACTTATAGTTTTTTCATGTTACATTCAATCCTTAAAACGATTACAAAATATTACATAAAAATATGAACAAAATATGGAAAATACACTGAAAATTTTGTGTAAAAAAATAAAAAGCATATGAAGCCTATATAAATCAGATATTCATATAGGCTTCATACATACACTCATCCAAGTCATTAAATAAATCATAAAATACGACCGCAGGATAACAACGTTGCACTTCGGTGTGACTGGCGTCCTTATTGAGCGTTTCCTGAGCGGCGATCAAAGGCGCCGCGGGTTCAGCGGTCGCCCCCAGCTCGGTTCGCGTGCGACCGAACCTATCGCATTGTTCGTTACATTGTAATTATGGCGATACGCTCAATCATGCAAATAAGTTACGACCAGATAATGAGATAACGTTCTATGACAATGACGCTTTGAATATTGTTCGCACACGGCTCAGTGGTGTGGCGTATCGAAAATGGAATATAATGATTACTGTGAACTAAATTGTTATTTTTATATCTATATTTTACACACTGCACTATCTTAGCACAAGGACTACCTGATTTTAAATAGACCAGTCGCTTCCGGACGTAAATTTTTGAGAACATTAGCAGTAACTAATGTATCTCAAAAAGTCTTTTGACACCTTTTTGAAGAACCTCATGTAGGGAAGCACTTTAAATTCTTACTTATCTGACACCGAACTTCAAATAAATTTCAAAGCTCTATTTGTGACTAAATACATATTACTCGTATATTTTATCAGTGATCAGGATCCTTTGTTCGTATTTATCTCAATATGACTAATAAAATATTTCACGGCAAAATTAAAAATATTATCTAGGCATATATATGTAATAATATACAATTAAAACGGAATTTAGAGGCTCTCAAAATGTACCTCAATTATTTCCTGTACACCAAACTTGACAGTTCGTTACCAATCGATATTAAAGTCACCGGAGCACCGATATTTTATTGCGCTGTAAAAAAAGATTGAGCACTAAAACAAACATCGCCGATGGCCGTGGACTTGAGCTCGTTCGCGATGGCTCCACTATCAGCGGTTTAGCGTCAAGCTATATTTTTTATCGGTACCAAAGAAGCGCAAGACCGAGTTTGTGACTTTAAATCCTTGTAGTGTAATGTAAAAAATACTGATCATATTTAAATCATTATTTATATTAAGCTGGTTACCTCCTTGTTTATATTATTGTATTTTGGGACTATAGTCAGTTGTGACCACGAATCCCCATTTGATCGAGTCCTAAGTTTATTTTCTAGCCAAATCCACATTCGTTCGTGAATCATGGTTGTTAATCATGAGCTGAGTCTATGCCTCCATTAATTTACTTTACAAAGAAGTCCAATTTATTGTAAACGATGTTAGTTAGCAGATCTATTGTGATTATTTTACACCTTAACATGTTGTTAGTGAGAGTAAGAGAGTAACCGAGTCTGTCAGTCCTAGTAGATTGGACGTAGTCCTATGCATTATTGTGTTAATGAAATAAACGTGAATATATGGCTCACTATTATTTATTTTAATTTATTACTAATAATATTTTATTTTTCATAGATTATAGTCACGGCGATTAAAATGAAAATGTCGTTCAACGAGTACTAGCTTTGTGTAAGACAAGTGGTTGAGTGCAGCGAATGATTTAGTTGTATCGGGAAACACAATGGTCGCAACTCGCAAGGTTGAAGCAGTTGTTGGTTCGTAACACTTTTATATTTTATGGAGGAATGTTTACGTAGTTTTATTAAAAAAGAATTATACGAGTGCATGAAAGTGGTAAAATACGGATTAGTGCTTTGAAATTTATGGTTGTTTGATTTTTCGAGAGGTTCGAACCACAGTCTACTGTAAGGATGATACGAGTTCAAACACTATACGCCCTTTTAATTGTTCAAATTATATGTGTGTGTGAGTATCAAAAGTTAATTATAATAACCTGTACACAAAGATATTGAGTTATTTTCAATTATCAAATCGTTAGTCGAGTATTGATATTTAATAAAATATTGTGCAATTTGTATAATGAAATAAATTTATTAAGTTACATTTTGAAACCATCCTTCAAATCCACAGGTTTTGCAGTAGCTGGTAAAACAAAATGAATACGTTAGGTTATTTTTATTTGAAGTTATATTAAATTGGGAATTGATATTTTCTCAAACGCCCTAACGTCCAGTATGGTGAAAATCGCTGCTAGTGCAAAGTTATACCCTGATAAAAGATATAACTATACATTCACAGTTGATAGTTTTTGATTCGGATGGTGACTATTCATATAGAGATAATAGAGCCATATCAAATTTTAATCACATCAAATTTTTAAATAACTCATCTTTAAAATTATTTATATTCAAATGATGCCATTTAAAGAGCACATCTAGATGTTATTCTTCCAAGGTTTTTTGTTTCATTTACCAAAGCTAAAGTTTAGATTTGTATTACCGTTGTATATTGTTCTGTTCTCCGCCCGTTCTATGTGAAAAATTCTTTAAAGAAAAGAGAATATGCGGGCAGCAGGGTATGAATATAGTGATGGCAAAAGCCTATAATTTACAAAATTAAATTTTGTCAGATATTATCATTAATATGTATTCATAATTTTATACGTAATCGGTAAAATAACACTGCAAGTAGATTCAATAAAGCCCATTCCTGAAGAACAAAGTACTTTTAAATTATGCTGTTAAAAGAATAAAACAAAATCTGGGTTGACTGAGGAAAGCATCAAATGTCTGTAACCTATACATTATAATGCGATGGTAGCATTACAAAGTACAACAATATTGGGGTACGTTATGGTTATAAAAAATGACATCCCATATTTTATTCGCTTTCATGATAGCATTGACATTGCCAACTTGACTCCTACCTACTATTCGCTACTCGCTGCCTTCTCCGCTGCTCTTATCACTAAACTCAAGCCATTCCTTATTCACCCGTTGCAACTTCCAACTTAGACGAACTTGCTCCCGTACAAGAAATATACATTTTCCTTCGAATACAAGTTGGGCCGCGTCGCGCGCTGATTTCGCCTCTCTTTCGTAAATAAATACTGAACGGGTGCCTTTCTTTAACTAGCTCGCCCACGTTTCGTTTTGCGTAACATCTTAGCTGGTTTTTGGTAAACTCCTCAGCGACTGAGTTTACCAAGCAAGTAAGGCAGGATTTATTTTAATCTCCTTTCAAGACTGTTTAACTTTTTCTAGATACTTGTTTTCGGTTCCTGTTTTATTATTTGCGTGAGTTTTATTGTTCCTGAGCTTGTCTGATATATTTTTTGGCTCCTGACGTATACAATATGTATCTTATGAGTTGTTTGACAAAATTACATGTATATGTATTCGTGACGGTGTAACGGCTGTTAGTGATAGAACACGGTTTGTCCTGTTGAAGTCACATGATATATTCGCTTTGTTCGGCTTTGGATACGATACATTGCCCTTCAGTTGAGTTATTAACAAACAAAATGTTTATAAACCGTTTTGCCTCATGTGTACCTTTTCAAAGTCAGAGTGAAAATCATTTATTCATAAAGTTTTCACTGATACACTTATGCACGTCATTTAAGAGTCTACTGGGTTAGCTTGTAATAGACACTATGTAAGTAGTATTAATATTGTATAAAAATTTAAAAATAGTGTGTGCATGTAATCTTTACGCGCGATTGAAGTAAAACTTCTTTGACGTTGGTGACACGTATTACCAAAAAAATTATCCTTAATTAAAAATAAATATTATACATTAATACATTAATATTATACATTACAGTTGACTCATATTTATTAACAATATCTATACTAATATTATAAATGCGAAAGTAGCTCTGTCTGCTACTCAATAACGCCTAAACCACTGAACCGATTTTGATGAAATTTGGTATAGATATAGAATTGAGCTCGGGAATGAACATAGGATACTTTTTATCCCGGAAAATAGACCTGTTCCTGTGTGATGACTCTTCCACGCCAAAACCACTGAACCGATTTCGATGTTTGGTACAGATATGGAATTGAGCTCGTGAAAGGACATAGGATACTTTTTATCCCGGAAAATAGACCTGTTCCTGAGGAATAACTCTTTCAAGCCACTAAACCGATTTTGATGAAATTTAGTACAGATATAGAATTGGGCTCGGGAAAGGACATAGCATACTTTTTATCCCGAAAAATAGCACTGTTCCTGAGGGATAACTCTTTCAAGCCACTAAACCGATTTTGATGAAATTTAGTACAGATATAGAATTGGGCTCGGGAAAGGACATAGCATACTTTTTATCCCGGAAAACAGACCTGTTCCTGAGGGATAACTCTTTCAAGCCACTAAGCCGATTTTGATGAAATTTGGTACATATATAGAATTGAGCTCGGGAAAGGACATAGGATACTTTTTATCCCGGAAAATAGATCTGTTCCTGAGGGATATCTCTTTCAAGCCACTAAACCGATTTTGATGAAATTTGGTACAGATATAGAATTGAGCTCGGGAAAGGACATAGCATACTTTTTATCCCGGAAAATAGACCTGTTCCTGAGGGATAACTCTTTCTCGCCTACACAACTGAACCGATTTTGATGTTTGGTACAGATATAGAATTGAGTTCGGGAAAGGACATAGGATACATAGGGATAAGGTCAAATTTCGTTACATGTAGTTGATAGATTCGTTATTTATGAAGCGATTTTTATGACTCTTTTTAGGGTTCCGAAGTCAAAACAGTTTCATCATGCCCGTCCGTCCGTCCATCTGTCCGTCCGTAGCATAGCGCAGAGGCCCTTAGTGCTAGAAAGCTGTAATTTAGCAAGGATATACATGTTTATTTAAACTTTAAATTGGTAGAATAACATTTTTAAAAATATGTTTTTAGGATTCCTACCTCTCCTAGAGATAATATGGGGATATTTTTTTTCCGTCACGCACTCCATAGTGCGGGGTATCGTGGAAAAGGTCTTTTAAAAATAATATGGGTCTGCTTAGTCCATTTTTCGATTGAGGGGTCTGTTTGCGAAATATTCGTAAGTGTTGGACACGTAAAAAAATTCATGGCAATAGCATTAAGATGAATTCAAAAGGAAAACTATCATGGCTATATTAGCATACATAGTTATTGAATTCTATAAACTTAGAACTTCGGAACCCTATATTACCAGTGACCTGACACGCTATTAGCCAGTTTTTTAACCAACTTCAAAAAAGTAGCAGGTTCTCAGTTCGACTGTTATAAACAAAAATTAACTTTAACATAATTTGAAAAATCAATCTTTAAAGGGTTAATTCAGGGAATGTTTATACGAAACTTCGTCATTTTTTGGGTTCTGAAGTAAAATCGCAACCCTCATAGTTTCGTCATATCCGTCCGTCAGTCTGTCCGTCAGTCCAAAGCAAAGCACCGAGACCCTTAGTGATAGAAAGCTATAATTTGGCATGGATTTACATATTTATTAAAACTCCAAAATCGTAGAATAAACTACTGAAAATAAATTTTTTTGGGGTACCTCCACTACAGGTAACGTGAGGATTATTTTTTATTTATCCCTAAAGTGTGGGGTATCGTTGAAAAGTTTTTTCAAAAATATTATGGGTCTTTTGAGACCATTTTTGGATGTAGGGTTCCGTTTGCGAAATATTTGGCTTCAAAGTGCTAATTTTGGGTACCCAAGTCAAGTGTCCCCCCAACGGCTAAACGGTTGGAGTTGGACAAGTGAAAGAATTCTCAAAAATAGGTTATACGATGAATTTATAAGGAAAACTATCAAGGCTATGTTAGCATAAGTAGTGAATGAGTAATAGTCAATAAACTTACTACTTTGGAACCCTATATTGCACGTGGCCTGACACGCACTTGCCCGGTTTTTTAAGTTAAAACTGTGAAAGTTGGTAGTTACAAAACAAAAATAACTGTAACATGATTGTTTGTTAATACATTCCCTAAGGGCTAAAACTAGAGGTTGTAAGTTTAGAGTAAGTTTGGAGTAAGAAGTTGTAGAACGAACAGATGATTCACCTCATGGTAAGTGGTCACTTTCGATAATGTACATTAGCAACGCTAAAGGAATCACTGATTTTCTGCTGCCCAAAAAGAAAATAAAGATATGTTTTTTGTGTATTCTGTAAAATTACAATGTAAATTTAAAATTCAAAAACTCTCAGGCCCTGATTTAGATAAACCTCTAAATTCTAAAAAGTTCAATTATTTTGGGACCTTTCCTATGGGTGGGTCATTAATGGCTCACTACTGAGCACTCACTCTTGAGGACGCTTAGAGCATACTCCACCACTTTGCTCCAGTGTGGATTGATGGAGGGATTAGAAATCAACCCAAGTGTCGGAAGTCATTACGCCGGGCGAGGACCTTCAATATGTCATAACGACTGTTATCTTACGACAACAACCGGGACCGACAGCTTTACGTGCCCTCCGAAGCTCAGAGAGCTCAAGAATTTTTTGCCACTAGCGATTACCTATCCAACTACCGACCGCGCTCGCTATTGTTTAACTTTATCGATTACTATTAGAACCGACACAAGCCGCTGCACCGGGGCTATGAATGCTTCTCCCGATGGGTAATTAATGGGTTCTAAGAACATGTTACTTTTGCTGTAATTTTGGTGAAGAGTTTAGTATCTTGCTGACTACCAATCACGCTACAATATCAGATCGTAACTTTATCATTTCATTATCAACACTAAAGGTTTGTTTAATATTTTACTCATTTACATAATAAGATATATGTACTAAGTGTAGGTGTTTATCTTCAACCCATAATGGACTATTACAAGGCTCGGGTCTCCTATCTTCATAGTATGGACAAGTTTGCTGTCAATTTATGAAAACCATGTTTTATAATGAAGGGATCTTTATTTTCGGCGTACGAAGTCGCGGGTAACAGCTAGTACTTTATAAAAACGAAGATAAAGCTATAACAGCCGTTAATAATACCGTTATTCGTTACCCCGTGATACTTATTTAATCTATAGACATGTCACAGATACAACGTAATCTTAATAGAATTATGTACATGTACTTCAATTTTGTTCATGGTTTTGTTTCCATTTGACATTCAGCAGACTATAGACTATAGTATAGAGCCTTATATCCGTCCGAATACTTCTGTCCAAAAAATAATCAGAGTTACTCTCAAGTCGCTTCTAAAGAAGTTTTACTTCAAAAAGTAAATAAAAACAATTGACACTTTCCGAGATATTATGTTCTCAGCGACATATCTTCACGTATCGCATTCAAGGATTAGCAGAAAACAAGACGACGTCGGATCAAACAAAAGCAAGCAATCTACGTATGAGGACTACTAACAGCTCAATATTTCTTCGCGCAATCGCTTTTTACGACGGCATGTACTCAGTTCTTATTGCTAAGGAAATAAGGTTTGGATTCGATAGAGCTCGGTGGCGTACTGACATGAAATCCTCATGTACGGTGTTGAACTAAAACAATATGAAATCACGCAAAGAATACGCATTATACCGCGTAATAGGATAGTTCTGTGAATACAAATATTATGGATTCGTTTGACGTCGATCAAACTGATTGTTAGAGTGGGAGCTTGTGTGGTATATTAACTCTAGAACTCAAGGTGTTATTTTGGTTTTTAGGGTTCCGAAGTAAAATCAGAACCCTTACAATTTCGTCATGTCCGTCCGTCTGTCTGTCCATCTGTCCGAAGCAAAGCAACGGGACTATTTGTGCTAGACAGCTGAAATTGGGCATGGATAAGTATATCCACTAGTAACTAGTAAGTTACAACTATATTTACTACAGATCCATTATGAACGTAATTTTAAAATGACCACATTTACTATGAGATAGCCCTGCTGCTAATTAGTCGGCAATATAAAAAAATCGCACTAACATGTAGGAATTACCGTTGCGTTTTACGTATAAGGTTCCATGTTGTAAGCGGCTTGGTCTAACAAGACGTGAAACAGACGTACAATGTACAGGTCAGGTTGCACATAGGCTGCTAAATGTTACTTATAGGAATACTGATAGATTGTAATGTGTTTGATTACATACACCTACTTATGAGTGATATAATACATTTTATTGGAACGAAGTTCCTTATCGCGCGTTGTGAAAGGGGGCTAGACGGAAAATTACGACACTTTTTGATTCTTACGAATGACGACACTTTTTTTGAAGTGATTCACAGAGTTTTACAGAGATGGCACTGTATAACAAAACAATACTTAAATCGAAAGGAACTTCGTTCCATCCGGGTGTCCCTTGACACCTCTCATGTTTTTTTTAGAACAGTTTTTTTTTACAAAAGCACATTTATAAGGAATTCATGTGAAGAATTTCTACTTCATCGTGACGAAATATGCACATGTCATAATTCCTCAGTGTGCTTTCAAAGGGTTGTAATGTCAGCCAATGTGAACTTGACCAGCGTGGTGGGCTATGGTATGGCCTACATCCTTTTCATTGGAAGTGGGCACTTGAGCTAAGTGTCCGATAGTAATATCATAATAAATGATGATGTTAATAAATATTCCTGAACTGCAGAGACCATTTTATGCCTTCACTTAGATTGAATTTCATAAAACTGCAACATAGAGATTTCAAAGTTAAGTGTCAAAGTCGAAACTAAACAAACTAAGCTAAACAATTTCAATTATTTCGCTTTTAACGGTCCGACTTACTAAACAGTTTGCCCGAAGAGCAGTTAGTTGAAAATATTCGGACTAATTGCATTGGAAACTCATTAGCGGAATGAGAATTGCTGATTCAAATACCCCATTTTGTTTCTTTCCAGTTCCGAACGAGGTCGGTAGTGCGCTAAATGGTTGCATTCGGTTATGGGAAGCGGCGCATATAATTAGAGGGCTCTGGGTAAATAAACCACGTGGGCAAATAAACATAGAGACTGGTTCTTTGTTTTTGCAGAAGTACCCATATTACTTAAGTTAAGTGTTTTTTACGACGAAATCAAAAAGGCAATTCAGTAAATAATCCTTGATCGGTAACCCGTTGGTTCACATAGCACAGTTCGAGAGAGATGAAGGGAGGTAATAATTTCTTTATTATTATCCATGCCTTGATATAAGAAGCTCATCTTTTCTTGCCTTAAAAACATTCATCCACTTTGTTATAAAGTTTTGTTACAAGAGTGTTTTTGAACAGAAGTTATTATTTTACAATCTAGCAGTTACATCGATTGGATTGGAATTTTGTTACAATTTTTTCACATTTACTTCAATATATATTTAGTATAAAAATAATAAAAGTGTAATGGGGTCTTTGTAATGTTGTCATCGAAATAAAAGTCAATACATTTTTTTTGTAAATAATGTCAGCCTGCCTGTGCAAACTTTTCTCGGAAATTACTCAGTAAACTCAGATCATGCTCAGAATTGGATAAGTAACTTATTTATGTAAAAGTAAATCCTGTGAACTTTATTAATTTAATATATACCCGACTAGTAGTTACGGTTTTAGTTGTATAATTGCTTTGCTTGATAAGTAGAAAATAAAAATATTTTATTCTAAGGCTAAAAACTTGCTTCGGATTTGTTTCGGACAGACGGATGGATGGACGGATGGTCATGACGAAACTATAAGGGTTCCGATTTTACTTCGGAGTCCTAAAAAGGGTCATTACTTGTTCAACCACCTTTTATGCTACAAAACAAACCGCTCAAGACGATCATAAAAAGTGGGTGTCCTATCAAAACATTTTAAAATACAAGAAGCTGTATATTCTTCGTCATACCAACCAGCGCTTACCGATAAGACTTAGGGAATATTTATGGAGGAGTCCTATCGAAAACGGGTCACAATAAGACGATCGCAGTCAAAGCAAAGTGTTCGAACACGACGCGTTAGGCCACACTTTAAAAGACATTACAACTAAATTTTTAAAGATAAAGAAACAACAATGGTGGTTCCTAGTCGGTCAATTAATCAAAATGAGATATAGTTCTGTTACTGGAATAGGTGCATTCATTTATTCTGTATCGAACTGAGACGTGTGGGATGCTTGCCTGTAGTAAGGGCTGCCCCCTCAGAAAATCATATAATTATGTAATATGTAGAATATGTGGATACTGTGCACGATTCTGCAAATGATAAGGATTTGGATTGGCGAGAGTAATCGATTGTTTATTGTTTATTTTTAAATCAACCTACAAAAATGTATTTAAATAACAATACAGTTTATAAGGTTTATAATAATAACAAAATGACCATAAAGAGCCTAACTACTTTTTAATATTGTTTTAATGTTATTTAGAAATAAGGGCCACCGGATGGTAAATAGTAACCTTCGCCCATGGAAATTAGCTACACCAAAAGAATCAGCAATGCGCTGCTGTCAGGAAAAGAAGCGGGGACTCATATTATTGCGTTATTATAATAAATTCCGCGTTACCGATAGTTTGATATTGAATTTTACTTACTTTGTGCCTTGTTCCGTTCAACAAAATGAAATGAAAGAAATTACGCGGCAACTTATAATATGCGCATTTTTTATTTATTTATAACAAGCAAAATGTTTATGAGATTTTTCGATTTTGACGTAAGTCACATAAAATGATTAATCTGACCTTTTAGCAACCCTAGCCTAAACAGAAGTAATGGTTCGAACATTCTTTTCCATATTAACCCTAATATTTTTACTTCATCTCTCGCTTGCGTCTGCTGTTCAAATAATATCCTTATATCTATGGCCGTTAGATCCAGCGAATCGGGAATCAATTTTTCTCAAATGTATTAATAGTGTTGTGGCAGTGTAAGTTATTAATATTACTTCTTTTTGAACGCAAGTAAATCCTTTGTTCTACAATGACGCATTCGTTAGTTTCGGGCCGCTTTCAGTTACAACTTTATTTTGAGCACCGTTGTCTGTTGTTCCAATTATTTATTTTAACTATTTTAGTAGGTACACGGTTTTTATTCAAACTCACATCAAGTTAATCATTCATGCTTGTAACTTTATGTTACAAAATTTCTGTACTTTTTTTGGATTTAGTTGGAAAATATTTAGTATTGAATGTTATTGTAATTTTATGGTAACGACAATATTATCGTATAATATTAGACGCATATTGTGTCTGTCGAACTAAAAGCTTCGATTTTAATCCCTGTGGCAATCTCTCAATGGCAGATTTTTATGTTATGGACAAATCTTTGTTCTTCATTCTTAAAAGAACATCACTTTAAATTGTCGTGTACTGTGTGTCGAAAATGTGTGTGTATAAATTATAATCCACAAAAATTATTTGAATGAGTTGTAGCATATATTTACCACATGTAAATACCACGTCTGTGTGCTGTTCAAAAAGACCGTGGAAGTACAAAGTTTACTCGTAGGTTAGTTTGAAGCTGAAACTGGAGAGAACTAAAAGTCATTTAAATTATCGCCAAACTCGTGCGTCTGAGTTGGGTACTAACTTGTCTTATCATCAAAGTATGTCTATAAGCGAGAAAATTGTAATCAACCAAATCGAAGTGGACATAATGATCGTTTTCCTGACAAATGAGTTGATAAACCACATGGTAAGTGGTCACTGACGTCTATAGATATGAGTAACACTAAAGGCACCACCGGCAAGAAATGAAGCAAGGGAATCGCATTTGGTACTCCACCAAACGAAATGCATAGAAAAATATTTCACGGTTAATTTTATTATAGAAGGATGGAGTACCGGCGTGAGTAACATTGGAATCAAGCTGAGTGGTAAACACCAGCGACCTCCAACACGTCTGACATAATCTGTTATTCAAGAAAGTACATCCAGAGCAGGAGAGATTGGCTTGGACTCAAGCTGGAGGAAACAACCCAAACCTCGTTGAACAAATATACACTTTAGTAGTTCTCAGTTTGTAATATATGAAGTTTCATTTTCATTTAGTATGTATAATCTTTCTGCCAAATGAAGTCTTTACCTTAACTTTACACTGCTTGAAGTTCATCATTGGAGTACTAAGAAATCGCTCATCGTATACCAGCTCGCGATGTGACTTGACCCTAGCAAACTATTGAAGAAGTGGTTGGCCCACTTTATATATCATTTTGTTTAGGACCGAGTCTTGCGGAGTAGGTCAATAGAGAACTACTATTATTTAATTATAGTTTTTATAAGTAATAGACCAGTTACTGTTCTTTATAATTAACTAATAGTTCATCAGATAATTGGTTAAATATTTGTATCTGTTTCTTTTGTAAGAATTTGACTGGTGGTGCGTGTGGATATTGTGTATGGACACAGCTATTCTATTGTGCTCATCTGTGATTGTGCTTCAACACTTCACACACATAGACAGACACAAATACACTCACACATTCATATAATGCATTTATAAATACAGCGAACTAGTGCATCGGTTCTTTTGCAATCTTTTCATTCACCAAAATAAGCCTGTTTAAGTTTGAACATCAAAAAATGAGAGGTGGTTACCAGTATTACCTAATTTATTTTCTGCAAATAAATGTTATTTAAAAATTCTTATCCATAAACCCAATACATCTGGTTGGGTATATTTTAAACTATCACTGCTTACGTTTAAGTAACATCCACGTTAGTTACAAATACTTTATCATAAAAAACATCATTCACAATGACGTTCAAGATTTTTCTTAATTATACCTCATTGGTTGTCACGATACTAAGGGCGCAGTAACTCTGTTCCATCTAACAATTCGGTTAATCGTAAACAGAACTTTGTTTGAACAGGATATAGTCGAGATTTGCATATACTCTTTAAACGTTTTTTAACTATCTGTTTGACGGACAGTATAGTAATGCTTCGATGTTAGAAGCGTTAATGAAGAACGGTGTTTTAAGCCGAGTGGGTGGATCGACCCCACAGGGATGTATAGCTTGTTTAAGGCGAATATTATTGACCCGAGTTTGGTAACTATAACTATAGTTAATAGTGTGGTTTTTAACCGACTTCAAAAAAAGGAGGAGGTTCTCAATTCGACTGTATTTTTTTTATGTTTGTTACCTCAGATTTTGTGACTGGGTGAACCGATTTTGATGATTTTTTTAATCGAAAGCTGGTGCTTGTCGTGTGGACCCACATAAATTTGAGCGAGATCTGACAATGGCATCCATGTCAAAAGCATAGTCTTAAAGGAGAATGCCCATTTAGTATGGAGAAATGTACTGACTTTAACATTTTTGTGTCTTGATAAAAATACCTTTATTTGATTATGTTATCTTAATAAATTATACATACTAATTTTAGTCAATGATAATATTAGGAAATAAGAGATTTTAAACAAAACTAATTTGTATTTAGGTTATAGTAAACTCACAGTAATATGGACTCTATGCGGGCGTATTAAAGTCGATTGCGTATGTAATGTCGATCTTTTAAGTTTCAAATTCATTTGACAGTCCCCAAACACCATGTAGTTTGTAATGTATTATAATCACAGAACACTATTACTCCTGGCTGATTATAATAATTTTCTATAAAAAAAATAATTCATTTGACAGTCCCCTTACGTCATCTAGTTTGTTGTCATGGATATATTATGCCGGGTCCATACGCTTGGCAAACAATGGCAAACAGCAAACAACAAACAACAAACACGGACATGTGGATAGGTGTTTGTACCTGTTTGCCTGTTGGTGTTTGTGTTCGCCAGTGATCGGCATCGTTGTCGGTTTTCCTTCACAAATCAAAGGATGTTCGGCAAGCAGTTTGCGTTGTGTCCAAACGCTCGGCAAACAATCATTACCACAGAGTACTTATCATTACTAAACGAGAGCTTGAGGGAAGCGGACGTAGAATATGTAGAATATAGTATTTGTGCTAAAATAGAGAAAACAATGACTGATTGTTCTGAAGATACAATTCTAAAGTTCTTAGAAGCATATCAGAATGAGCCATGTATTTGGAATCCTAAACATGTGAATCATAAAAATAGGCAAAAAGTCAATGACGCATGGACGCGGATAAGTCTTATTGTAAATAAAAATATAAAAGAATTAAAAAATAAAAAGGAAACACTAATGGCTACATTCCGAAGACACCTAAAGAAGAAACAGGACTCCATTCGATCTGGTGCTGGTACATACTTGTTACTACTACATTTATCTTCTTAATTTGATGCTACTTATTTTGGTGAATTAATATACTTCCAATGTCCTTTTTTGTTTGTTTTAGGAGCTAACGAAGTGTATAAACCCATCTGGTTCGCTTACGAGCTAATGGAGTCATTTTTACTTGCGGTATATACTAGTACAAATAATATAAATACAGAGGAGGTAAGTAAAAGACAAAAATCAACATGATATATTTATTTTTACTATTATTGATAGCCTCATAGATCTCAGATTATTTACGATAAAAATACAATTATATTTCCTTCTCTTTGCATGCCTATATTTTCAATATTCCCAATAATACGATATTTCGCTTTTTTTTCTTGATTTTCTCTTTTTTATTTGATTTTGTTTTAATTTAAAGTTAAAAAAGGTCAACCCAAAAGCAATCGCTGCAACAAGTTCGTCGTCCGCCATGTTCGTCTGTTTGGAATAGACTGACATGTTTTTCAGTATATAACAAAGTACTCTGTGGACATGTTCGCCAAACGTGAGGATGCGCTGTTTGTGTGGGTGATTGTGATCGGTGTTTGTGGTGTTGCTTGCTGTGTTTGGTGTTTGCGGTGTTTGCCAAGCGTGTGGACCCAGCATAATGCCGGGTCCATACGCTTGGCAAACAATGGCAAATAGCAAACAACAAACAACAAACACGAACATGTGGATAGGTGTTTGTACCTGTTTGCCTGTTGGTGTTTGTGTTCGCCAGTGATCGGCATTGTTGTCGGTTTTCCTTTACAAATCAAAGGATGTTCGGCAAACAGTTTGCGTTGTGTCCAAACGCTTGGTAACAATCATTACTAAACGAGAGCTTGAGGGAAGCGAACGTAGAATCTAGTCTTTGTGCTAAAATAGAAAAAACAATGACTGATTGGTCTGAAGATATAATTCTAACGTTCTTAGAAGCATATCAAAATGAGCTATGTATTTGGAATCCTAAACATGTGAATCACAAAAATAGTCAAAAAGTTAATGATGCATGGACGCGGATAAGTATTATTGTAAATAAAAATAATTTTAATCATCCACCAGCGTCTTCGTTTCCTTGATTTTCTCTTTTTTTATTTGATTTTGTTTTAATTTAAAGTAAAAGAAGGTCAACCCAAAAGAAATCGCTGCAACAAGTTCGTCGTCCGCCATGTTCGTCTGTTTGGAATAGACTGACATGTTCGCCAAATGAGGATGCGCTGTTTGTGTGGGTGATTGTGATCGGTGTTTGTGGTGTTGCTTGCTATGTTTAGTGTTTGCGGCAAACACCAAGCGTGTAGACCCGGCATTACTGTTGTATCTTAATTATAATCGAATCAATGCAACCTATTGGCCCGAAGGATCTTAAAAGATTCCTGATTGGCCCTTATCCAAACATAAATGGCCCAATGGTTTTCTTTTGTAAAACGGAAGTAAAGTTACTTATTAATTTCAGAAAATTATTCCCAATAAGGATTTTTTAGGAAATAGGGTAAAATACTTGAAATATTTTAATTAAATTTTTTGTCCAAAAATCATTGTGACACAATTATTTTTTTAAGAGTACTGGCTATGGGCATTCTCCTTTGACGAATAACTCAATATCACGCCAACCGATTTCGATGACTCTTAGTAAGGTTCCTTGCCTAGCTCACTTTGCCTGCTTGGCAAGCTAACAGTCTATTTTTAAAATATTTGAACGTGTTTCGGTGTCAGAGAGCTTGTCAGCTTTTACAATTAATCATCAGATGTCCGGCCTACTAATGAGTCAGCTATAAACTTTTTTATTGGTATAAAGATCCTGAATAGATTTTGTTGTAATAGATAAACAATTATTGTTATAAAAAACACAAACTGAGTTACAGGGTCATAGATAAAGTCGTGGCAGTTTTGTGATGTTAAACAGAATAAGGCTATGCCACCCGCAGGAGGATAATCTTAGTGCGGGGGTTGAGGTTGAGTGATTGTGTGGGTTGGTCTTTAGAATGTCATGTGATATGGGACTTAAATAAATAAATGAACTATACACACTCATAGCCCACTGGGATTCCCTGTGTCGTGGGTGCTATGGACAACACACGCTGGGAATTCTCGCTGGGAATCGAACCTAGGACCCTTTGAATGGCGGTGAAGCATGAAAAGTATTTAGGCCTTGCCAGCTCACCATATTTTATTTTATTATAGTAGTTTTGTACCAAACATTTGTTATGCAACGTGGCTACTTAACACGAAGTCTACTATTGCATACATGTTTTCTTATAAGTAAAAAATCCCATAATAAAATGAACAGGTCGGGGCTTCCCCTTAAATCGCCCGTCAGTAATTAAACACCTAAATTGATTTAAAATATTTATGCCTTCGTCTTGTACGTTATTATTTTTAATTAAATGAGAAACTATAGGGTTTCACCGCGACCGCCTCCATTCCGACTGCTACGCCTACAGTTTAAAATCATGTGTTTAGGCAATTTTATTCTAAACATTTAAGGGATTCTATTAAATACATACAATATATAATATATTTTTTATGTAATCATATTTTTGGAGTCAAAATTGTCTTAAAATTATGTTTTCCTCATTTTAAAAACCTACCAAGTGCGTGTTAGGCCACGGGCAATGTAGGGTTCCGTAGTTCATAGACTATTACTCATCAACTACTTAACTACCCTAGCGGTGATAGTTTTCTTCTTAAATTCATTATATTTTAATCACTGCTAATGCTTAAAACTGAAGACTTTTTTCAATACATCGTATTTATAATATATTTATAATATATATTTTATTATAAAATTATATAAATATAAAATGATATAAAATTTTAAAGTGCCACTCATAGGTAGTCAATACAGAAGGATACACCACTCCTATAAACGAATGTAACACCAATACTCCATAATAATTATGCGTAATCGCTTGAAGAATTCTAAGCTATTACCACAAAGCTGTAAAGACGAAGCGATGAAAGTACTCGTACAAAGTGATTTTACGCTTTTACAAAAATACCTCTTGAATGAAAAGTAAAATACAGAGACGGCACGGGTTATCGTTACATCTCGTTCGATACGCAGCTAAACAATTAGGAGGCATTAGATAGATCGGAGACGCTCGGGTCACGGAGCTGGCCTCTTGTCACACCGACGTGTAACGTCACACAAGATGAAATATGCTTTGTACTGAGATAGTTATTTAAAAAATCAAAAATATTATAAATATCACATTCACAATAATATCAAATAATATATGGCATGGATTAGCTAGAGTAGGTACTTTCTTTAAGCTACATTTTACAGGATGATATTTATATACAATTAAAAAAAAACCATTTCATCTGATCTTTTCAATAGAAAAGACGTAAAATTTTTTTAACGATATTTAATTTAATATTAGCGTGGTTAACATCTTGAGCATTAAGTATTTTATTTTGACAAAAGTAACTAGACTATTATTCTAAAACGATTGTATTTTTTAGGGATTTGCTCAAGCGATAGCACATTCTTTCAAACACACAGAAACACAACAATCTAAGTGTTTGTAAAAGTGTTATTAATTCATGTGGCTGGGTCCAAAATTTCTTAATATAACGGTTATTTTACTCTGTGAAAATTACGTTACGGTGTATGTTAGGGCATCGCGACTTCGGGTTAGATAGTTCACGGGCGATAGCATCGGAACACGGTATTTTTGTGCCATAAGGCAGCTAATGAGCACTCGAGGTACCGCTAGTTGTGTAACGAAATTTATTTTCTATAAAATGTGGGATAATAGACATCTAAGATCTATGTCGGCGCATTATTGTGTAATCATTTTGTGTTGCTGCTAGTTGGGAGAAATAGTAGTTGGTTGGTATTTTTATTACTATGCTTTTAAAACAGCAAAGCGAAATTATTGCATGAAAATGTCGATAACGCTCCAAAAATTTTTCAGGCACTTACTATAGATAAATGTAACTTGAGAAATATGTACAAGCCAATTTCATATCTAAGCGCCCTCTATGTTACCTAATCGTCTACCGTCACGTTTCGCACACTTCAAAACGAGAATAAACATGTTCCCATTCATATTAAGATTATTCACGCGATTGTGATTTCAAGCCTTTTCCTGCAAACAATTTTGCGAAGAAAAATATTCAATTTAATCCCAGAGCGGATGTCTTCAATCCGCATTCGATGTTCTCAACCGATTTTTTCAAAATATTACCTCCAATTTGATATTGATTCTTATTTTCAGCACGATTAAGTTCGATTTCCGATGACGGGTACAAATTGCCCGGCTGTTTTTGCGCGGTGTTATTATGAATCGAACTTTGTATTAGGCGATATAAGGTTTAATTTGTTCGGCTGTGTTGCCTGTGTTGTGTACAGTCGCGTCTATTATCTGTCGAACGACATGTGGATTCTGTATTAAATATTCAGAAATAATTTGGCGAAGCGCTAATGTAGGCCCGTGTTTACACTGCTCAGGATTCCGGTGGATAGAGTGTTATGGTTATTACAAGCTGTTGGGCGCGATAGTACTTGTTGGACAGTCGAGCACATTTATATCGCATGGACGATGATAAATAGATAGACAGGGTTTGATTTTAGAGTAATGAGACTGTCACGCAACTTTTTTACTACTATAGTTTTAACTACAGTACATGGCTAAATAGTTACTATTCAGTTTTATCATCTAAACTTAGTTGTTTTTATAGCTGCCAAGATATGGGTAATTTAAAAAAAAAGTGTACAAAGAGTTCTCCTTCAGGGTCGGCGATGCATCGGCAATTCCTTTGGTATTGCTCATGTCCATAGGCGACGGTAACCACTTACCATCAGTTGGTCCGTCTGCTTTTTCGTCAACCCACAGGCTATAAAAAAATATATGTCTGGTCCACGAAAATGAAGTTCTAATATCCTGCTTTTCTTTTAATCCAAATGGAACAACAGAGTCGAATTGGATGAAGTCACGAAAAATGAAAATTTCACTTTTGCTTACTCAAAAATATAATCTTTTGAATATGTTTTAATTAAGGTCAGACAATGAGTTTTAATTTTATCTCTTCTTCTATGTTTTCAATATTTGTCACGGTTCTCCCTAAGGTATAAGATAATATTAAAATTGTTGATGACGAGAAACATCTATCGTTATCTATTAGTAAAATTAATTTTGGAATCTGAACAGAAATATGAAAACAAATAAATTTTCTTAACAGTAAATATATCAACAAAGTTTAGCAAATGAAAAGTACAATGAACCATGAACATTACCTACTTTATTATAAGTACGTTTCAAAATATTACCTTCAATAAATAATATCAGAATGACAAGTTCATATCGCCGACAAAAACACAGACAAGAATTATTATCAATAGTTTTCCCATAAATGTCTATAAACATGGCTGCCTCTGGCCCATAAAAATTATATCAACCGACACACACGCGGAATTGATTTCGGAATTGAATAATAAATTTCGCGGATTCCAAATGCAAATTTTTTATTTATACACTTTTTATTTTCACCTGAGTATGCCGGTCTCGGGATAATTTTTTGTTTCATTTCTACCTGAAAGTACCGCTTTCGTAGTTAACCGTGATTTTCTTACAAGTGCTGGTTGTTGGCTGTAAAAAATATTATAAGGGTTTCTCGAAAACTGTAGTAAAAGAATACAACACTTATCTTTCTTATTTCAATTTACTGTTTTCAATTCAAAGGCGATGAAAGAAAAGCAAAACAAACTCCTACTACTCTAGTTTCACTACAAAAATTACCTTTCATAAAGAATAAATACAGAGTAAAGTAAATAAAATTTGTATGAACCCAAACTTTTTTATTTTTTTTTTTTTATGCTTAGAGCAGGCAAACGAGCAGACGGGTCACCTGATGGTAAGTGATCACCGCCGCCCATGGACATTAGCAACACCAGGGGCGTCACCAACGCGTTGCCGGCCACGAAAATGACGATAGACCCGCTTCTTGAAGGACCCCATGTCATAGCTTAGAGGGAACACCGATGCAGGTAGTTTGTTCCACAGTTTACACGTGCGAGGCAGAAAATGACGTGAGAACCGAACTGTGGACGAATGCCATGTATCCAGGTGGTGTTGGTGGAACCTGGTACGTGATGGGCGGTGACGAAAATTAACTGCAGGTATTAAGCCAAACAGTTCTTCAGAACATTCCCCATTATACAGACGGTAGAATACGCAGAGAGAGCCTACATCTCTCCTCAACTCAAGCGATTCTAATCTGTCTGTAAGCTTGGGATCGTCGACAAGACGAATAGCTCGCCGTTGAATTCGGTTGAACGGATCCACTTGGCCAGCTGGGGCTCCGGCCCAAAGGTGGGAGCAGTACTCCATGTGTGGTCGAATTTGCGCCTTATAGAGCATCAACCTGTGCTTAGGCGTGAAGTACTGCTTAGCTCTATTGAGCACTCCCAATTTCTTTGCGGCTAGTTTGGCCTTACTAACCAAGTGGTCCCGAAACTGAACTTCATTCGAAATGTCGACACCAAGGATCCCAATGCTTTTAGAGATGTTAAGAGGAATGACTTGAGGACTTTAAAACCAGATTGAAATTTGAAACAGATCTGCGTTGAAACATTTTTCAAGCTCAAAATGAAAATTTGAATTTAGTTCCAATATTTTATTTAAAACTAGCCTCACAAAATAAAACACGATGAAAGCATTTATTACCTATACTGTGCTTTTCCACGCCTCTGTACTCGTACAAGTACAGTCGGGTACAATCATCATAAATTATTTACTTTAAAAATTCAACGTTCAAGTCGTAGGTACTGCCAATTGGAAAATAACGTTAAATTGAATAAAATTAACAGTTTGTGAAAGTGTTTTAAATACAATATTTCATATAATCAACAATTTACGTAGACCTTCTAAAAACAATTGTAGTAATTGGGTAATGATTAGGTTTTAAATAACAGTATTTAAATAATGTTTACACCTCTTTGTGCTCAATGGAAAACAAAACATGGATAGCTGTAGTCGGTTAGGACCTCTTAGTATTAGATTAGGTCATAATAAGGTCATCAATTAGTTATTATTCGTTAATAAGAGGACTGTGTAGGTTAGGCTTTTTAGTGAATATTACTAATATTTATCGTAGTTATCGTTAGTATTTGTTTCATTAGAAGTTAGTCACAGATGTTTTACTCCTGAGGACAGATCTGATGGTCGCCTCTTAAATATGTGTATGGAAACCAACACCCTACCAAATGGAACACAATTATTAAGACAATTGTTACGGCACAATTATTAAGATAATTGTTATAAATAGTATTCAGATAATAATTATAATTTATAGTGTAGTGATAAAAACTATGAAGCACACAATACATCATGATTTTATGTTTACGTTCATCGTTGACAATAATGATGTAGTTAGTGAGTCATTATCGTTAAAAATTTAACAATGTGTTTTATTAAATTTTGGTCAACGGGGAATTCGCATATACGTCAAATGGGGTGACAATCAAATCAAATTAGGCGAAATTGTCGGCGAACACACGTACATGTGTAAATCGTGGGTAATTGTCCATTAGGCATGCATCGGATGATACGTTCAAACCGCGCGTTCTTACCATAGCCAGTAGCCACACTTGACATTGCGTCATGCTGCGTAAACACACTTTTGCATCAAAATTCCTGTAGTTTGGCAAGACAAGTTTTGATTATTTTTCTTGTTTATTAGTAAGAGAATTATGAGAAGTATGTAATTGAAAAAAATATCATCATAAATAAATATGATACATACAATTAAAGATTCTTATAATACGTATGAAGTCATAATTTAAATGCATATCTATGCTTCACGCGACGTCATGAAGAAACCCATGAGTAGCTATTACTATAGTTATAATAAATTAATTCAGATTTGTATTTATATTGTACACCAAATTATACCGCCGCGTCTTAAACGCTACATGCAGACCGCACCTAACTTCGTTCGTTACTTCACAGCGCGCCGGGGCGTGGGCGGCAATTATCATGTCTATCTACAATCGTGTCAGTTGCTTTAAAAGGTTAAAGCGTTCAAATTGTCTATCTTTTACTATTTATCTATAATTAAGCGGGATGTAATTGAGCTAATAGCTCTATTTGTAGCGACATGACGTGTTTTTATCGGTAAACAACGGAATATTTGAATAACAAAGGGACAAAGCGAATTCAAATTGATCTTTCATTCTTTGTTCTTCTATTGAGAAGAGATTTGAGTTCAGTATTTAGTTATGAGTAGTGATAGTGTGAAATACACTCACAACATTTTTTTAAAGATTTTATTCGACGAGTTTTTCGACGTGGAAAAAATAAAGTTAAAATTAAATTAAATTAAACTAATGTAGCGATGTCTAAATCAAATGAAATGTAGATAACTAAATTAGTACTATATTAAATAAGTATATTTACAAGAAATATATGTAATAATAATAATAATAATACAAGTTCTTCGTACTAAACTGCGAATGAAAAAACGGATGTACGGAACGACGGATGGACGGACGAACATGACAAAACTATATAGGTAAAGTGGAACCATTTTGACTACGAAACCCTAAAAAGGTGTCCTAACACACATGTTATTGTATTCCTATACTTTCACCTCCAGCAAATCGCGATACGTGTGACTTGCTATTCAATCAATACTTCGGTAGTTTTAAAATTGGGTCTACATAACCTCAGTAATCATCAAATTCGATTCTGTTTGTCTGTTTGTGTGTCAAACCGAATCGCTTAAACATTGCAGGCGCTTAACAATCGGACCGTAGCATGAGATCAATTCAAACAAGTATTTTACCACGTTAACTTCGCAAATGTCATGCTAACTTCAACCTTATCTCGCTGACAATAGGGGACAGGAGAACGGTGATATGAAAGCCAGCGTGGTACTGTCAATAGCGGAATTAAAGCACGCACGCTTAATATTTGCTGTGTTTCGGCTGTGGTAATGAGATGCGAGCGACCGCGTAGCTTTTATGAGGCTGCAGTCGAATTCTATTCCAGTGCTTGGCGCATCGATTTATGGAGGTGACTGTACCAGTAGTTTATTAGGTCTTCTAGCATATTAGAGCGAGGAAATACTGCTACAAGTCTTTATTATTAACTAGCAATTTAATACACAACTAGCAGTGAAAATGATAAGTATGATATTGATAATGAGTACTCAAACCTATCGTAACAAGATATCAAAAGTTTCACCACCTTTTGATAACTTGGTAGCGTAATTTTACCATCAACTAATATTATTATCTAGGGTTGTCATTCTTTCATTAACATTTAATAGTTTCAAAATACTGTACACAACTATTCATTTGAAAATTATTGTAGTGTGACAGTTCAGCAGTGACCAGAGAAAAGTCAAAAGTGAGGAAATTCAAGAACGTCTCCAGTCAGTCATGGAGTGTTGAGGCTTCTGACGGGACATAAACAAAATATAACAAAAAAACAAGGTTATTAAAAATATTATATTAATAATTAAATATTATCAGTTATATTCATATAATAATGTGGCACACATACGCATACGGGCTACATAAAGTCGGTTGAAGTACCTTACTAATAAAACTATATGTAAAATTATGTTTAAAATTTTCTCTATTGGCGGGCTTGCTTATTTGTGGTTTTTTAACGTCCATTAGATAAAATGACGCTCTTGGGTTTTGCCGCTTAAAAATTTAAAATAAAGTTGGCAACCCTAGGCACTATTTAATTCAGTGCTAATTAATTACTAGGCGCTGTTTCCTGGCTAGTTAATTCGTGGAAACAGAGCCTGAGCCGCGTAGATGAGGGAATTTGGCATTGCGGTAGTCTAACGTTATACCTACCAATGGAAAGTTGTATGTTACCGGCCGTAAAATCCGAAGTGTAGTGTTTTACAAACACAAACTATTCTCTTTATTTTGCGCATACTATAATAAAAAAATAAGAAAATTCTTGAAAGCATGATGATATAATAGAAGTCAATCACAGCAATCTCTACCAGAAAACCTTTGGGTAAGATTTTTTGCAATTGAGATAAGATATCGCACCCCTAGATGAAAAATGAAATAAATTTAAACTTTCTCTTATGAAATTAGGTTTAGGTTTAAAGATCTTTATTTCTCATAAAAAAACATAAAGTTTTACTTATAATGAGATACAAGGTTATTATAAAAAGTACATAATTTCATTTAACCTCTGGGCATGCATAAAGGAAAGGCGTGATAATATTAAAAATAATACCAAAAAATAATATGATTTTAAGAGTTCTCAGGAGTTAAATTCTTAAGGATATCTGAAGCCAACATTTTGAATTGACTTAGAATTTAGCACAGTTGCCATTTGCGTTGCTCCACGTTGAAGCGGTACCTCATCCACCGGATTGCAGTTCCGACGCATAGAGTAGCGGGTACTATCGGCCTCACTGGGTTAATTACTGAACTTCAGGCACTCTCATGTCACATGTAATTTAAGGATAATAATGTACACGACATAATAGCAGAAATCGGTTTTAATACCGCTAATCCAAGTTCAAATCCAATCGAAAATCCGAGTTCTATGATGATTCAAAATAAATGTTCAAATAGCATTCATACATAAACTTAATATGACTTGGCAGTAAATAAAATTTAACTTCAATTTTCCATTCTTTTAGAACTATTCTTACTGAGATATTGATGTTCATAAAATTATGTTCACTAATGTGACCGTTTAAATGTACAGATCACATTTCCTACATATCATTAAAATATACCGAAACAAAGCGACTAGTGTCTTCATAACATAAGAAAAATGCATTCCCAGACAGCATCTAGATAGATCGCCTGTAGGCGAATAACAGTGTGCAAGGTAGAAAACACGAAAGGAAAATACAAAAATCCGTTGAAATCACGTCGTAGCAGTCAAGTGAACGCAATCGCGACAAGAGAACCGCATTACACTTTTATAAAAATGACGCTATCCGGGCTCTCCCTCTAGTAAGGTGTTGGGGGTACAAATAATTTATTTCTCTCCATGAACACAGACAACATAAGCCGCGGGAAAAATAAGCAAACTATCCACTTATAGAAGGTTGAGGCGCAACGAAACTGAACCGCGAACCGCGAATGTCAACCCTGCGGTCGCGATACTGGGGTCCTTTTAGCACCGTGTCCGACGAAAGGGTATAAATTTATGCCGCGACGGGAGCGGCGCGTCGACCTTATTTAATTTCATAATAAATTGCAATAATTGCATTAGTCGGGCCAGCACGGAAATAAATCAGGCGATACGGACGTCTCGCGACGAAGTCCGCTGTCGAGTGGTAAAAATGACGCGCCATTGCCTCGTGAATTATGTCTCGGTGCGTTGTCCCGACATCGTAAACTTGAAAATACGTCGTCAGGAAGTAATGGTCGTTCTATCAATGAGTTCGGTAAAGTACTTTACTTGTCGATACTCGGTGAGTCACTCCGAACCCGCGCCAACCTTATTTTTAGTTCTGATAACATATCTCGAGTTGGGAAGTCAATTTATTTAATGGCTCACCAGAATAACTTTACAACTTAATAATATAGCGATAAATCTTTTATGAGATCGAGCAGAAAACAATTTTAATTTTATTTTATTTTAGTTCTACTGAGTCAGCAGTCTTATAATACCAAGGTATATTCCTCCTCATTAATAAACCTTGGAGATCACCATCAAGCTAAATCCTTAAAGGGGTCAGTGGCCAACAAGGTAACAACTGGTAACAGCTGTCTCAAGGTAACAATTGGCAGGATTAGCGAGGTTTGAAAAATTTCGACACTAGGGTTGGCCACTAACCCCTCCACCAATCCGCACTGGAGCAGCCTGGTGGAGTATGCTCTAGGCCTCCTCAAGAGGAGAGACCCGTGCCCAGTAGTGGGCTATTAATGAATTGAAGCCAATTTATTACGTTACCTTAAATGACTCAAAAACACTGCAGAACTAGACTAATTTAATATTATCTCCCTTAGCCGAGCTAAATTCATTATGGATTTGCAACTTCATAGACCATTGTGTCGTGTTCAATTAACATAAAACTGTTTGCCTGTAAAACTATAATTGCACCCGCATATCTTTCGCAGCCGGCGTTGTCTAACCCTCTACTCTATTATGGGTGAAAATGTCCCTACGACTTATGAAGATTCGATTAAGACCGCGCTAGATTACACCCCGATACATGGAAAAACAATTACGGGAAACGCTGAAACAATGACAGAGTATAAATTTCATGCTTTGTTTGGAGTATCTTGACAGTCTGTGGTCTTCCCGACCTATGGGGTAAGAATTTAGAGGGGCCGTTAGTAGGATTTATCGTTTTTAAGATAAACTTAAACGGGTATTAGTGTGTTAATTACGTCGTATAGTAAGCAGATGCTGCAGTGTATTAGAGAGAATTGTGTATTTAATTGCATAGCGTTACGTCTGTGGTCTTTAGACACTGTGCTGACGGTTTATTTATAAGATTTATAGTGTTCATTTCATCTCAAACTTCATTAGTGTAATGGAATTAGCTTGTTACTTTCTTTTACCTGATAATACGAGAATTTATACGAATGATCTCGTCAGAAAAATAATTTTCCAAACTGTTCTACGATACTCTACTTGACCGTATTGATTTGCATGTTTATTTTCACCAATATCGAAAGTAGTCGATAACGAAAGAAGACTGTTCAAATAAAATAAAATAAAATAAAATATTCTTTATTGCCATACAATACACAATTAACTAAAAACTGACATCTAAGATACATAGGTTAACTTAGCTATTTATTGTGGGCAAAGGAAGAGTCTCAGCTTCTGCTAGCACGTGACACCTCGTGCAGCGCTGTTTTTCAGACTCTCCCTCTCCCTCCAAATCAAAATCTAAAGTGCTGAACACATGATAATAATATTATTATGATATGTTACTTACTTGCCTCACAAAATCTTAAGGTAAGCTTTTTAAGTCGAAAAAATGTCATCTTTTCAGCCGCTTACCATTTGCCTATCATCATGAATGGTGTTGTACGGTAGCAAGCATCGTTGTACTAGTGTCAATTGGCCATCAGGTTGTTTATTTACTAAGTACTAACTAAACAAATGTTGCTGGGGTTAGGTATTTACCAAAGTTACCAAAGAGTTATTTGGATCGACCTGTGCCTGACCTTAAATAAAATTTCAGTACTTTACATCCCAATAATAATGACATAGCACCAGCTATACAAATTGTTCACCTTTACAGTACTTTGTTAATAAATTAGGTACACTTTAATGCACGAGAATGAGCAATTTGTGTATTACATTTTAGAGTTGGCGTGTTATTTACAAATGAATGAAAACACAGTTTACTTTAACGGCTTGAGATCAAGATTTACTCGTAACTACACAAAGTACAATAACCGGGCGTCCGTTACACCGAACACCACCGTGTATCATACGCCGTTCGTGCAACCATCGGAATACCTGCTGCATACTAATAAACCATACCACACAGATCTAAAATACAAAACTTACAAACCGATTATAGTTTGAAAGAGACATCACTAGCTGTGTGTTCCGTTCTATCATCATCAGTATTAATAAACGGACCTTCGGACCTATGTTCGTACTTCGCACAAGGGGTAAATGTCATAGAGCAAAAGTATAGGCAACTCCCAATAATTCGGATCTCCTCTCCTAACACAAGGGGAAAAATCTTAGTCCACTATAAGATACTTCATCCATCATCCTTCATCTATTAAGTCCAACCCTACTCGTCGAGCTCCCAAATATAGGAACCTAATAATCCATAAAATTATTATTTTTATTTGTACCCAAAGTACCCACCACTATTATTGCTTGACTCTGGATATAATTATTATTATGTGAAATTTTACGCTTCTGAATACATTGACATCGAATGACAGTGAAACTAAACAGTATTCAAATATGAGGCTTTGTTAGGATCGGAATTCATTTCAAAATAATTTAGAACCAGTACAAAAATAAATATGATTTTTGGGCGCATCCAGTATTGGAATCTTATCGATCGAAGATCGATAGACTCTTGCATTGTTTTGGTACGGTAATCGATTAAAACGAATACCGACTATGTCAGTTCATTACAAACTCTAACTTTTAACAAGACGTGACGTGAATTCGGATATCTGTTTAGCGAGGCCAGCTAAGTTTTGGGAATTATGATCTTGAATGTTACTTTCATATTCATTGCCTTCAATTTATTATAAGACCACCGCAGCGCATGGGCCTTTCATAACTAAAAAGCACTGCGCGTTTCACAGTCTTTTCTCATTGTTGCATCCACATCTATAAAATGGAATAATATAAGTTCTTTATTGATAACATCTGTGTATTTAACAACTTTAAATTTAATAGTTACATTCTTTATGAATAACATTTGTGTTCAAGGATATTTCAAAGTGTAGTCTCGTTTGAACCCAGTAATTTAAAAGTCTTCAAATCATTGAGCTATGTCAAAAATAATCGGGCCGCGTAATTAAATCTAGTAGACTCTCGACATGCTCCATAAACATCGTAGACGTATGTTTGCCTTAAAGGCTGTATTAGGACGAATTGTACGGATCCTAAACTAACACTACCTGGAAGCTGAACACATAAACTCTGGATAAATTAATTTAGGATTTGTTCACAGGTTTTAGGAAATACAGGAGATTAAGATAAGTCAAATACGAGAGCAAGGTTCAGTAATGAACAGTAATTGATATATTATACTCGTATTTTGAAGGTTTTAATACTTCTATGTTATTAAAGTTCAACATCGTAAACTCAGCTTAAGAATTGACTCTTTTTTAACCACATGCTGTTTGATAATTGGTTGAAACTTTCCAGTCTTTGCCCTGATCCAGTAGCATAAAAAATACATTCAAATTAAATCAGTCAATAAACCAGTCTTTCACTCAGTCATCTTCTTTTATCGATGGTACCTAATTATAATAACTATTATATTTGAACAATATAATTGATCTCCAGGTATTCTATTGTGTAATCAATCACAACTTTCTAAATAAGCATAAATTAATGCTCGTACAGCTTAGATTAGAACAATGAATCATAATATTTGTCACGCCTGTTTGTTTCGTCACTACATATATTATAAAGATAGATTAAATTAATAAAAGAGTATTTTGATGATCGATATTGTACCTTAATTATATGAGGGTAAGTTGAACTTATCGCTAATTTTGATCTTGGTCACAATAGACTTTGTATTGTGTCAGTCAATGTTCAATATTCTTACAACACATAATTCCGAGAATGTTCAATTTATGTCCTAATGGTACGTAATCCAATCAATTTTGAACCTTTTCAACTCGTATTAAGAACCATCACCTGGTATTAGTGAAATGGCATGATAATCCATGTTGAAAATGAAACCATTGAATGCAAATTGAATGACGGACGACAGATGCCATCAGATATCTCAGTCGATGTATCGATTGACATCTTTATGCGATGTTTATTGATTTTTCAGTATCGGTATACCTTTTCGTATTTACTTTGGTTGTATTTTTACTTGTTTTTGTCGTTGGTCATCCTAATAATATTACGTTTGAACGTAATAGATAATAGCTTCAAAATATCGATATTGACTGTTACCAATATATTTTCCAACAATATTGATCAAGCTTTTTAGTTAAGATATAGTTTCCAAAGAATTTTGTGTTTCAAATCTACCAAGCTCCACTCAGTCATCCAAATTCAAATAAAATTCCTCAATAAACACTACGAGACATATGTAAATATATATATTTTCGTAGAGTTGGAGTTAAATGTTATGTGACTATGTCTTATCACTTCAATTTTGTTGTTGACAGTTGTTTAATAGGATCTTGAGATAATTTTGAAGACAATACTTTATCAACTGATAAGAAATCTCTAAAACTAGTAAGATGACGCTAAGCTGCGTGGTACACCGTACACATTACTATGTTGTGCATCATTAGGAAATTGCGTTGCCACGTGTACATGAATAAATTAGACATTAGACGCTGTCAGGCGTGACTAATGACGGTATTACCACAAACAATACCAGCGCGGACCTACGGGAATAACATAAAACGATTTAAAACAACATCCTTATCACCCATAACTTAAAGGCGAAAATATTTTGGAAGAAGACTGAAAGATTGAAATGAATTATTAAGTTGTTCAAAACGGTACAGTTAGGAGATGTCTAATAGAGTGTCTACGTTTACACAGAACATACGGTTACGTGGGTGCGAATGAATGAATATTTTTTAAGTCACGGGAAATGTTTGTTTTCATTCATAATTTAAAGTAATAGAAGTTTACTGGTGACGAGTAAAAGTTTTTACGTTAGCAGCCACATAAATACATGAAATTAAAAAAATATATCCGCGACGAACTGATAACTTTCTCCTTTTTTTGAAGACGGTTAATAATCCACTCAACGACAATATTATTGATGTTACTACAGTCCTTATTTGTAGAAAGATTTTCATACCGATTAGCTTGTAAAAGTTGCTGAAAAGTCGCCTTGTGCAACTATATTATCTTAATGACTTTGCCTACTATTGTGGTAGAAATGTCTCCAATACCAAATCTTCGCAGAGAGAAAGAGAGACTGACAGGGCATTCGACAAAAGTCTTACTCTCAAAATTACATACAACACCTTATCAAAGGGATCGCGGAGCGCATATTATGTCTGTTGTCGAACAATATTTAAATTCACCATTGTTTGTTTCTCCGTCTGATTTACGTGAGGAAATGGAACACGAAGACCAGCCACGGACACCGCTTGCGGGCTGATCGCTTCTATAGATACTTCCTTGAAAGGCTCAAGAATTTACTACTCAGCTAACATTTAAACAAAATTTTCAACAAAAATGATTTACTGAGGACCTCTGATTTGAAATTTTATGGATGAATATTTTTTAACCTTCAAATTTAAAATTATATGTATTGTAATAAACTCTCAGACACATACATACAATACCTCGCAATACACTTACCCAAGACATACATGTATTCGTCATATTATTATAAATATATTTCCGGATCGCGAATCCATCCTTGGATTCTTTCTCGGCAGCAGGTACACAAACAAAACTACTTTATATACAGTCTACAAAGCCACAATTTAATAATAAAGGATTTTCGCAATGTAACGCCTGATATTATTATGTCTCTTAAATATATTTCAATAGTTGCAATAGGAACGAGGACATAAAACCTTTCCGCTATCGCTACACAAACTGTCCACATACGAGTATTATTATAAAATCTGTTCCTGGAATCGGTACCATTGGCACAATACATTCTGTATCTCGCATTTATATCTTCGCTTCGAGTTCAAATGTTATCATTTCGAACATATGTTGATCTGCTATATCTAGCACTGAATCACGTTAGAACAATAGCTCGATTTTGTTCACGCTCGCTATTGTCTTTAGATTTTATTGACTTCGTTCACTGTGAATGAATAAACGACAGGCAAACAACGGTTTTCTTGCCATAGTCACACTTATCATGTGATATTAACATATGGAAATGATGAATTACATAGTTATAGTTAGATATATATATTTTTCTTGCTGTGTTTTCTCCCATGTAGGGATTTGTTGAAGCGATGGCGTAAATTGACTTTCAAAAATAGTTTACAAACGGAATTCGAAAACATATTTTACTTTTGATGAAAAGAGATCAATGTCCTTTTCCAACTTTCTTCTTTGGTGTTACTAATGTGCTATTTTGTTAATCTGCTTATTACATTTTTCAGCTAATCTGCTTATTATATTTGTCAGTTATTCATGTAAAGCTCAAGCAAGTACGACTTGTGCCATATTTATCTAAAGTTGAGTGTCAGTTACTTCCATTACCTACTCTACAGCTGCATCAAATTGCCGACACAAGACACTATTCCATTAAATGATTTTCAAATTATACGCGTTTCATTAATTCCTCTCAAAAGGGTTCTTTGAAACTATCATTTCTGATTCAAGGGTACATTATCACGGTCTCATACTTAAATACGGTACACATGGTCGGGAAGGATGACGAAATAATTGAATGGAGTATTGTAATTTGGCGTTAAAGTCGCCTGCGGTTTTAAATCTTGTTTTAGTGAAAAGCCTTGATTTGGGAAAAATAATCTTTCCAAATCAATTCTATCAATTTCTAGTTCTATATAAAAAAATGTGTGCAATTCACACGTGGTAGAAGTGAAACTTTCCAAAATTTTGCTTTCAAGATAATGAGATGAAAAAGCAATAAATCGAATCTTCTACCTTGTTCCTCGCGCCATCTATGAATACAACTTAGCACTTTTTAAAAGATAACCACGAACATAAGAAAAAGAAAACAGTGGTAACTAATGCCATCTCTTAACATAATAAGAAGAGTAAAATGAGCAGCTAGCGCCATCTATCTAGCAATAAAACGAATCTTCTATCTTATTCCTCGCGCCATCTATGAATACAACTTAGCATTTTTACTGTCTGTATAATCGGTCGGTCGATCGACAGATATTAAACAACGAAAATGAAATTCTTATTTTTTGTTGATAAATTCTTTGAAAATATTTAAAAGAGCATTTGAAAGTATTTAAAAACAGTATAAAAATAAAACTAAAAAAAAAATACTGAGAGACGCGAACCTGCGCATCAGGTATTGTGTATCTACGTCCTGACCATTGAGCTACGGAGAAGTTAGAATCAACGACGAAATTAGCAGTTATATTATATGCATGCTTGCCGAGTATATTTCTGTCTCATTCTTTCCTAAACATTTTTGTATTTGTGTCTCTTACCTGTCGTTTTTCCGTTGCATCCGGTTTAAAATCACAACGATTCTAAAGAAGTTTCACTTCAAAAATACTTCAGTATTTACAACCTTTAATCGCATTTCATGTGTCGTAAATGATTGGACGGTGGGATGTGTTATAATATCAATGATTCGAGAATAAACGTTGTTGTTTGTCACATCAGTATCTAAACCAACTGCAAATTGGATTCGATTGTCCTTTGGCACAGTTAAGTATATAAAAATTTACGTTTAAGTTTTGAGCATCGAGTTTGATGGATAGCTAACATCCATCCGTGTTGTCTGTATTCACCGCGTGTTGACTCAGCACAAAGTAGTTTAATGTTTGCGAGGTGGGTGCGATGCTAAATTTTACATTTGTAACGTGTTTGTTTTAAAATATAAATTTATTTCAAGTTGATTCTGAACTCCACGTTGTGCTAAGCTATCGGATGATATTAATTGTTAGTTATTAAATGAAGCGCTCATAGCCCAGCGGCTTGCGTCGATCCTAAGCGATCGACAAAGTTAAGCAACAGCGGGCGCGGTCGGTAGTTGGATGGGTGACCACTAGTGGCAAAAAAAAATCTTGAGCGTTTCCGTGCTTCGGAGGGTACGTAAAGCCGTCGGTCTCGATTGTTATCATAAGATAATAGTCGTTAAGCCGTGTCGGAGGCCCTCGGGCGGTTTAAAAGCTTCCGACACTCGGGTTGGCCACTAACCCCTCCACCAATCCGGACTGGAGCAGCGTGGTGGAGTATGCTCTAGGCCTCCTTAAGAGGAGAGTAGTAGGCCATTAATGAGTTGAAGCCAAATGTAGAGAAGTAAAAGTAAACTATTATTTTTGTAGAAATTGCTTATAAAATTTAATTTCATTAATATAAACTTAATTCTAGAGAAATGTACTCGTATCTAATGTAAGTGTTTGTTAACAGATTTTGTTATTTTTTAAATTTAATAATGCTTGACTACTGAATAGTAAAATTATACAAAACAAAAATATCTTAGCACTCTTTTGTCTTGTAATTGTAAGCTTTTGTGTTAGCGATGTTACCTAGAACTGTAAATATATTCGTATTTAACGATGTACCATCAAAGTCAAACTTGATGGAAAGGTCCTTAACTTGAAATATAAAGATAACAATGAATTGAATACATGCATGTTTCCATAACTTATGAACAAAACGAGCAATTCACTGTAACTACCCACGTTATCAGTGACGCTTATTGTTTTTGTTTTTAAAGTAACTCTTATTAAATTCAAGACAGTCCCTATAACCCTTGAGATTAGAGGGGAAAGGTTTTATTAGGGGCGAGTTACGAGAAATAATGTCCCTCGGCTATTGAAATGGTACAAAATCTGTTCAAGAGCGAAATCACTACTCATACTCAAATGACTATAAAGCAAAGTCTGGTATTTTGAACCTACTTTTTATAGGTATGTGTTAATAAAAACTAACATTTTAAAATATTAATATATTAAATAGCTTATCAATGTGAACCAGTTCTTTTTTTCCTTTTTTTTTCCTTTTTTCACTTATTTTTCAAAAATCAATGAAAATAACTATTATGAGTTAAATAAATCACCAATGTACAAAACATAATAATAACTGTCTTGCAATTTTGGTGAAACATTATGACAAATTGTAACTCGGCATTACACAATCGATATTTGCCATACCTACCTCTATTGATTTCCGCGTCAATCTCACGACTTACGTCGCAAAAGGGAAGCTAACCATCTATTTGTTAATCTCCAGATTAATCTTGACTTAAATGAACACCTAGACAACCCCTGTATTGATCGTTTGATAGTATTAAGCCACTAGTTTGGTAATGAATTGACTTGGCACGCAGGCACGCTAACAGATAAATTGATGGACGATAAAGATATTTATAGAATTCCATTCGATTCTTAATAAATGCGAACGTAAGATTATCTTAATCCCGTATTATAGGTAAAATATAGAACACTAATGAAATTTATTACCAAATCTGCTCACGAAAAGGTGCCTGTTGTGCAAATATTTTGCGACATTATCATTACACAATGAATGTAACCGTAATGTCTACAGTATAATATCTTTATGTTGGTGATTGAAAAATACAAGGTTCGGATCCACAAAATTGAGAAGACGAAGATTTGTCCCCAATTTTTAGCACGTTCATATGCTACCCGAATTCTTCCGACATGATTAAAAGACTTCTAATTCAAAATAAAATAAAAATAAATAATATACGATTCACATCCCCTAAAAGCACGATGAGGACAAGAGATAGCTAGCTCTCGGTTTAAAGTTGCTGGGCCGGTCTCATACGATGGGTTTTAAGCATGGCGTATAGGTAAGTAGATGCGACAAACGATCAAGACACGAAAATATTTGTGAGAATAATACATTGAAGATGGAGCAGGAACAATAACTGAGTATCTATGTGTCATAGGAGAGTAACACGAATATTTTGGACTTATTAAACCATAGTGTTTTACGATAAACGTCAATTTTCTCGTTCGCAGCTTATATGTTATTTCATAAAATTCTCTTATATTCACATTTTAAAACTATAGTCGGTAATACCCTAGGTATTACCGATAGTTGCACGTCTCTCTCATATATTATGTTCTGAAACGAGACAGACAGAGTGTGGATCCACACTTCGTCTAGACGCTTTAAATTATATCGTTTATGAAGGTACACTTTTTACGTTAGCCTTGTTATACCTTAAATTGCACTTCATAAAAAGATGTCCTAATACACTTGCCAGTGGTATACTAAAGGCAATAAAGGTTAATGGCAATAATATTATATTATAATTGCATTTTTTGCAAAGCTTTTTTCTTATTTTTTCATACAATAGTTTACGTTAAAGTCTTAAAAAATAATTTCTTGTTAGCTCTACGTTAATTTAAAATTTCTTGAAGTTTTTATGGACTATCGTTCTCATTTTATAACATTATATATTTTTTTATGTATTGTGAAAAGAAAATGTTTACAGTACCATGCCAACATTTTATTATTCATTAATTTTATATCCCTAATTATATTGCTTACTACGTCTCATTAAGTCGCAGTAATTTTTTATGCAGCCGACATATGGAATACATTGGATTTGATAACATTCACAAGGTTAGTTTACTGACATGAAATATAACACATCGTAATTTAACAAAACCGTTAAGATGTATAATACCAAATGTTACATGTATGTTAGTAGTATACATACATATAATATTATTTTAGGACTTAAAATAATTTTTATATCAGTAAATAATATAGTCTTGTGAGAAATAAAGATAGCCTTCCCAATTTCAGTTTTTTTAATTGGATAAAGTATATCAGATAAACCAATATGATGTGGAAGGCTTCAAAAAGAGAGCAAATAGGCTTTTACTAAGAGTGGTTACAATCTTAGACTTCATCTTCACATCATATATTCTTACTAGTATTCATCATTTATTATTACTAGTAAGTATATAAAAAGCACAAAACACATTTCAATTTCCAAAAGTGGTAATAAAATTATACGATATTTATCGATATATTCTCATCCATGCTATTAACGATATAATCAAAGATAGGTACTGCAGTAACTGTTCCTAATCACGACAGCAAAATTTCAATACAGTTGTCTGCGATATAAATCTGGTCATATCAAAAAACCGATATGTCTTCAAGATTTATTTTTAGGGTAGGAAAGGACGATGCATTTACTGTGTTTCCGTAAAGTACTGGCTTCACTATGTATTAATAAACCTGCAAAATATACTTAGAATTATTAAAATATCGTTGGAAACAAATAATTCTTTGCTAATATTGCTGGTAACAGTGCAGCTGTGGTATAAAAATTGTTTATAAAGATATATTTATTTTAATAGATAGTCTATTTGTTATTGTTTTAAATTGACACTTAGTATGCACACAAGCACATACATAAATGGTACATCACAAACATTCTAGACCTGAGAACAAATATTTATCTGCTATGTAAATATTGTCATGGCCAGAAATCAGACAAGATTATCTTTATTTGATTCCCATTTCTAGTAAAGTTTTTGATGAAAGCTGAGAATAATCGCCACTAGTGAAACAAGTCACTAATACATTTCACCCTATATCAGGTGGAGGAATACAAAAATGATAAGGCATTGTTTAAGGAAGGGGTATGTTTTTAACGTAACATGAGGATATCAGGCCAGGATAACGTTCTGAATTGAAAGCCAGCACGCGAGGAGGCTTGGTACTCTATTCCATTCAATTTGTTAACTTTGTCAATTGATAGCGCTGTGGCGTGGCTTTGTGACCTGTCCTGTGAGTATTATAATATAAAATTAAGTATCAAAATAAAAATTGTTTTTGGTAGTATATTCAATTGGAATACCACATACGAAGTCATTTTTATATTTCCCCAGATCTCGAGTTCATTCAGGGCCCCAATACAAAATAATTTTTAGTGTAAAATGTTACCCCTTTGCAAGTTATATTTTGAGTTTGTAATATTTGAAGAGATTTTATTGGAAACCAAAATAAAGGGGTTTTATTGCTTAAAAAATATTTTTTGCCTGGAAAAACACCAAGGGGTCCACCACCTAGATCAGGATCTTAGATCTTTTAGTCAAAGTAATACAACAAAACCAGGCGTCGCCGGCATAAGATATTAATTGAAAAAGAGTAACCTGCCACCTTTCGAGCCAATTTATGTATTGGATTTCTGAAAACGTATATAAAACAACAGCTTTGTCAATTAAAGAACGATAAAATTCAGCGACTCAGAATTTCCGCGCGAATGAAGACTCTTAAAACAATGTGCATTTCTTCTCTACCTGCCTCCCCCTCAGGAAATAAAAACTTATCAGCAAACTTTCTTCCCGGTTATCTCCGGGCCAAGTAAACACTTTTTATTTTACGACCACCCCCCGTTTTACTACGAACCCTCTACGTTACCGTTTTAAATTTATCTAAAACTGAATGTGTTAAGTTTTCGTCTAGTTCCAGCAGAGCTGCAGATATTTATAAGGTTCAAACAAGCTTTAAATCCTCTTACACGTCTCTTTAACTTGCATTTGTTTTGTGGAAGATTCGGTAGTTTAACTTCATAGTTTTTAAAAAGACATCTATGTTTGTTGTTCGTAAAATGTGATAGTTGTTTTATTTATATGATGAATAATAACGATTTTAATAGTTCACTGGCACCTAATTTGTATAATAACTAATAAAATATTCTTGAAAATTGGATTACAAATACTTTTTCCTTGCATAAATATTTAGAATTTTAATTTGAAATAGGTATTTATATTAAAGTCGTGTATTTAATATTTTTAACATAATCTTTATATCACAATTTTATTCAAAACATGGCTGCAATTATTTAGTAGTGAACTTATTAGAATGCGATTAGAATTTATACCTTTCACATCGTTGCTTTGAATGTTATTTTATAATATAAGTTTCTTTAAGTTATGAAGATTTGTGTGCAGTATAAATTCAATAATCATGAAGCGCTCATAGCCCAGCGGCTTGCGTTGATCTTAAGTGATCGATAAAGTTAAGCAACAGCGGGCGCGGTCGGTAGTTGGATGGGTGACCGCTAGTGGCAAAAAATTCTTGAGCGTAGTTAAATTCGGGCGAACGAAAATTATGTTTTTAAAAACAATTTATTTAATCACAGGAATTAATCAGAATTACAATAATTATGTGTTTACTGAACAAAGGCTGGTACAAGACTCATTGAATTAAATAAAGAAATGCTATTGTCCGAATGGTGTGCAATTACAGTGAAATGCAGCGTCAGCGGAAAGAGGCTGCATTGTCATCGATAAACCTCGGTTACGCCGTGGTAACTCCTCCCTCCTTAAGATGGAAGCGCACCTTGCAGCTTCCAGTAGCGTCCTCGCTACTACTTGTCTTTTTGTCTTTTCTTCCAGAAATCCATTTGTAGATTTTCCACGCCAGAAAACCAGTAACAATCGCGTAGAATAAGATAGAAGTCCAGCTTGGAGTAGCCATCATCATAGTCCAGCTGATGTCGTTCTCATAACTTAAATTTTGTGCTTCAGTGATGAGTTGGTGTAAGTTGTCCAGGGATGAATCTTCCAATTTTATCTCAAATTTTATATTTTCTTCCGGTATTAATTGTTCCTTCGGTACGGGTATCACATCATGTAGGTATATGGTGTTAATATGGCTTTGTAGGGTTGTGTTGTTGAGACGAACTTGACAGTCATTAGTGAGCTTGATTATATTGACTCCTTGTATCTTCCTGTATTCTGTTCTGGATCCACACTGAGTTCTCAATACTATTTCTTCTCTGTTGATTACAATCCAGCTATTTTCTCCTATTTTCTGTATCTTCGCTGTCTTCAGATTTACTCTAGCATAAGTACAGTTTGCTTCTTTATGTTGAATGAGAGATGGGATGCAATCTTCGGTTGATTCAGTAGATCTCATGTCCAATGACTTGCAGAGGTGAGTATCTTCATCGATGAGACGGCAGTCATCTCGCATATATGTGTACTCTTTACTTCCAAGTATAAGGTATTTGGATATAGGGATAATAGCAAGGTTATTTTTATTAGGGATAGAAAATAGGTGGATAAAATCATACACATTATTATCAATAGATGGGATTTCAAGGATAAAGGTAAGTGATTGCTGTGTACTATACGCTTTAATATTTATTGATCTTTCTATTATGTGAATATTACTAACACTTATTTCTGTTACAGGTGAAAAGGAAGAAAATTTATGTTTTAATTTTAATATTTCTACAACTAGATTATTCGGAGCGATTATACTGGGGTGTACTACTCCTAATTGTGAAAATGATATCGCGTCTTCTAATACCATTAGCTTATCTAAAACAATTTGTAAACTAAAATCTATTTGAACATACATATCTAGGAAATGAATGTGGTTTATTAGTTGATTATTAATAGTACTTATATTTTGAAAAGCCTTAACTAAATTGAACTGATTATCATTAATTTTCTTAATTTGGTTGTTAAATTCACTAACTGTAGTTTCAGCTAATACTAAAGATTTTTTCTGTAAATTTTGAGTTTTAATAACTTGATTTTTAAGATTAGCGATCTCATTTTCGTACCTAATAGCATCGTCACTATCCAAGTTACCCGTAATTGCTTTAACAATAGATCCTAGGCCATTAATTAAACCACGTTTTGCTCTCACGTGAGGCGTGATATAACCTATCTTTTTATCAATTAAATCTAATGTATGAGCTATTTGATCTTTATAAGTTTTATGTAATTCATTGGTGGGCAAATGGATTTCTGCTAGTTTAATGCTAGAAAATAGTGCGGTTAATTTACTAGTCGTTACATGAAGATCTGTAATATTATATACACAAGCAAGACTAAAGGAATCTATTTGTTTAAAAGCTTTTCCTTCTCTCAGCAAAAGTATTCCGTTGGTGTTATCTACGGGGTCTATGGTTACGTTTGCTGCTGCGTAGAGCACGAAGGCTCCGATGATGGTCCTGTAACAAGGTGAGGTCTCCGTAGTAATTTAAAATGTACCCTTATGGATTTGGAGTTAGGGTGACTACCTATAATTTCTGCTATGTTGTTAGGATGCAGATGAATTATCTTATAGGGACCTTTGAAGACTGGCTTCGTCTTGTCGTTACGCGCTGTTTTGGCTACCTGCTTGTAAACTGTTTCACCTACCTTGAATGCCAGGTTTTCAGCGGTCTCATTACGCCTTGCGATTACCTGCTCCTTATTCTTAGACATGTGGGCTGTTACGCATTCCTGGATTGCTTCAGCGTTCATGCGGTGCTTAATAATATAGTCCTGATAATATTCTTTGCTATAATATAATTCTAACGGATTTCGAGAAGCTGTATGTCCAAAAAGTAATTCGTGGGGTGTATATTCTGTAGCGGAATGGACAGTATTATTATAGGCTAATGTTGCATATCTCATGATAGTTTGAATAGGATCTTCTTTATTGGACATCCTCTGTATGCGGATAATTTCGGCTATGGTGGAATGAAAACGTTCAATTGGTGAATTTGAATTTGGATTGTAAGGGGTGGTAAAATGTATATGAATTCCATGTAATGCACAGATTTCTTTTATGACATCGTTTTCAAATTTGGTATCAGAATCCGTAGTAATTTTAAGGGGTACTCCAACTACTGAAAAATACTGTATTAATGCATCAACTATATTAATACTGTTAGCTACACTTAAAGGCAATGCTTGCGCATGTTTAGAAAAATTATCAATTATAGTAAGAAATGTGGCACCTCCTGTAGAATAAAGGTCCATAAATAGATGTTCCATGGGTTTCGTCGGGGTTTCTGTAAGTGCTAACGGGGGTCTTAATGGATTACGTTCATATTTAGCTTTAAGACAAGTATCACACTGATTTATATATTTTTGAATAGTTAATAGCATACTAGGCCAATGATAGTTTTTATGTAATTGTTTATAAGTTTCCTGTATACCACGATGTATCGTCTTGCCTTCGTGATATTTCTTAATTAAATCTTGTTGTTCGGTTTTGTTCTCTACTAATGTTACACGCAAAGCACATTTAAATAGTTTAGGGCCTCTATCGTTAAAAACTGTAGAATAGACTTTAGAAAATATAGGATATAATTCTTCATTATAAAAATAGCAATGGAATACTCTATCAGCAATTGTATGTTCTTTTAAGAATTTGATAACTTCTTCTTCTGTATTATTTACTGGAATAAAAACATCTTTAATTGTGTATCGTGTGCTAGTCGATCTATTATCTACTCTATAAACAGAACCGGGTGTTGATCTAATATGAAATTGCTTTAACTGTCTATCTATCGCATCTGCTAAGATAGGTATTCGAGCTCTACTATCCTCTCCTTCTTCTTCATTTGTCTCTATTGGGACACGATCTAATGTTACTAAACTCATACTATCAGATTCAGGCTGTAACTGGGATAAAGGTCTTTCTATAATGTTATCGTTATTATTACTATTACTACCATTATCTAAATTATCTATATTTTCACTAACTATGTTTTCATTTCCGCCTTGATTCCTAACATTTTCAAAAATTCTGTCAATTAAATTTTCATCCTCATTATCATCAAGATTTACTGCTAATGATTCCATACTATTATGAAACAATTTTGCGCGAGATAATGCATCTGCGTTAGTATTCTGTAAACCCTTTTTATAAATAACATTAAAATCATATTCTGCTAATTTAAGACGCCAACGAGTTAATTTTGAATTTGGGTCTTTTATCGACATTAACCAAGTAAGAGGTCTATGGTCCGTGTAGATAGTAAACTTACGACCATACAGATACGGTCTAAAGTACTTAACGGCCCAAACAATTGCCAAAAGTTCTTTTTCGATCGTCGAGTACCGTGTTTCAGTATCTGAAAGAGTACGAGATGCATATGCTACAGGTTTATCGTATCCTACTTTACCCTGTGATAACACAGCACCTAAAGCAAAATCAGAGGCATCTGTTGTTAATATGAATGGTTCATTGAAATCAGGATATTTTAGAATCGGATCAGTGGTCAGAATCTCTTTACATTTATTAAAAGCTTTTAAAAATTCCGGTGAATGTATAACTTTATGATTTTTCTTTAAACAAATAGTCATAGGTTTAGTTAATGCGGCAAAATTTTTGATAAATTTACGGTAGTATCCTACTAGTCCTAAAAATGCTTTAATATCCTTTTGTGTTTGAGGTAAAGGGAAATTCAATACGGCTTTGACTTTATCCTTATTTGGTTTAACACCTGTATCTGTTAATTCATGACCTAGAAAGTTAACTTGTTTTTGCAAAAATTCTGACTTGTCTAATTGGATTTTAAGATTATGAATTTTAAAACGTTCAAATACTTCTTTAATTTTACCTATATGTTCCTGAAGGGATGTAGATGCTATGATGACATCATCTAAATATGTAAAGACATTATTTATACCTCGCAAAATATGGTCCATTAATCTCTGAAAAGTACTAGGGGCATTTTTCAGACCGAAAGGCATTCTCAGAAATTCATAGTGTCCACGCTCAGTAGTAAAAGCTGTTTTCTCTACGTCCTTGGGATGCATTTCTACCTGGTGATAACCACTAGCCAAATCCAGAGTGGTAAAGTACTGGGCACGTCCTAAACGATCAAGGATATCATTGATGTTAGGCAAAGGATATTTATCTTCAATAATCTTATCATTTAATTTCCTGTAATCAATAACTAGCCTCCACTTTACATTGCCTGAAGCATCCGGTTTCTTTGGGACAATATGAACAGGACATGACCAAGGGGATACGCTTTCTCTAATAATACCTTGTTTTAATAATTTATTTACTTGATTAGCAATTTCAGCTCGTTGTTGCGGGGGTTGTCTATAACTTTTAACGTAAATAGGGTTATCGTCGGTCAGTCGAAGTTCGTGTTTAACTGCATGAGTAAAGGTAAGAGGAATATCTTCTGAATAGAATAAGTCTCTATATTGGTAACATAACTTAGTTATTTCGCGCTTCTCCTCCTCGTTCATATGTTTAGTTCTTATTTTATTTAGGTTTTCGGTAAGTATTTTATCTATATTAGTTTTAATTTTCATGTTATTTAGTTTATAATTGTTATTATTTTTAGAGTAATTTTCATCACAAGAATAGGGTTGTAAATTAATAGGGGTGTCATTATTTATTATCTTTTTTTGATCATTATAATTTATAATAGATGTTTTAAATAAACCATTTTTTACAGTTACTATTGCTGCGGGTGATTTTAGATCGTTCGACCAAAGGAAATCATCATGTAAGTATTGTCCGTCTGTAAAGTTAGTTTTAACAGTTATTATTTTACTACATCTTGGTTCGACTCTGATTTTTTTTGCAGGATAATCAAAATGAATTTGGATGTCGGCTGATGATGTGTGAAGCACTTTATTTTTCAGATCAATATTACTAGACAAAACTTTAAGAAGATCTAAACCTATTAAACCTTTATATTTAGGGTCAAAGTCAAAGAGTAAAAATTTATGAAATATATCCGAATTAAAAGCTGGTGGTAAGGGTAAATACGCAACATGCTCGTGCTTAGTAGTAGCATGGGCAGTTCTTACTTCAAACGGTTCATATTCAATACAATACTCAAGAATAGTTCCGAAAATAACATCAGGGGAAATCATAGATCTCGATGCACCAGTATCTATTAGAAATTTGCCATTAAACTCCGGTAATTCGATATAAGGCAGATGGTCTTTGTCGTGATTATTTAATTTAATTACCTGGGGTCGTCTGCGCGCTCGTCCTGGGTAAAATTTTGATTTTCACTTACCTCTTGTTCAGCGTCAGAAGTAACAGGTAAGTCATAAGGGGGGTTGTTCCTCGTAACACTCGTAAGGCATGTAGTCCTCGTAGCCAGGTTGGTTATACTCCACGGCATACTGCTCATCAGGACTATAGAAGAGTTCTTCGGACACAAAATGAGGTTTTGGTTTACCTACCGATCTCATGGTCACGTCGGAGACACTGCGTGGTTGGTTGGCAGCTCTCTGAGGCATGTTAGGCTTATTACTAAAGTTACCTGGTCGGTTCTTCCATGGCAGAAGAGAGTTAATCAGCTGCTGTCTTTGTTGAGGTGACATATTATTTTGTTTCGGCGTATAATTAGGTGTTAGAAGGCGTTGCCAAGGTTGTCGGTTATTATTATAGTTAGGTTCGTTATTATGCGGCATTGGAGGGTTAGTTAATTGTAATCTCTGTGGTATATTATTTGCTGGTCGGAATTGACTCGGGTTATAAAACTGAAAGTTATTTGGTTCCTTGAATTTTGCTTGCATATTATTATAATTATAATTCATATTATTATTACGATTAAAAGATAAGCGGGCCTCCTCTTGCCTAGCTGTAACTATCGCGGATTCTAACGAGGTTGGTTTGGCTATCCTAACTCCTATGGAAACATTAAAATCTAATTGATTAACGTACTGTTCTATAACCATATTTTCATAGTAACTTTTATCTGAATGTTTACCTATTGAATATAAAATATCAAGGATTTCCCTAAGACGTTTACCAAACGAATCAGCATCCTCCGATTTTAGGCGACGCATACGGGTCAACTCTTGCATAACCTGAATTTCATTCCTAGGTTCCCCTAAGCGACGTAGTAACGCGCTTTTAATAGCTTCCCATGAGACAAGTTTATCCTCATACGCAATTGCGTCTATAGCCTGTCCACTAAGCCTATTCTTAATAAGACACAATACAGCGGGGTGACTCCTAGACATATCATCCAGTAACGCTAGCAAGGTCTCTACCTCTCGTACATAGTAATTTAACGTCTTTGGGTTGCCATCGTATTTAGGCATTAAATCAGACACAACTTTAAAAGCAGCATCACAATCTTTAAGAGACATTTTGAGTTTTAAAATTTACTTTAAGTATAGAAATAAACAAGATTATATTATTTAAAAACGAAAATAGAAAAATGTTACTAATATTCACACAAAACACGAAGTATTCGCGATTTTAGCGTATAACAGACGTGTAAAGTAGTGTTATAGTAATATGTATGTATCTATCGAAAAATACACATGAAAATAAAAAATACACACAAAAATACACACGAAATACAAAAAAATACAACAGGAAATAGAGCAAGGAACTTGGAAGTTATTGAGCACTCACCAAAGCGTCCACTGCATCTCCTGCCGGGGTCTTGCACAGCAACAGGCTTCCCAATGCTCCGGGACTCCCGCGGATTTCGCCCTTAGGTTCTTGATTATAAGATCGCAGTTTTACGACGATTAGAACCGTCTTCTCCAGAGAAAAAGAGTTTGATTCTTCCCTAAAGTACCGCGATCCTACCGACTGCGCCAGTTAAATTCGGGCGAACGAAAATTATGTTTTTAAAAACAATTTATTTAATCACAGGAATTAATCAGAATTACAATAATTATGTGTTTACTGAACAAAGGCTGGTACAAGACTCATTGAATTAAATAAAGAAATGCTATTGTCCGAATGGTGTGCAATTACAGTGAAATGCAGCGTCAGCGGAAAGAGGCTGCATTGTCATCGATAAACCTCGGTTACGCCGGTTACGTTTACGTACGGTTACGTTATGGTAACTGCGTTTGGGCACGTAAAGCCGTCGGTCCCAGTTGTTATCATATGATAACAGTCGTTAAGCCATGTCGGAGGCCCTCGGGCGGTTTGAAAAACTTCCGACACTTGGGTTGGCCGCTAACCCCTCAACCAATCCGCACTGGAGCAGTGGAGTATGCTCTAGGCCTTCTCAAGAGGAGAGACCCGTGCCCAGTAGTGGGCCATTAATGGGTTGAAGTCAATAAATTCATTAACACGTGCAAAAACTCTGGTTGAAACAAAGTTAAGTAAACATAAGAACTTTTCCTGTATATTTAGAGACATAAACCTGAATTCTTTTCAGAAAGGTGGAGAAATCCAGAAATAACACATTTTCAAAACAATTAAGGTAATGTTAAGGTAATGAGATGATACATATATAACTAGCTACCCTACATAAATAGTCAAATACGAGTGGACTAAGTACTCGTAAAATGTTATTGGATGCTAAGCCAGTCAAGCCGGTAACATGCAGCTCACATCTATGATAAATGTGTGCGGTAATTAGTGTGACTCATTTATGGGGAGTGAATGGGGTTTACATGCAGGAGCCCCTACCTCTTTGCTTTGCAAATTTACATAAAATATGGGTACAGAGATAAGATTATGGTCTTTTGTTACAATATTAATTTTACTATTAGGACATGGAGAAGGATAGTCGGGTCTAAAGGGTTTATTACACATTAAACTACATTTTAGAAATTAAACCTTTCATTAAACTTTGGTACTAGTTTGTGCACCACAAAAGGAATACTTAATAATAAACTCATAAGTAACTAAACTAACTCATAATAAAAACTCATAATAATGAACTCAGTAGTAACTAACCCCTTAGGCGACTTTAAGTATATGCGAAGTTTTGCATATGCATGGATAGCGGATATTCTCTTATTTGGGTATTTGTGATAGATGTACGGTCACCTGCAGAGAAAAGTAACCCATCTTTTAAGCGGTTTTAATAGACAGATGGGTTACTTTTCTCTACATGTGACTGTACCTACCAAATATTATAACAAAGTTATGCAAACAATAATTTATTATAATGAAAAATACCAGGATTAACCAATAACTGGCCACCCCTTGTATTCCTCTGATTTACGATATTAAAAGATATTTCTTAATAAATAGAAAAAAATGTAAAATCAATTCTAATTGTGTGAAAATAAACATAAATGTGGCCAGTGATTGAACCTGGCCAGTTACACATTATATTACCCTACAGGCCTACACGATAAGGAAATGTTCATGAGCGATTAGTTCCAAACGTCATCAAAATAATATTCGGTAGAAAGCCATCAGACCATTCTTCACGCTCATTAAGCCCGAAGGACGCAGAGAATGCCAGATAATACCTGCCTGTGAAGATGAATCATTTTTAGTGTCCGCCACGATCCAGTACCGTCCCACAATGGCCAATAAACACGTAATAAAAATATGAAAGGCCCACTAAAACGCCATCGTTATTTGCGAAATGTCCACTTGTTAGAAGGAAAGTCGTCATTTTGCAGGGTCACGTCGAAGGGTTAAATGGTGATATTTTTTACAATGCTATTAACACTGATGGTGAAAGACTGAAAGGACTGGTACGATAGCCGCCGAGAAACCTGTGCTTCGGTTTTGGTGATCACGTTTTCTTAGTAGTGACTTGGAGAAGACTTAATAGTGGCTTTGGTTATGAGGATATATTTATTTTTTGATTTAATTATTGTCATTTTCATTAACTACATTGGAAGCTATTAATATACTCGTACATATTGTCATGGACGTTTTCCAAAGTTCCAGATTTTTCATTCAGGAAGGCAAAATAAGGTTCCGTATAATTTCTTTATGTAGAGTATAGTTTGAAGTAATTAAAATTAAATTAATGATATAAAAAAATAATAAATCTCTAAGTAATTATATGTATATTTGGTTTAAGATAAAACTAAACAGTTATAGCTTATAGTTTTTCACAGCACGGTTACCTATGTTACTTAAGTGGGAAATTTTAACGTCGTCAAACTAGAACCGCCTGACAGGTTAATTACGTCGTTATAGTAATAACGTGTACCTCCAACAATTTGTATGCTTTTGTCGTATATTACAAGTACTTTACTGACGTATTCTGATTAGAATCAAGTACCTACAAGTACGTCGATTTATTACGGATATTAAAGTTTTTCCTTCAAAATATAAATTCCAACCAAAATTTAAATAGTAATTCATATTCGTCTTTGATATTTTGTAGTACTTTCGTAAGCATCATTCCTCTGGAGACCAATATCAGGAGCATCGTACTCGAAAATTTTAATATCGCCGTGATTTATTCCTCGCCGTTCATAAGAAATTATCCTCGCAAATTAATCGCAATATCGGAACTGGCCAACCGTTATTAGTACCTTCTATAGTTGCCAAGGTGTTCCACCCCTCAATAAATCTTGTCTAATTTGTGTGTAATTACAGGACGGCAAGTTCTCGTTGTAACAAGGAGTGCGTACCAGCGGGGAGCCAGTGGCACGTGCTTACGCGTGCCTCCACTCCATCCACTCTCATACGTCTTATACGACTATTTGATAACACTCAACTTTCAACCGTAACTACTAAAGCAAACGAATCAACTTAGAACAAATTTTTAAATAGAATAGAGCCTGACGAAACTCGTGACAGCAATTTTACTAATTTCACTGCTATACCTTAGGGCGAAAGTGGAAATTTCGGTGACGAAAGTTTAATAGCGAATTTTGTCTATGCGAAATAATCCAAAGTAACATGCCGAAAGGTCGATGTTGTAACTTAGATAGTAATGTGTTCTTTAACCCCTCGGCGAGATGATAATTTTAATAAAGAAATTAGAAGGGTGCACTATTTCAAGTCAAATTAAAGTTGCGTTATTATTCAGGCAACCCTTGCTGTAAAGGACTTCTAAATAATATTTTCATTAAGGAGGGTTATATTTTTTGCATTCGCTATTTTTCTTAAACTTAAGCGTATGTTGGAAGATAAGCTTAATTAATACTAAAACACTGAAAATGTTTTCTAAAAGCAAATTCATCACTTCTTGAAATTCCGCAATTGCACAATGCTCAAAGTAGCTTTCGCCGCTGACTCAGACTTGTATATTTCGGACCGTCTGGCTGTCCTTTTACTATAAGCTCTTTATCCCTACATAATTAGTGCAGTCGACTCTATGTGATGAATAAATCCACACGAGCTACAATTGCCATTTGAATCGGACAAATAAATCTGTGTCATTGCTGTACATTGGCCAAACTGCATTCGCTGAGGTTTATGATGATGAGCGAAAAGAAGTCTTATGATTAATATATTTAGCGCTTGTATTACAATGGACAATTCCCGTAGTCGAATGCTGCAACCCCAAAAAAGTCGTTTGGAGTGTCGATACGAGTCTGTGTACCATTTACGAGCTTGATTGAAATTTTGCAATCAACAGGGGGAGTATGATCAAATTATTCCTGTACATTTTTTGCCCTCAAACTTGGTGAGGTTATTCCATTATAATGGCCCTTGGAATAGAAAATTTACGGGGGATTTAAGATTCTAATCGTGGGCCACTCGGTTGTTCAAAGTGATTATTCGAGAGATAACGTCCCAAGTGGAGTGGGTAGTCCCACGCACTCGGATACACACATGACCGTATGTATGTACATACATATATCGCTTTTGAATCCTGTTTCACAGATTCGCGTTCCTCTTTGTTATAGAAGGAATGTTGTCCCTGTATAGAAGCAGTTATCACTTCTTTCAAAAATGTATACAATAATGTCTTAATTTCTATTGTGGAATAAAATTGTAAATTTATTATTGAAATATTAAAATGTACAGGTATTTGTCCCGTTTTTTGGAGAAGATGGGGGATTACACCTGTAGTTAATTGACGAATATTCATTTGTTTTAATAAAATCAATCTTTTATAATATTATATTTGTTTATTCTTTAAGATCATGGTAACTTAACTCTATTTATGTACATAATATGCAATTTCAACGTTTTCCGTTTAAAAAATATGAAAAATGTTTGCTTGAAATAATACTCACTTAGGATCTATAATAATAACTAATAATTACGGGAAGCGGAAGGGAAGAAGTTCAATGGAATATGCCTAAATTTCAGCAAAAATACCAAAAAAGGTTACAGAATTAAACTTAGTTCTTAGATAGCGATGTTTAGCCACGTGACTGGTAAAATATTATTTATTTAAGCTTTAAAATGTATAAACTTCTTTTGATACAAAAATTTCTTTACCGCAATATTTAAAACGTTTTAAAAGACGTCTTTTCACAGTTTCAGTAAGCGGAATATAAAACGTAATAATATAATCGCTTTGTCTTTTTGCCAAGAGCATTCGCAACAGCCAACTTTGACCTATAAACATGGTTCTATTCATATTAACATATGCTTTAACTTTGTGAAGAGAGCAGCAAGGAAAATGAAATTCACAGCACAGTTTGTAAATATAGACGTATTTCTTGTTTATTTCAAAAACTAATGTGAATAGACGACATGTATAACTCACACTGGAAGCCGAGATTATGATTCTTAGTTACCTTACCTTAGAACGGGTTGAGGACATTAATTTCGTATTCAAGTTTCAACTTTATTCTTGAGTAGGAAAGTATGTATTTGAATACTAGAATTCGTGCATTAAAGCTGGTACGGGCCGGAGTGGTTTATTCGCAACGCTGCGACACATTTTTCTCATTTCAAATGCATATTTTATGGGGCACGAAAGCATAATGAAAGGAATCTCGTTGAACAAACAAATTACAATATCTGGAGCTGATGTGTGCCACTGTGTGCTTTTTCTATACATACATAACTGTGATATTTGAGTAGCCACAAATTCATGTTTGTAGATTACGCCATAAAAAAAAGCAAAGCAAAGCAACAACCCATAATTGTCCCACTGCTGGGCTCGGGGTCTCCTCTCACAATGTGAGGGGTACAGGCCATAGTCTACCACGCTGGCCAAGTGCGGATTGGTAGACTTCATACACCTTTGAGAACATTATGGAGAACTCTCAGGTGTGCAGGTTTCCTCATGATGTTTTCCTTCACCGAAGCAAGTGATAATTAAATTGTAATACGCACATAATATTTGAAAATTAGAGGTGCGTGCCAGGATTTGTACTCGGGCCCCCGCGTTCGGGAGACCAACGTTCTAACCACTAGGCTATCACTGCTACGCCATAGTTGCTGCTGATTACGCCATAGTTTATTGCAAATGTTTTTTTGTATTTTCGGGATATTAGACTAATGGCAAGTAAAAAATATTCATGATTTCTTGACACTGATATAGGTGGTCAAAATCGTAGGCATCATTAACGTCTTAATAAGATCCTGAGTGAATCTTATTACTTAGTTCATTTTAAAAGAAGCTAGCGGCATTAATAAAAACCGTCGAAATTAAACTATTTTCACAGAGCCTAGTGACGTCCAACATGAGGGAATTTGATTCTCGAAGCTGTATGTAAATCTTCATGTTCTAAATGGCAAATTAAATGGACGTCAAATTGACATACAATTATTATTCCCACTTTATAGTACCTATAACATCAAATATATGCCAGAGCGATAAAGATCAAGCATCAGCATGCTCCTATGCACGGGTCCACTGTAAATCTGACTTGATTTACGGAAGTGGCGGGAGGCCCAAAGCAAGGTTTATCCTTATTTATTGAGATTACTCACCTACTGCCTACTTAAAGCCTACCCTTTGGCATTACGTTACTGTATCTATAGCCATTATTATTTTATGGGTGTATTGAGAATAATATACACTTCACCCATGATAAAATTGAACTGACTAAGATTTGATCGGTCGATCGCTAACAAAAAATAAGTGAATCTCTTTCAAATAAAAACTAAGAAATCGATCATTATTATAATGATGCAGAAATAAAGTAGTAGAAGAATGATAAGGTTGTACATGGGTTGTACAGAGGACAATGAATAGATTTAACAGTAGAACGAGTGTTAAAAGTAAATATTCATAAAATAGATCTATATAAAACAAAAAGAAGAATATTGTAAGCCGAATTTGTTTAAGCTCGCGTAAATGACATGGTATTGATATTTTGTAATTGATTGCCCGCAGCTTGGCTCGCATAAATTTTGATTACATCGTACACGTTTAAATTTTATGATGCGTTTAAATAAGGTTAAACTGGATTTAGCTACGAAAGAGAAGTGGGTTCTTATAACGTGCAAAATGATAATACAAATACGTAGATAGCGTAGTAGTTAATACAGTGTTCTAATATTGTATGGTCTTGGATCTTTTACCTGATTTTAAAGGGAAACACTGTAACTAGTTTTAATGCAAATAATATTTATCATGATAATTATGTAAAAGAATACATCGTGTTATAAAAGTGTGCAAAGTCTGTTAATCTACGCTTGACTAGCGTGGGTGACTAGATTATGAATTAGTATTTATTGATTATAAGAAATATTAACGTATTTAGGATAATTGAGAATTATGTTCGTCCCTTTAAAAAATATTTGTAATTCATACAAGGCGACCTTGCTTACCAAATGTAGGGTTCCGGGCTAAGCATCCGGCCTGGGAAGGCATTTATGTGACAGATAAATATTTATTCTCGACTCTTGACTGTTTGTGATGTATTATGTGTCAGGCACAGGAACTAATACGAGGGAGTGTGACTTGTGAGTGTCCAAGCGCATAACTGCTTTAATTTATTTTGATCATACTGTTATACTCGTATGTATGTATAAAACACAAAAAATGTTTGTGCGGATGTCGTTTAAAGAATTTGAAACCATCCAACTGATATGCCTCAAAATGGTTTCATTTGAAAACCAATAATGTGAAGATGGTTTGAGACCACTAAAACAATGCATTAGGCACATTTTAGACTTTTCCATACATTTCTTTGCGTAGTACCAAATGCCGGGTATTCACTACTTATTAATATAATAGGTATAATCTTCAATTCAAGATTTACTTCGTATAATGTTATAGCACTTGCGTTCAACGTAACATAAATAAGCAATTATTCTAAGCGCTACGGAAAAAGGTAAAAATCCCATATAAGTTTGGATCTGTTAGGTATTTCACTTATGTTCCAAATCAGCATGACGAAATTTTTCAATTTGGAATTGAATTCCTCTATCGGTATAATTATTTGCTCTATAAACGTTGTTATCTTTTAATAAATTATAATGTTACACAGCGTTAGATTACCACGGCCTGGTTTATGTACAATCAATGAGAAATATATCTTTCACAATATCTTCGATGCGTTGGTGGGCAATAGTACTTAGTTAATGATTATTGCACCGTAAATTGCGACCTTTGAAGTGCCCATGGCAGGGCGTTAAGAATTCTGCTAAGAGAATATGTACTAAAGACAAGCTTTTATTAAATTTGTTCTATCAGCATTTATGTTGGGATAAGAAATAGTTATTACGTCGTTAAATTGATAAGTTATAGTTGAAATAACATGTTTTAGATAAGTAGGTATTAAGAAATATGCTGTTGTTATTACTCGTATTACATTTGTTAAAAGATGAACTCTGCATGGTTTAAATATACGAGTCATTTTAAAATTTAATGTTTAACGTGATTTTCCTTTTTGATATAACTCTCTAAAGAGAAAAATATGAGCTAAGCCATTTTTAAAATCTCTAGAGACCATACCTGCAAGAACCATATAAGCTACAGCAATATAAATCAGCAGATAAGCCTGTTTATTTTTAATGGGTTGTAAAGGGCTTAACTTGGGCTTCAGAGCTGATAAATAATATGTTTATGCTGAGAAAGCGGTCGTGATGAGATACGGGGCTTATTATTATAATAGCCCGCGTTGATTTGTAAGTGCGAGTTCTACTTGGTTTTAAATCCAGGAGCAGTTGAAGTTATCACACACTGTTGTTGCGAACAGCCAGTTTTTATCGCAGATAAATATGGAACGGGATTTGTCTCTAGTTGTAGGCCATCCTAAGATACTGATGGAAGAATAGGTATCAGCATCTTCTTTAGTCTAGCACTTTCACAATTTATTTTCTACAATATTATAGTTTGTGTAAGTGAATAATTGTCAAGATAATCCTTTTTAAATTTTTTGAAACTTATCAACATTTCTGTTTAAACAATATAAACAAAATACTTTCCACATTATTTTTAAGTTACGCATATCATCAATATCTGGTGATCGTATTTTTTGTATCCTACCACCTTTTTATAACATATTCATGTTCTTGCTGCCGGTAATATTAATATTAATTTACAAATTAGTACAAGTATAATAAAGTAGTGTAATAAAGTAGTATAGTAAATTAGTGCATGTATAATACTTATTCTTAAAAGAACAGTAATTGTAAATATATCTACTTTTTAGCTTATACCACCTATCTATCATACCGCTCCTCGTGTATTTCGGTTTGGCCTAATGGTTAGCTGGTAGAGAATGCAGTTAGCATTAAGCTCGCCATTTGTACTATAATATTTTATATTGTGGTCAATAAAGTTTACATAAATAAATAAATAAGTACTTATTTAAATTATAGAACATTTCAGTGTGGGGTCCGGAACGGTCCTTTACTAAAATTTCATGAAAACCTTACTCAGTTGTAATTATAGCCACCAAAAGCTCCTTAGCCGTACCGTCCGTGTGTCCCATCACTCAAACATTATACTTACTTGGTCATTGGGGCTTACTCCGATTATGGCTACTGTAATTGCCCCAAGGAGAAGTATCGTTAATGATGATGCCGTGGGTGGCTATTCCTGCATAATGCAATGCCTCACAGCTAGACAACTTGGTTGTACTGAGTTTAGATGTACTCGTATCTTTCTTTAGTAAAAACTTTTATATTTGTATTTAAAAAAAGGATAAAGTGGTAAATATGCATGTGGTCTTTGAGTACAACAGGAGATTAGCTTGGAGTCCAGATAGATAGAGCCCCTCTTACCCATCAAGGACTTTTGACAACATGTCATACGAGTAGTGATCCTGTCTATCGAGTAAGCGTCTATAGGCTATAGATACCCTGCCAACAATTATGCATGTGACATATATTTGTATAATTAGGTATGTCCGAGAATTTTACATGGACTCGAGTGTGTGAGCATTTTATATGAAGAGCCGGTTTACTTTTTACTCCAGGTCAACGGTAGTTATCACGACCTACCATAATATCTTATCAGCCGATAAATACAGCCCGTAATATGTCGACAGCACACTCTTTTTAGCTTATAACCAGATTCAATTATTTATTGAAGGTAGAATTATGAAACGCATTTTTCAATTAGCTTCTACAATTTCAAATCAAAGATACCTATCTAATTTCTATAACTAGGTGTGATTAATAAACAACTGTTTGAATTTCGCATATACTACTGGGAGTCTGCAACAGTTCCCTGGGGAATTGTTTCGGATATGAAAGTTGCAGTAATTGGACGGGATGGGCAAGCCGGTCCGTTAAAGAGGAATTGTTTAAAATTGCGGGTAAATTGCGGTCGTGTGTTCGTTGAGCGTTTAATTCTATTTTAATTTTAGCAGCCTTGCACTGAGTGTGCAAAACTTTGGAATTAATTCTGCATTATTTGTAGGTTACGTTGTTGTTTTATTTATCATTCAATTCAATAAAATTTTCTCTCCTTAAAATCAAAGTTTTAAATGTTACTCCCGATATTGATTGATTAATGATTTAGGTAAGATAGATCAAGAATTGGTAATTGATGTGAAAGTAGCAAATCAATCAGTCGGACTAGTTTTATTGGAACGAAGTTCCTTATCGCGCGTTGTGAAAGGGGGCTAGACGGAAAATTACGACACTTTTTGATTCTTACGAATGACGACACTTTTTTTAAAGTGATTCAGAGAGTTTTACAGAGATGGCGCTGCACAATTTTCTGAATCACGCTATCTAGTTTTAGTTATGTTAGGGCCAAAGAATCTCAACAGCGTGATTCAGAAAGTTGTAACTAGTTGAAACTAGATGGCGCTGTACAACTTTCTGAATCACGCTGTTGAGATTCTTTGGCCCTAACATAAATAAAATAGGAAATATCGAAAGGAACTTCGTTCCATCCGGGTGTCCCTTGACACCTCTCAAGTTTTTAAGTTTTTATTTTTATTATTATTTGAGTTAAGAGCATATGGAACAAGTTCTTCCGAGTTGAATTTATTATCTATAAACTACCATTGATGCTGCTCGTCGCCAAAAAAGATTTTGGTTCGCTCGACGAACACGATCGAATCGATTGAATCAGTACAATTGACGGAATACCTCAAACTTAAAAAACGTCAGAAAAAGAAAGAAACCAATTTTAATTTCAAAACTCATCCAGAGAAAAACGTTACAATCGAACTTTTTATGCATAGTCGGCACGAATTGAAGTACTTTATACATGATGGCAGAGTTTTCCTGATCACCATCGCCAGTTCGCTGCACCGACGCCGCGACGCAGGCATGGCTGTTAATAAATCACACGTTTCTGCCCACTGTTTATTTTCAATTACTGCCCGTTGGGGCAGCGCGTGAATAATACCAAAACAGCTGTTCCGGTGGCAGATTAGTGAGTTATTGTCGTCATGCGCGGGTTATTAATTAAAAAAATTCAGTGCAGAGTTGGCAGTTTCGAATGGACGCAGAAGTTGTAGTCACGGACAGATACCTACTACCTACATTGGGCATTGTTCGGATGTGGTCACATTTGTTGATGCCTAAAACTTTTGGCGTTATTTTTCAGTCGTGTGCTTTTTTGAATGTTTTGGGTAATGTTGGGCTGGAGTTGGCAGTTCGAACTGCAGTTATTTGAAAGGAAAGGGAAATGTGGCTGGATCGAGCAGTATTATTTGAAACTGGAGGTTTTGGAGAAATTGAATGTTTGATTAAAATTTCAACAACGATTATGTTCGAAATGAAAGTAGCCTCTAATGTTTTGTAAATATAATACAACCTTGTTAAATATTATGCAATAGTTATAAAAATCCTTTGTTTTCTCTAGTTTAGAGGCCAGTTGAATTACCGCTTCGTCGTTGACCGGCAACGATTGAGTAAATCCAGATGTTAAAGATTTGCATGACCATTATTATTATATCTTTATATACTAGTTTTTTCCTTTATTGACCAAGTACTTTCTTTTCATAACTTGCTTGTAACCTGTTAATGATTGCTTGAATCCAGCTAGCTTAAAATTAGTCTTACTTTTGCATTTCATAAAAATAACTGCGGCCCATTACGCTCTGGGAAAGTTCCATAGCAATTGGCGCTATTAAACTTGCTTTGAATTGTGACAATTACTACCATTGTTAGTTACTTTGCATTCGCTAAAGGCTTACTCTAAAATATAATAATTTTGCTTTTTTATTTTTTATGACCATTAAGACTACATTAATTTATTTATAAATGTTTTTAACAAAAAGTATATTATTGTCTAAAGGTTAATGTTATTGAGTTAAAGAATATTGAATATATTAAAGAGTATATGAAATTCGTGTTCTATAATAACTTTCCATAAAGAACAAAATTTGATAGTGTGATTTTAATTTCGATTAACCAGAATTACATCCTTGGATTCGAATTTCTGCCATGCGGTACCAATATCAAACCACTAAACTTCATAGCAAATATAATAAAATATAACTCAGCTTGGATCGAAGCCAGCAGAGCCCTCTTTTACACGTCAATAAAATCCTAACATTGTTTGTAAACGACGTCTAGGCTCTGAGAAGAGGCGCCAAGAAGTTCAAGTGAAGTGGTTTATCTAAGTTTCCTTTGTGCAGCATCTGAAGAATCTCGATGACGATCGGCTGATAGCGCAGGTTCAGTTGTGAGATCTTTTGTTGGCATCGCAGGAACTTGATTATTTGTGTCTGACCTCTAACCAATCAAAGTCTTTTGATCGTGACGAATTACTTCATTTTCTTTTATCTTCCCTTTTATAGAAACAAAGGTTACTCAATTAAGGTGCTTGAAATTTTAATTTAATTTTATAGATGCAAATAGCGATTTCTAACCTATCGGTTCTAGACGGGCAAAATTGTTTTCAAAGTTGGTGTAGACGTGTATCTTTGTGTAATGATGAAGGAGAGAGAGAATTAGGAAAGTATGTAAAATAAATCCCACCAAAAACATAAATGTAAAAAAGGAGAGCCAAGTTCAATACAAAAATTATGCTTGGCTGTGGGCTTCGCCGCAAAAAGAATGGAGATCTAAATGAGTGCCAAGTTCTATGCAAAATCTAAATATGTATTTATAGGAACAAAATAACATTATGGACAAGTATTAAACTCTATTTCTTTGCTTTATTGGATACCTATAACAATTGCTGTTATTTAAAAAAGTGAGATCTTAAAGTAGGTTAGATTTGACTTGGCCAGTTTTTATCAGAATTAAAATGTTGAATAACTTTATAAAATGACTGATGTAATGAAAACTGGCCAAGTCAAATCTAACCTACTTTAAGATCTCACTTTTTTAAATAATAGCAATTGTTATAGGTATCCAATAAAGCCAAGATATAGAGTTTATTACTTGTTCATAATGTTATTTTGTTCCTATAAATACATATTTAGATTTTGCATAGAACTTGGCACTCATTTAGATCTCCATTCTTTTTGCGGCGAAGCCCACAGCCAAGCATAATTTTTGTATTGAACTTGGCTCTCCTTTTTTACATTTATGTTTTTGGTGGGATATCATTACTTTTTGTAAAGAAAAATATACCCTGTTCACAAATATTAGAGACTAAATTGACGTTTCATGGGTGACCAGTTTCGGGTGTAAATTAAATAGTGATGACCATAAACCGGAAAGTTAATCGGAAAAACATTAGCTATTACGGTGAGTCGAATTTTTATAATCATATTATTGAAGAGTCCCTAAAACTGGTATAAAAATAAGTTTAAGCAACCATATTATCATATATAATTATATTCATAATATATTTACCCTGATTAACTGAATTAAAAAGTTATTCTGCTTACAAGAACGAGTATTTGGTTATGGTTATATTCGGTATATAACGTAAACGCGCCCAATAACGCCACCCCAAAATCTGTATCCAATACCGCCAGTTTTTTTAATCACTATTTTAAGGCATACTATACATTTCATGAAAGTTGTAGCCTAAAAATATTTTAGGTATGTATATTGAGAAACAAAAATAATAAAGTTTGTGTACGTAAATAATCAGCAAACAGAATAATTGGATAATAACTGAGACGCGCCCGCAACGGACGCCCGTCTCATAGTGTTGCGCTCTCGGCTACGTAAGTAAACATAATTATTACTTAAGATAAATTAACTTAAATAAAATGTGTATACCAGCAGGCAAATGTGTAAATATAATAAGTAATATATTGGTTTTCCAGATTCACATCTAATATTACCGTTCTGACTATTTTTTGTGGTTTAATTCGAATTTTACCTTAAAGCGATAATAGAAATATAATATTCATAACTTGCTTCTAATACCGCCTCATGGCGTTGTTAGATGTTTTACAACAGTTAGTATTTTAGATTTTATTTCTTTTAATACGTTATTTTCGATGTTTCTTTTAACTTGTTTGATTCTTAAGAGTATATTACATAATTTGATCAATTAACGCCATACATTTTGTCTCATAGATTTTCTTTTAAACAAGATTCGACGTAAGCAATAATTTTTAGTAATGTATGGCAATGTATTTTAAATAATATCTCATATCAAAACTAAGAAACTTTTTGATACCGAAAAATAATCATAGCAATGACATCCATCAAAACACGTTTGCATTAAAGCAGAAATTTTAGCCAGTTATTGTTTATTTTTGCTGTCGCTAATAGAATAAAGTTATCTTCATACTTAATTCTATTACCGACCCATACATTTTTGCTTTTTTTACGGTCTTATTTATAAAAATCTCTTATTGTAATCGGTCCTTCGCACTATGTGGCCAGCCCATTGCCACTTCAGCCGGCTAATTCTTTGAGCTATGTCGTATTTTCGTCTTGTCCATGTTCATCCTAAGACCCACCCGTTGTGAGGCGCTGTTCAAGTCCCCAAGCATAGTACCAAGTTCTTCCAGGGAACCCGCCAGGATGAATATATCGTCGGCATATCGCAGGTGTGTGATGTATTCGCCGTTGATGTTAATGCCACGTCGTTTCCACTCCATCAGCTTGAACACGTCTTCCAACGCAGCGGTGAACAGTTTTGGGGATATGACATCCCCTTGTCTGACACCTCTCTGCAATTGGATGGGGCTCGTTGCTGTGTCGTGAATTCTGACGGACATGGTGGCAGATGAGTACAAACATTTCAACACCTCGATATACCGGTAGTCGATTCGGCACCCCTGGAGAGAATTTAGTACCGCCCAGGTCTCAATAGAATGAAAGGCTTTCTCATAGACCACATAGGCCCCATAACGGCAAATTATACTCCTTGGTCTTTTGTATAATCTGCCGCAGTGTGTGTATATGGTCTATGGTGCTGTAGCCTTTTCAAAATCCTATTCGGGAGGCTGAAAGTCGTCAAGCCTGCGTGCAATGCGATTTGTGAGGACCCTCGAAAACAGCTTATAAACGTGGCTCAGAAGTGCAATGGGCCTGTAGTTCTTCAAAAGGGCATTATCGCCCTTCTTGAAGAACAGCGTCACCACACTTCTGCTCCACGCTTCCGGGGTAGTTCCGGTTGATGACGGAATCGAACAGTTTTTGGAGCGCCACTAGAAAGGATTTCCCTCCAGCTCTCAGAAGCTCGGTTGTGATTCCGTCATCTCCCGGTGCCTTGTTGTTTTTAAGCTGTTTGAGAGCCTCTCTAATCTCATACAGGTTGACGTCCGGGATATCTTCGGTTTAGCTCGATTGTCGCTCTCCTCGCGAGGAGGTGGAGCTTGAGAGGAGGCATACAACCGTCCGTAGTATCTCTCAGTCTCCCTCAGAACTTTGGGTTTCGACGAAACCATGGTGCCGGACTCGGTCTTCAACCTCGTAGGCTGACTTTGCCCAATAGGCAGATACCTGGCGAACACTTTTGAGCCCTGGTTTCGCTCAATAGTGCTTTTTCACGATTTGCGTTGTGTTTTCGCAAATCGCGTCGCCTGCACTTGGAGATCTGTTCATTGGGCCGTCGGTATTCCCTTATAAAGGTTGGAGATTGCACACATATTTCTCGTCGATCCCTCATAAGACCGAGAGTTTGTTCTGAGAGAACCTGAGATCTACCACTAGGGTGAGTCTTGAAATACTTCGACCCTACCTCGTGGACAGTTGTTACCATCCTGGTGTTGTACATGTCCAATGACGTGCACGATTCTAGGTACGCAAAACGGTTTTGCAGCTCAAGTTGAAAGTTTTCGGATCCCTGGATTTGGATAGGTGTTGGGCGAAGTGTAGACTTCATCAGGCGTGACCTTTCCAGCTTCAGGTCGATATTTAATGTGCCTCTTACAAGTCACCATTTGGATATTCTGAGTATAAGGTACGCTACCCTGAACGACACGCTCCCAACTTGCACAGTGTTGTTGACGAGGGACTTGTGAACGAGAAACCCGACACCACCTTGGGACAGATGTTAGCCCTCCCAGTGATAGAACAAGTTTCCGGATTTGAGTATTATCGTGTTCTCCCCCTCTCTTCGGACTTCAGATAAACCCACAATACTCCAGTTTAACTTGTCTATGTCTTCTTCCAGCTCTTTCACCTTGTCGTCGGTACTTAGTGTCCTGGTGTTATATGTTGCCAAGTACAGAAGTCGTTTTTGAGATTGGTAGCCCGATCTCTGCCAGCAATTCTTAGCACCCCCTGCCCCGCCGTTACCATAGCCACTACCGCAACTAGGAATAGCGGGGCTGCCGGGGACTGGGGCCGAGGCTTAGTTGTGGCTATCATAAGGGGGTTGTAGCCGGTAGTCACCACGCTTGGCCAGTGCGTGTTGGTGACCGCAGTAGATGTTCTTAGTCCGCAGGGAGATACTGCTGCCCGTCTCCTGGAATATCCTATTAGTCGCCTTTTACGACATTCCAGGAAGAAGTAGGAGTGGTGCTCTTCTACATAGTGGACCCGGCACCACACGGGGGAATCATACCTATTTACAATGATTACATTGGGGTTTATTTACAATGATTGAAGTTTTACGTATTGATTTTATTAATTACACAAGCCTTAACATATGTCCAAAATGCTCACCTCCTCGAGTGATGCAGAGTTTAGCATGTTTGCACAAATTGTCCTTTACGCGGTTTAGCACAAGGACACTTCACTTCGAACTTTATCAAAAGCAGTCACTATTCTTAATTTTAATTCGTCTCTGTTCGAATACTCCGTAGCATACACAACACTTTTAACCTCCCCCCACAAATAGAAATCCATCGGTGTGAGGTCCGGGGAGCGCGCCGGCCATGACACAGGTCCTCCTCGCCCTATCCACCGATCACCGAAGTGATCACCTAAGTATATTATGTTTGTCTGTAATATTTTTTATTACTTCGTATCTTCCAAACGGCTGGACCAAATAATACAATTAAGATATCGTTAGATTCGTTTTGATAACCCAAGTATTCTTAAATAAGTGACATTAAAAAAATGGTGGCCGTGAGATATCACTGTTTGAAGTATCAAAAAATAAATATAAATCGAATAATGCAATATGGGTATCAAACTAAAGAGCTCAGCATAAGGATTTCAAAAAGGTATAATATCATGATACCTTTTTTGATGGCAGGCAGCTTTTTAATTTTATACTAGTTTAGTGGTCGGTAATAGAAACATAAAAAGCGGTATTAGAAACAAACATCATCCATGCGTCGGTAATTGAAGCAATCGCTATTTTAGATTCAATTATTATTTATTAAATATTGTGTGATTTAATACTGAATTTACGTACTGAATATCATAGGATATTTAATCATGTTAAAGAATAAATTAAAACACCTTTTCTAGCATAAAAGCATATATGTAATTTTCTGAAGTTCATCCAAAGTCGGCTTAAACTGGCGGTAATAGGCGCGTTTACCTTAGCTAATTTTATACTATTTAACTGAGTACTAAATATCTAGGTAAATATGACAAATAGGCGATTCTCACACTGCTCCGCGCCCCGCCACTCAGCGTAGATCTGCCTTACCGCGCATTATTTTAATGGTTTACCAAAGTATATCAGCTTCTATGGAAAACACGCATGGTTTGTTGCGTTGAATGTGTTGTACATTACAACGACTTTCCGCGAGTGACAGCAAAGGGAAAAGTGTCCGTAAAACGCGTAAAATTACGGGTCGGGCTGCGGTGCGGTCTACAACAGCTATGTTCAAATATCTATTTGGCGGACACTAGCGCCATTGAGTAGGGTGGCATAACTCAGCAAACTTCACTCTGTTTACAACAGCCATGTTCATATATCTATTTGTCACACACTAGCGCCATTTAGAAATGGCCATTATTGGAACCTCTATTTTTTGTAAACAGCTGGAAACTTTTTCAACTTTCCCTTCATATTAGATGGCCCTCGTTCTACCTCAATACTCCATGCGCTGAAGTATGTCATATTGAGCCCCACGTGTACAGAGGCCTTAGTGCGAGTTTTACGTGACATAACGGGCTCACAATGTAAATGCGAGTTGGCTAAGATTTGTATGGGACCGAAGCTGTTTTTTTCACTGCCGCTAGATGGCTCTGCTTGGGTCCCATACAAATTTTGTATGGGGACACCACTTATTTTTCGACTTTTTTTAATTTTTTGATTTTTTCCTACGCTTACACACAATTACCAAGCTGGGTTCCAAATTTCATCCTTCTAGGTTATCTGGAAGTACGTTAGATTTAGGTACTATATGTCAGTCAGTCAGTGCTAAAATTTACGACTTTTTAACCTTCATATCTTTATAACCGTTTGAGCTAGCTTCATGAAATTTGGTATTCTACATGTCCTTATGGATATAATTAAACACACGTAGTTTTATGTGTTTACGTTAAAGGGGTTTTGAGTTATAAAAGGGTCAAAAGTGGCACCAAGTGGTTCGTGTAATATTACACTCGGCGCTGGCTAGCCAGTTCCTTTGCTTGAACTTGGCTTGACACGCTGCCGCGTGTCTAGATAATGGTCAGACAAACACTTTGCCCCAACGAGCCAGCTGACTAGCAGCTAAACCGGGATGTAAAATGGAAATGCGACAAGTACTTTTAGCTGTAATAGGCGGAGAACACACAAGTTTGAAACAGACCCAAATTCAACGGGCGAAACACCGAAATTTCTTGTTATATTATCTGCACCTAATAAAACTACTCCTAATATCCATGTTAGAATAACATTGACGTGTAAAAGAGAGCTTGTTAGCTCGCTTGGAGCGAAGCCAGATTATATTCGAGGCCGCTTATAACCTGGAGTGTTACGCCTTTGGTCGCGTCGAGAATATTTCTCGAGGACTCTCGGCATCGGCTCCAACTAAAATTTTTATAGGAACTCTCTCGAGAGCTGAGCCAATTGCCGTTTTAATGACCTGTGAAGTACAGCAATTTTGTCGTGAGATGGTATCCGGGAAATGTGCCCCGTAAGGTAGTAGAAACTTTAATATTAACTTCAAAATGCATATTCTTAACTGTTACTTTCTAAAGTACACGGAGCCACTAAGGTATTAGCCATTAAAAATAATTCTGTCTTTGTATGATTAGGTATTCAATACCTTTAGAGGTATTGAATGAAGGAATGAATATACATTCCCGAAGTCTTGGAAACAGCTCCAACGATTTTCATGAAAAGTATGCAGGGGGTTTCGAGGTGATAAATTGATCTAGCTAGGATTCATTTTTTGATAATGTCGTTTTTACCGTGTTTTCAAGCAATTAAAAACTGCTACAATAGACTCTTCCTGACATCTATTAGCGAGTAGCAATACTAAACCGAGCAGAACTTGGTCATCTGGGTACTATTTTATTATATTGTATATATGATAATGATTTGACCCTGTAGTACAGTCAGTCCAGTGACCTTTCCGGTAGAACGTGGGGTGTCAGGTTTGATTTTGGCTAGGATTAAGATTTTATATAATATTTGTTTCGTGGTTTTTAGAGGTCTCATTTTCATATGGCAGTGTGAGTTTGTATTTTTAGTTCCGAAATTTAATATGAATTTATTAGTTATTTTGTTGTAGGTTAAATTTTGGGGTCATCATTGAGTCCCAACCAATCCGTTAGATCATTTATTTTTGAAGTCTCAATCTCATCTTGGTTTAGTGATAAATACACTATAAACCACATAAATTGCCACTGTAAAATACAATAGAAACTACATGCGTTTCTGTTAGTCATAAAAATGACGTTCTTTGTAAAATCGGGTTACTTGAAGTCGTAGACCAATCAATAAATCGTTTTCTGTGTAATGATCCGATGACGACCCGTTGTTCCAGTTATCGTGGGCTATGTCTAAGGAGGATAATTCGCAATTATCCCAGATCTATTCCAAAATCACGAAAGCCATTACGAGTGGTGTATTTCTCACGGGGAAGCGCTCGGCTTAGTAAGCCCGGATGTGTAATAGCAGATGTAAATGGATGTGCTGTTGTTTGCAGTGCTAAGTAAATAAGCACTGATGATATATCTTTTACCATATAATAATATATTCTATATTTAGGTTTAAGTGAGAAATCATTTGTACGGCATAGCAAAATATTTTTTTAATTTTATAGTAGGTCCTGTGTTTCCTTCTGTTGTTAACAATCACACTCATTATAATACGATTATATCAGCTGATTCGTGCAAAGGTCTTCTTGTAAAATATGTCAGTAAAGTAATATACTTTCTAACTAATTTTACTTCAATGAATTAAATAAATAAAAAAATTTCAAAAACCAATTTTATTTTAATAAATGCCAAAAAATATAATATACTGCAAGTCATCAAGAGCTTAATAATAGGTATTTTTACGTGTGCTTTAAATCGTAAAAACTCTTGCAGTGTTATTCAACTATACTATAGGTGTTATTAAACTATACTATAGTGTTATTAAAATATACTATACGCACAAATATAATTTACAATTGCAATAAAATTATAAAATACCTTATCCGTTAAAAAGCCATCCGTCGTTCTCACATCGCTACACACGCAGTAAATTCGAGCCTTATGGTCATAGCACACATATCAACTCGTAAACGGAACGTAAACGTATCAACTTTTGCATGTCAGTATTCTTTGTATGAAACTCCCTACTGTAAAGCACACTTATCGGATTCGTAACGTAATCGCCTCGCCTCGAGACAAGCTCACGAACCGCGGTACGGTGCGTGGACGACTTGCCGTACCCGCGCTTACGTCTCACCGTACGCTATCCGTCGACTTTCCGTTTCCTAGTGCACGCCCCGCGCCGCGGCGCCGCGGCAACCGCTGCGTCGGCGAACTGCTGTCATTCATTCCGTCAACCAGCGGCCGGCGAGCCGTAAGCGCGGCGTCGCCTAGCCGTAAGCGCGGCGTCGCCTAGCCGTAGCCGAGCTTACGTTAGGTTGACGGCGAGGCGATCCGGTGCCGATCCCTTTCCGAGTTGATATGTGCGCTACGACCATTAGGCTGAAAGAAAAAGTATGGCGTCTGCGTGCCTTGATCGGACAATTTGCCGATGAACGGCTCTTTTGCAGCTATCGTACTGCTATTTGACCATATTTATCGTTTACTATATTTATGGTTTGGTACGCAAAGGGCAACGAGCCTCAAATTACACGTTTCCAGCCGCGTCTGTGTTTTGTTCGGAGTGTGAGGTGTTGCGAATACTTTAATGCATTCAATCACAATATTTCTATCTCTCTTTCAGCATTTTAAGTCCAGTGTTGGACATAGGCCTCCCTTAATTGGCGCTACTCCGACCGGTCCTTAGCCCTCTTAATTCCGTGGTTTACACTATCTTCTAAGAATCTTAGAGTTGGTGACCGAAAGCTAAAGTGATCACGTATACGTATGTTTAAAAACTTTTTTTTGTATTAAAAATACAAAGCAAACCATAGCTTATAATGAACCCATTACAAGACCACAGTAGATTATACGTGTATTTAATATTTCCTTCAACTTGTTGAATCCGTACATCCTTTATAATGGAATTGGTCAGTCCGTTGGGATGCAGCGCTAGGACATTCGGAATTAATATCGTCTATGCATATTTTATGAGCACTTCTGCTCACTGTGAATCAATTTCGCATTTGATATACGTCTAGGTTCTGATGGAGTACATCAGAGTTGATTTTGATGCTATTAATGTTATTGACAACATGTTTTGGTATCGTTAAAATATCTTCTTGAGGTAACTTAGAAAGGTAAGGGTTGTATCATTAATGGGTCCATTAAAGCGCCGTCAGTTCTTTTTCATATCTTGTATGTAATAATATATCTACTTACTATGAATGTAATTATGTTACTCTACTATTCCTTGTACTTAGCTGTCCTTTTCCCAAGGTAGCAAAGATCACGAGAAGCTGAAAACCTCCAGCAATGCCAGCCTGTTGTTTAAAATTAAGCTAAGCACTAAAACGGTGACTACACAACTTTAGTTCCTCATATAACATGATATACCGTGCTATTATTATGTTTATTTAATATACCAATGCTAATAATTATACATCAGTATAACAATAATTTTTAACAACACAAATACAAAATGCAAAAAAAAGAATTTATGTTATAATATGCTCAGATATTATGTTAGTATATTAAACCGATGTTAGTTTATGTGACAAATGGACTGACATGAAAACAAGTGTTTTAATATGTGAAATTAATTGTAGCCGCTTTGACTTTTTAATGCGAAAGTGTTAAATTATGGGCTGCGCGTCGGTTTGCACGAATTAATTAAAAATGCGCGACGGGTATCCGTTTAATGGTTTTGTTTAAATACAGTATAATAATCATCGAAATATATTAATCGAATTGTTTGATAATTTTGTTCGGTTTCAAATTGGTTCCATGTCTATTGTTCTTTATAATAATATCATTTATAGTTTCGCTAATTTAAACAAACATTGTTTTATTTACCTCATGACTGCATTTGAAACAAAATTATTAAACAGTCATTACATTAGAACTTAAATTTAATTATTATTTATTTTTTAAGCTGACTCTATTGAGTTTCATGACGCAAATTATTCAAAGGTCAATTTGATGCTGATAATAACAACGACATATTTATTCTTATTTACGTTTAATGTTACTATAAATAGGGACACATATACCAAAGTTATGTTATTCGTATGTTGCCTACGTGCCTGCGTGGAGGTCATCATACAATAGATAAACAGAAACCGCAATTCAACGCGTTCATTTATATATTAATCATAGGAATTCGGGGAAGAATGACATAATTGTATCGACTAGATGAATGTTTCCATTGTTTGTGATAGTTCTGGAAACTTTTTTAAATCGGAACAACTATTTCATAGCTACTTTTTGGCTTAACGACCCATTTTTAACATATTATTTTTGATACCTATCCATATTATTTTAATACCTATTCTAATTTAAAACTTACCTTTGATAGCAACTTTAATTTTAATATTTTATTTGATTTATTGTAAAACTAAAACTACTGAAAATATGTTATTTTGATTATACTGTATCAACATCGACACGTGTGGCACAATGGTTACCATGCCGGATTTCCGCGCCAAGGGTCCTGGGTTCGATTCGCAGCGAGGCAGAAATTTGAATGATGAGTTTGAATTTTTTTTTCTCGGTCTGGGTGTGAGTGTCCTTGTCTATGTATGTTGTCCATGGCACCTACGACACAGGGAATCCTAGTGTGGGGCTATGAGTATAAAGCGTTATTTATTTTATTTATTTAACTTACAGAGAGCTGCTCAGAAAGTGGATTTGAAACATTACCTGAAAAAAGTAAAACACAAATTAAATTTTAAGTTAGAAATGTAACAAATAACATATCTATTTTACATCATATCCAATGACATTAAAACTAAAGATACGTTATGCCCTTACAAATCAACCAAAAAATCTGTTCCGATCGAGCTACAACACACACATGTTTATCTTTTGTTTCATTAAACCGATCACACATTGATAAATTATGTAAAAGGGATGGCACTACTAAAACCATAATAATAGTGAAAAAGACAGCTAGTGTTTGTCGCTCGAGGTCGCTCGCGTCACAGCGCCTCACGAGATCTGTGACCAAATGGCACACATTTGCACACTTGGCACACTAACAAATTCAGTAGGTATGGAACAGTCAGTAAAAGTTAAAAGAAATATTCGATATTAGTACCAATATTTAACATAACGTTTTATGTACTTACCAATGGTATGTAATCCATCATTTTTATTCAATTTGGAGATATGATTTTTTCGAAATCTCAAAACAACTCGGCATTTTGGTGAAACTGTGGTGAAACTAGAGACGGCCTCACTCACGGCAGCTATCGACTGTATGAATTAAAATCGCTATACATAAGTATACACATGCACATTCGACTGACGTACTTCTAGCGCTGTGTTGGCATGTCTTGTATATAATGTCATTGATCATATCGAATAAAGTTAACTTCAAATGATTTAAAAGTTCACTCTCACTAGACATTGATGCTCTGAATATAAGAATAACAAAACGGGAGTGAAATTTAATAAAATGGGAATAAAAACTCTGTTTGCCAACCACAATATCGAAGCAACAACGGAACAATGCAAACAAACAAAAAGGTGGGTATAAACGGGGAATTAGCGAAAAATCTTCGGCAAGCCAGAACTTGCCTAACTGAGCAGCCGACAACCGACCTTCCCAAATGTGCCGAAATCAAATATGAACATTCGCAAACGAGAAAGACAAACATGGCCGTCGTATCACAATGGCTACCCGAACAATTCTTGACCCTTTTTACGGACTAAGAACAACCGACAATGGACGGTTAGGGAGATTACATATTCTGATGCAAATATTTCTGTGCCCCGAGCGAGAATTAATTGAAAAGGTCTCGCATGACTTTGATTTATGGAAACGTACTTCTTGACGCGACTGTACCTACTTTGTAGCGAACAATATTTTTATTAACAATTTGAACTTGGATTGTTTTCTAACTTCAATTCTAGTTTTATTCTAGTTTTGTTCTTTTTACCATCCGTCAGTCAGTCATTCTGCAGCAGCATGGCAGCAGCACAAGAAGGGGAGTTTAGGTTTGTGGGGATGTCCTTTATAGACTCTGAAACCATCCAACCGATGTGCCCCAAACTGGTTTCAATTGAAGGGAAATAATGCGAAGATGGTTTGAGACCACTAAACATTGCAATAGGCACATTTTTTTAGCTTAGTGGCACAAGCCGGGTATCCACTTAGTCTACCTATAAAGTTGCCAAAGTTCTACGAAGAAATTCTGTTATTCCGAATTTAACTGTATTTGTAGAGAGAGTCAGTCATAGAGTGTCTTCATATATCCTTAGGTCCAAGCGTCTAGAGGTGTCTAGAGGTCATGCACCCAGTTGTCAGTGAAACAAATCGAAGATATTTGTTAATGATATTATAATATACATATTATTCCACGAATCCGTTTTGGATGAGTGATAATATTATATTTCTCTGTAAAATATATTTGAAGTGAATTAACTATAGCGAATGTTTGTGTATTTCTACTTATATTTTAAATATATATTTCAAAAATATTTGATAATTTTATCACCCTAAAGTACAATCTGTGGTAATTTGAATAAATCATTCGAGGTGTGTATACTACAATTTAAAAGATATATATTTCTTTTACTTCAAGATAACTTTTATGCTGATCTTTTTAAGACAAAATGTTTGAAGATGCTGTAATGAAAGTAATAAATTACCATCACACCATACATGTTTAAGTAACGAGTTCCCAAATTTTCTTTCGGGAGGCCATTGCAACTAACCGGAGTATAAGAACCAGCGCTTAATATCAAGCATTCCTTACTCAACTGCCCACTGTAACCTGACCTGCCATATTAAAACACACGTCGTGCTTACATCCTTATTTTGTATCAGCCGCGAGGGGGTAGGTAGCTCTCATATCACTGGTGGTAACGTACAAGGTACTCCTAGTTACGAGCGACGATAAACCTGGCGTCTCGTGAAGAGTGAATGTTTAAATTGTCGACGCTTGCTATGCCAACCCTACATTCTTCTTTGTACTGTCAGCAGATAAAACGTATACACACATTTCCTTGTCTACACAACCTCTATTCGTAATAAAATTATTATTTTCGACAATTGTTCATCATCAAAGTTCTTTTATGGTGTAATTCACAGTATTTAGAAGGTATTTTATTTCCACAACCATGTATCAGCCACCATGTCCATCAGAGTATACAACACAACCACGAAACCCATCCAACTACAGAGAGGTATCAGGTAAGGGGACGTTTAATCCCCAAAACTAACATCAATGGCGAATACATCACACACCTTCGATATGCCGATAATATATAATCCTGGCGGGATTTTGGAAGAACTTGGTACAATGCTCGGGGACTTGAACAGCACCTCACAACGGGTCGGTTTAAAGACGAACATAGACAAGAAGAAAATCACGTCGAATGTCCATTTCACACCCGTATCGGTTTGTTGTTGACGGAGCTGCTCTCAAAGTTGTAGACGAATATATTTACCTGGGACAAATGATCCAAATGGGTAAGTTCAACTTCGAGAAAGAAATCACTCATAGAATCCATCCCGGATGGGCTGCGTTCGAGAAACTGCATCATATCTTGTCGTTCAAAACACTACCTCAGTGCCTGAAGTCAAAGGTGTTCGAGCAGTGTGTGTTGCCAATGATGACATACGGCTCCGAGACGTGGTACTTTACTGTCGGCCTAATCCACAACCTCAATGAGCTATGTAGAGGGCTCGGTATTTCTCTACGTGATTGCGTCAGGAATGATGAAATCCGTAGACGAACTAGGATAACCAACATAGCCAAAAGAATAAGCTGGCTGAAGTGGCAATGGACTGGCCATATAGTTCGAAGGAACGATAACCGTTGGGGAATTAAGGTCCTCGAATGGCGCCCACGTCTCGGAAAACAAAGTATAGGACGCCCCTCGACTAGATAGACAGACGACCTGAAGAAGACAGCGGACATCAGCTCAGGACCAGTCAAATTGGTGTAAATTAGGGGAGGCCTATGTCCAGCAGTGGACCTCCAAGGGCTAATGGAAGGATAGATAGATGGATTATTTTCGCTTGAATTTGTTAAAACCGACACGGTCAACAGCAGTCCATTCGAAAAATAAGCAGTATACTTATGAGGTAGAATACTTAAGTGTTTATAATGATTCATGAGCATTTAGAAACACATTTCACCGGAAGGAATCGATTACTGTAAATGCGACGATCATCGATGTGTTGTTCCAAGAAAAACCCAATCTTCGGTAGACTAGACCTCAAATTAAAGAGACAATTCGCTTTGTTTGTTATCAGGCAGTACAATAAGTAGGAGAAGTAACCTTGGGTTCAAAATTCATGGACCTTCTTACACTTTATTGTTTACAGATGACACATCATTACATTTTTTGATAAGAGAAAACCATGTTTGACGATGTAAATAATACTGTTTCCCAAGTGTTGCAATGGTGTACATGTAACAACCTTATGATGCTATTGTAAGCATCATTAGATAAATTACCGTCACGTTATTGTAAAATTAGTACTTAACTTGATTTCACTGACAACAACGGCCAATGAGCGGGCAGCTTTCTCGACCAATCACAAGCTCTTGTGGAGAGGGTACTAGTGGAGTGGGGATTTTCCCCGAGGTGACAACGCTGCCCGCTCGGCAGTTAGTTTTGGGACGTCGAGCAGGAAGCTCGACAATATTGTAATAGTGTATAAGTGTAACAGTGTTTGAAAGTGGTGCATAAAATAACATTTAAACAAAGGAGTTATCTTTTATTTCACTATCATCTATAGCAAGAGCCAGCCCCTAGCTTCGTCGGATTAGCAAGAGCCGACATTTCAGAAGTGCGATCGGACGCAAAATCCACAAAGATAAGTATAAATTATTATTTTTTTTCTACGATCTTGCCGAATACACTGATAAAATTAAATATAGACCGCATGCCATCTAACTTTATTATGAAGAACATACAGTACTTTAAGCGTACAGGCAGCTTATTATTATTATATTTTATTTAATTTTTTTCTTTTCTTTTCTTTCTTTTATTTTTGATAACTTTATAATAAGTCGCTATTACGAATGAATGTCACCTTGAAAATAAATTAGTGGTCAAGCTGGAAATCTATCCAGAACCTTAATGGCCAGTAGGACTGCTGACTGCCACGTTAGTAGTGTAGATTATAAATAAATATATATAAATAATATTACTCTTAAAAAAAAGGGGAAAGCGCACCCTCGTTACTTATTAATATTTTAAACGGGCCAGTCTTTTATTCGTTCTGATTCGCATTACTCAATTATTACGCATTACTAAATTTAAAGCAGGCTACCAACTTTTAAGTTTTTATTGTGCTAATATTGCTTACATTTTTGATGCCATGTTTATTCCAGGCGATAATTTATGCATGTATTTGTAGCTGAAACAAATTAATCAATTACGTTTGTTTTTCAAGTAAGCTCTAATAGTAATTACAAAATTTGTGACTCCCTCAGTCACTGATTATAAAGTATTGTAAAAATTACTGAATGATCTACTAATCATAAAATTTGAAATAAATGTCATGTGCATCGCTGTACCTAACTAAGCGAAACACTTCAAATTTTTGTATACCCCAATTAAGTTTTGTTCCGCCCGTTTATATTATGGGACCCGTTGAATCTTAATACTTATTCTAAATAAATAAATGATTAATAATAATAAACTTTATTGTACTTGTTGAACCTTTATTGCCTTCTGTTTGAAAATGCTTTCAGTGAATCCTCCCGAACAAGGGTTTTCTCCGTCCCGTCCGAAGGGGATGCAAAGTGGCCATGAGGAAGGAGGTGCAACTCTTCAGGGCCTTGACACGAGCGGCCAAACCAGCTACTGCTTGGGCAGCTGCTCGCACAGTCGGTCCACTCGCCGCTCGTGCAGCCGCTCGCACGGTCGGGCCACTTGCCGCTCGTGCAGCCGCTCGCACAGTCGGGCCACTCGCCGCTCGTGCAGCCGCTCGCACAGTCGGGCCACTTGTCGCTCGTGCAGCCGCTCGCACAGTCGGGCCACTCGCCGCTCGTGCAGCCGCTCGTACAGTCGGGCCACTCGCCGCTCGTGCAGCCGCTCGCACAGTCGGGCCACTCGTCGTTCGTGCAGCCGCCCGCACAGTCGGGCCACTCGCCGCTCGCACAGTCGGGTCACTCGCCGCTCGTACAGTCGGGCCACTCGCCGCTCGCACAGCCGGGCCACTCGCCGCTCGTGCAGCCGCTCGCACAGTCGGGCCACTCGCCGCTCGTGCAGCCGCTCGCACAGTCAGGCCACTCGCCGCTCATGCAGCCACCGCACGCGCAGCCGCCGCTCGCATAGTCGAGCCACCCACCGCTCGCATAGCCGCGCCAACAGCCGCCACTCGCGCAGTAGAGACAGCCAGGTGAAGGGTGATAGTATCACGACTAATACTTTTAAAACTGTAAGATGCTTTCAATGATAAAAAAAACAGATACGCCATGCCCTTATAAATCAACAAAAAAAAATCTGTTCCGAAAACAGCAACAACACACGCGCATTTGTCTTTTGTTTCACTACACCAATCACAGATCCCAACACACAATGCATAAATGCGGTTCAAACAGTAGATCAGAGAAAGTCTTGGACAACCGAATGAAACGAATCCGTGATAAGATGTTATTATAAAGTCATAAAAATAGAGCACCCATCTGACAGCCTACAGGAAAAGTCTAGCATACCTATCAGACCAAAGAAGGGTTATAATGCAGAGTAAATTTATTAGTAACGCTAGACTTCAGACCATACAGGAGGATTTCTCTTGAAGAGATTAGAAACCTCCAAAAAAATTCTATAACATAGTAGATTACATAAATTTATTTATTTATTTAAAACTTTATGCCCCATACATACGTACAGATGACAAAGGCGGACTTAATGCTAAAAGCATTCTCTCCCAGTCAACCTTCAGGCAGTATGAACACAACGATTTGGCGGCAAGAGTAAAAATAAAAATAATTAAAATACAGGATATTGCGTGAAAATTTAATACGTACATATAAAATAAAATATAATATATAGAAATAATATAAACAACATATAAATTCGCACATACTAACAAAACGTGTTACAAAGATGACAATTTCAAAGTTACTCACTGTATACTGCGGCTATTTGCAATGGAGCTAAAGTTATCCAAATTAATTAGGTACACCCCCACTAATAGATATCGTATCACAGGCTGGCAAAAGAGATAAATGGATAGATGGCAAAATAAAATTGCAAACCTTAGGAGAGATATTGCCAGATACATTACATAGACCAAATAAACAGCACACACAAAACTCATTCAAAACATGAAGAACCAAACCTGAGCAATTTTTAGATATCCTATAACAAAAACTAAACACTGCCTCTAATAGGCTTAAAAGATATTTAAACTGTACTAAGATAAAAGAAATACACAATTAAAAAATAATGAATGTCAATTTTATAGTACACTTACAAAAATAAAAATAAAAATTCAAAATCACCCAGGTCATACACAACACAAACAAGGCTTCCACGTCCTGATGTATTACATCACTTCTGGGTAAACATCTGGGCGAAACCTGTACAACATACATATCGTGCTGATTGGATACAGAGAGGTTATGAAAAATACTCTTTTGTACCAGAAATGGAATTTAACACAGTAACAATGGACAGATTTATCAAAGTTCTCAGTAAAACCAATAACTGGAAAGCTCCCGACACTGTAATACTGACTAACAACAATATATTATAGTTTCTGGTATAAGAAACTCACAACTCTCCACCCAATGTTACACAAACATACTAACGCGATTTTATTGAAACATCTAACATGATGCCACATTTTGTTACACAGGGAACAACATAGGTATATGATACCAAAGAATAATGACACCCAAAACCCTGCTAATTATTGACCAATTACTTGCCTTGAAACATTTATCAAATCATCACATCGTGCATAGCAGCGCACATAGATAAACACATAACAACATATTAGCTGGAGAGCACAAATGATGTTTTAAAATGAGCAAAGACTGTAAAGAGCAACGCATTATAGGTACGGTGACAATCAAGCAGGCCCTAAAAAGAAAAGCGGACATAGCCACTATGTATATAGATTATCAGAATCACATAGCTGGCTAATATACATATTGCACCATTACAATATTCACCCATCACTAATAACATTTTTAGAATACTCCATGCGATACTGGCGAACGAAACTCAAATTAATGAGCTCAGATGCGGATGAATCTGATGAAATCCCTATACGAAGAGAGATCTTTCAAGGATATGCGCTTAGTTCCTTATGGTTTTGTCTCGCTCTCAACCCTCTATCTAATATATTAAGCTCATCTGACCAAGGACTCACTGTTACCTACGGACATACACTCACTTCATTAACACATCTTATGCACATGGACGACATTAAATTATATAGTAACAGTTCCCAATCACTTCACAACCTTGCTGACATCACATACACATTTTCTCAGGGCATTCATATGTAATTTGAGATCGAAAAATGCAAAACATTCACAATCAATAATGGTAACGTAGTAAATAATAACTATACAACTAGCTACTGGAAACCAAATTAAGCCACCTGATCACAGAAGTTCATACAAGTATTTAGGGTTTGAGCAAACTGGGAAAAATTTACCAGAAGCAAACCAAGACAGACCTTAAGAAAAAAAAAAATTCAGACATCGTCTCAATGCTATACTCCGAACACAATTAAGCTCAAGTATCATCATAAAGGCAATGAATACATACTCCCTATTCTTATCTATATGTAATGTATCTATTCTTTTAGTATTATATCTTAGTCACGATCAGAACTAAAAGCCCTCCAAAGAATAGTTAATATTTTCTATTGCTGGACAACGCAAACACCACCCCGCTCTTGCGTACAGAGACTGAGTCTACCCCGTGATGAACGAGGTAGGGGAATTATAGACATAAATAACTTACACAATAAACAGATCACTTTGCTTAGGTTTTATTTCCACAAACGTGCTGAAAAAAATCTTGACTACACAAAGCAACTGTACAGATGGATAAACGACCGACCCTTCTTAATCTACATAATAACAATATACAGAGAAATGAGCAAGTGACAAACAGAAAAAAAAATACACTTTAATAGCCCAGATATAACTGTATTAGATAAAATAAAAATAAAAAGATGTAGCATTCCTTATATATGTATATTGCAGTTTGTAATACACACATACATACCGAAAAGTTGGTTAAATACATGGATCTCGAAATAGAATTAAAAATCCATTGGGGGATTAAAACTGTTAAAACTGTTCCAATCATTATTTCTTCTACTGGCATTACACCTAAGACTTCACACACTAGTCTCAATACATTAGATACACTCATCCATAGTCGCACTGATGCAAAAGGCTACAATACTAAATACATGTCGAATAGTTAGGAAATTTCTGCATTAGTAAATAGGCACTTGGCTTCAGCCCGTGTTTTGACCTCTTAGGAGAGTTTGACGTAACTTTTACATATATAATAAATAATTATATTGTGATCATATTATAGTGAATAATATTAATTACACGCAACGTCATAAAGAATGATTGTTCCTAATAATATGATGAGAGATATTATTAATATTTAAACATAAATAAATAATAATAAATATATATTCCATCCATCCATCCATCAGCACTTGTAGGTCCACTGCTGGACATAGGCCTCCCCTAACTTGCGCCACTGACCGGTCCTGAGCCTTCTGAATCCAATGGATGCCCGCTGTCTTCTTCAGGTCGTCAGTCCACCTGGTCGGGAGGCGTCCTATGCTCCTTTTTCTGTGACGTGGGCGCCATTCGAGGACCTTTCTTCCCCAACGGTTATCGGTCCTTCGCACTATGTGGCCAGCTCATTACCACTTCAGCCAGCTAATTCTTTGAGCTATGTCGGTTACCCTTGTTCGTCTACGGATCTCCTCATTTCTGATTCGATCACGTAGAGAAATACCGAGCAATAGCCCTTTCCATAGCCCGCTGCGCTACTCTGAGCTTGTGGATTAGGCCAATAGTAAAGCACGACGTCTCGGATCCGTATGTCATCACTGGCAACACACACTGCTCGAACACCTTCGACTTCAGGCACTGAGGTAGTGTTTTGGACGACAAGATATGACGCAGTTTCCCAACGCAGCCCATCCGAGTTGGATTCTACGAGTGACTTCTTTCTCGAAGTTGGACTTACCCACCTGGATCACTTGTCCCAGGTAATTGTATTCGTCTACAGCTTCGAGAGCAGCGTCATCAACAACAACCGGTAAGGGTGTGACATGGACATTCGACATGATTTTCGTCTTGACCATGTTCATCTTAAAACCTACCCGTTGTGAGGCGCTGTTCAAGTCCCCGAGCATTGTACTAAGTTCTTCCAGGGAACTCGCCAGGATGACTATATCATCGGCATATCGCAGGTGTGTGATGTATTCGCCATTGATGTTAATGCCACGTCGTTTCCACTCCATCAGCTTGAACACGTCTTCCAGCGCAGCGGTGAACAGTTTTGGGGATATGACATCCCCTTGTCTGACACCTCTCTGCAGTTGGATGGGGTCCGTTGCTGTGTCGTGTACTCTGACTGCAGATGAGTACACACACTTCAACACCTTAGTATACGTAATAATATATATTTATTAAATTAATAATAATATAATAAATATATATTACGTTCAAGGATTTCCCTGGCCCTTGATTGTAATATTTCGGGACCTCCCTGGTCCATTATTTCTAGGACATTCCTGGTCCTGTTACTATGTTGTACATCCCTGGTCCATTATTTCTAGGACTTTCCTGGTCCTGTTTCTATGTTGTACATCCCTGGTCCATTATTTCTAGGACTTTCCTGGTCCTGTTACTATGTTGTACATCCCTGGTCCATTATTTCTAGGACTTTCCTAGTCCTGTTACTATGTTGTACATCCCTGGTCCATTATTTCTAGGACTTTCCTGGTCCTGTTACTATGTTGGACATCCCTGGTTCATTATTTCTAGGACTTTCCTGGTCCTGTTACTATGTTGGACATCCCTGGTTCATTATTTCTAGGACTTCCCTGGTTCTTTATTAGATTTTGGGACTACCCTGGTTCCTTGAAATGAAATGAAATGAAATGAAATGATATTAATTTGCAAAAATTTGGTTACAGAAGGTGTTGGCTGGATGTCGAATATCGCTCACATTTGCCAAGAATAGAGGCATACAAATTATTTCTTAAAATAATTAGTTATTATCAACTAGCAATGATATTAAGAGTTCGAATCTATAAAATTTATCATTATACATTTTAATTGATTGAAGGTCATGCACATACCTATTTACATTGAATAATATGAATTAATTCAAATTCAAAATTATTTATTGTTCGTCTACAATATCAATACACAATAATTGACAGTTGTTGGGACCACCCTTTGAGCGTTTTCTTGCTTGTGTTAGGTGGCCCCCTCTTCCATAACAGTTTTGGTAGACTTATTATAACAATATTATTTAAGATATTATTAACTTACTGGAGCTAATAATTAAATTAGGTACCATAACGTGTTTACAAATAATATATATATTTTTAATGCAATTAATTACTTATTAATGTCACAATCTTAATGAATTTTAAATTATAAGAATAAATTTAGATGTCAGTTTTATCGGATTCAGTCAAGTTAAAATGTGAGTACAGAATTGATTTAGTTGATTATTAATCGAGTTATTTTACATAGATTACTTATTGCTATTAATTTGTTCGTCCATAAACTCTCTTAAACTATAATAACACTTTTTGAGTAGCCATTGATGTGCTTGCTTTTTGATATGCCATTGATGTGCTTACTTATTTATGTTTAGCTTATTTTAGTTTAGACCCTTAGTTAAAAGTAAATTATGGTCAACATGTAAAATAGTAATAGCTATTATATTAGTATTATAACTGTAATCTACCCATGTAATCTACACATGTTTTATCATCAGTCGCTCGAGGTCGAACGACCAAATTGGATGGCCGACTGTAAGCATCATTAGATAAATTACCGTCACGTTATTGTAAAATTAGTACTTAACTTGATTTCACTGACAACAACGGCCAATGAGCGGGCAGCTTTCTCGACCAATCACAAGCTCTTGTGGAGAGGGTACTAGTGGAGTGGGGATTTTCCCCGAGGTGACAACGCTGCCCGCTCGGCAGTTAGTTTTGGGACGTCGAGCAGGAAGCTCGACAATATTGTAATAGTGTATAAGTGTAACAGTGTTTGAAAGTGGTGCATAAAATAACATTTAAACAAAGGAGTTATCTTTTATTTCACTATCATCTATAGCAAGAGCCAGCCCCTAGCTTCGTCGGATTAGCAAGAGCCGACACTATTAAAACGAAATGTATGTAATTCTCTTTACCAAATGTAAAACTCGAATAGTTATAAATAAGGAAGTACTTGACCTTGTAAATTCAACAACATTCCTTGGCCTTACTATAAATTTACGGTTACAATGGAGTCCTCATATTGAAGCCTTATCTAGGAGACAGAGTTCAGCTGCTTACGTGGTTAAAAAAGTAAAAAAGTAAAAACATTTGATTAGATTTGATTTGCTGTCTGTCCCCGTACGTGTAAACGAGTATTTTAATCAACAGAATAAATGTTGCAATTAAATTAGTGATTATCGTGCACTATGCCACCGTACATTACGCGGCAAGTGGGGAGGCTATCCTCAAATTGGGCGCCCTACAGGGGGATGAAATTAAACATTTGAGGGCCGTAACCGTGTATGTACGTGTACGAGTTTCTTGACTCAGGTGTGTTGCTATACAGCTACTAGATCATACTAATTCTATTAATATTATAAATGCGTTTGTGTGTTTTTTATTCTTTCATGCAAAAACTTCTGAATGGATTTTCATGAAATTTAGTATGAAATTAGATCTGGAATAGGATATCTAAGGTACTTATTATTTCGGAAAACGCGGGAAAAGCCGCGGGCAGTGTGTTAGGGTGTTAAAAATGTTCCTGTTCCCGGACTCCTTTCTTTTGTCGTTTGTGTCTGTCAAGTAAAAACTGTCAAGAGTTTCTTCTCCAACGGGTTTTTTTTTATGTACATGATTTTATAAATTTTTTAAATCGAATAAATATGTATCTTCCCCATGCCGTTTCCTGTACATCTCTATATCAACAAAAATTAATGTACGCGCTATATTTGCATGTTCATTTTGCTCGGAGATGTTATTAGAAATTCAGATTTTAGGGTTTGTGTGTGTGTATGTGCTTAGTTTTTACGAGCCGAGGGAAGCTTCGTAAACGGTCTAATTAAATGTTCCAGTAGGTTTGTGGGTCGATTTAAAATGTAATTTTAAATCATATAGGTACCTAAGTAATACACGTTGTATTCAAACATTCTTCCACAGTCCCTTTGATAAATTAAGCGCAAAAATGAAAGCGTGGTGTAAAATTGTATTTACCTAAATAAATTTTAGGGTCTACATTTACTTTTGCACAATTGAGCGTTAGAATTCTGGCATATTCTCTTTATCTTAACTCAATTCTCGTAAACATTTTTCTTTATAAAATACAATCTCGAAAGAAATCCCAAAACAAAATGACTATCGCTATCGCAAATAGGAACTTAAGATACAAAACACACTACCCATTACGTTATTGATTCCAAACTAAGTTCATATCCATTACTGGACTCGGGAAAATCCCGCCAAATGAGATGGACCAGCCACGTATCCCTAACGGGTGCTTGCCAAACGAAAACCACCTCTACCACCTTAGTAATAAAACGTTATTCATAAAGCATCTATGCTACCCTATCTATACTCCGGTTATTTGGGTCCCAGAACAATTTTCTGGGTGGATGCATTTTGAATTTATAACTAGCAAATTGCTCGTACCAATTTCCAGTTAGAATTTCTTGGCCTTAATTGGTCGTTGACCGGCGATGGCGATGTCGATGTATAATGACGGAACTCGTCACGAACTGTCAATTAGCGCCGGGTGTTTGTCGGAATCGAAAATACTGAAATTTCATCAGATTCCCCATAATTTTGTTTCAGGGTGAAATATAAGTTGACAATTTCGGCAACTTCTCCATCAAGAGTATAAATACTCGTAAATAACGCCATACACTTATAGCTCCCACACTAGGATTCCCTGGATCGTGCCATGGACACATACTCAGACCGAGAACAGAAACTCATAATTCTTTTGCTTCGCTGAGAATAGAACCCAGGACTCTTGGCACGGTGATTCGACATGGTTACCATTACGCCACACGGGTCGTCACAGTATAGACATATAGTGTACACTTATATGCACTATACATGTCGTAAAGTAGACTTGAAAATGGAACTGAGATCGTCTGAAGAACAATAATTTCATATCTACCAGCTTAGTGTATGATTTTAAAACATACAATACAAAATCACTTAGATACTGAGTAACTTACTCTATCACCTACCATAATACATAAATATGTCCAGCTATTGTTAGAAATAATTATTATTTAGGTATAACAACAAACTCACAAAAAATATCATCTTCATTTCATCATAGGAAACAAAATAATCCGTTGCCTTCACAGGAACGAAGAAATGTAGTCATAAGGTTTCTGAACGAAGGAATGTGAGAGTGATGTATGATAGGATGAATGAAAGGAAGGACTATTTAAGGTTTATTTCCATTCCCACAGAAATATAATAAAACCCAAATTAAACAAACCACTAACGTAACTGAAACCACGTAATTCTCTAATCCAAATACTCATAAATAACTCCACAGTTTGCCATAATCTCAAAAAGGAAGACCGATTACGTCAGCAAAACTACACACAAAAGAGCGAATAGCTAATTTTGAATAGTTTTTTCAAACGCCGTGACATAAAAAGGGACTATTCACACAGCTTATTAAAACAGCGACACCCAATAGACCGTTCTTCAAACAGTTTAAAAGCCCTTCTCGGTTTACAACGCAAAAACTAATCCGGTGCAAAACAAAAAAGGGCTCGAAAAAACATCTACAGGCTTGAGAGACTTGCATGTGTACGAATAATTTTGTTTAGAATTTCTCTCCAATGAAACGCGGGGTAGATACGCTCTTCACATAAGGAAAAATTGTTCTTACATTTACTACCAGGATGATCACCTCTATAACCCTCTGAGGTTAATAGAATAGAATATAGGTAATAGGTTAGAATAGGATAATTTTCTCCCAGATTTGCCACTGGAAAAATAATTTCGAAAGATGACATTTTTTAGTACAGATGATACAACTTAACACAATATTTATCAAGTGAGAAAAGAATTAACCCTAATAAAAACCGGGCAAATGCGTGTCAGGCCACGCGCAATATAGGATTCCGAAGTAGTAAGTTTATCGACTATTACTGATTAACTAATTATCCTAACATAGCCTTGATAGTTTTTTTTTAATTCATCATAATATCTATTTTTGAGAATTTTTTCACTTGTCCAACACTAACCGTTTAGCCAACAGGGGAGGGGGGACACATAACTCTAACCAAAATTAGGACATTAAAGCCAAATATTTCGCAAACGGACTCCTAATTCCAAAAATGATCTTAAAAGACCCATAATATTTTTGGAAGACCTTTTCAACGATACTCCACACTATATGATACGTGACGAATCAAAAATTCAATCTCAGGTTATCTGTAGGGGCAGTACCCTGAAAAAAATGTTTTTTAATATTTTATTCTACGATTCTGGACTTTTATTACAATAAATATGTATATCTTCTTGTTTGACTTCGTCTTGTCCCATCACTTGGAGTTGACTCTATGCACGTATATGTTATCCATGCTAAATTACAACTTTCTAGCAGTAAGGGTCTCGGCCAGCGGCGCTTTGCTTCCGAGAGACGACCAGACGGACGGACGGACATGACGTAACTATATGGGTTCCGATTTTACTTCAGAACCCTAAAAAGGATATATAAAAAATGTTTGTTTCTCTAGAGGATAACGATAACTTGACTGTGACACAGCCCATACGTAGCCACGAAGTAACAACAAAAAAATATCTTCAGAAACAAATCCCTTTTAACCCGTAACATGTGTTTAAATAATCAATTAATAATCATAAGTCAATATCAGATTCATAAAATAAGCCCATGAAACATTAATGTTATTACAGCCCCATTAAAGAAAGACGAAACTTTCTAGTTTCGTTAATCTGTACATACCACAGATGGCATAACCCACAAGTGTCCACACATGCGAGTGACTAGACCACCCCAGTTGGAACTTTCGTATTTTACATATTTTTTATCGATCCACCGAAACATGTGTTCGCAGATAAATTTTGTTCCATTTACAAGTGGCGGGACGGATACGATACGGCGCTTATGAGGTCACCAGTTGCTAGTTGTTTTTGGTTTGAATAAATTATTAATATTGCTCTTCTAAGGCGCGGGCCACACAGAAAAGACGCAAGACACGGACCCGTCGCAGTCGCGGCGCCCGTTTAATCTACTTTCATACAAAATGTATGCAGCCGTCGCGACGTAAAACATACAGAAAAGACGGGACGCCCGACACGACGTTTTCTCGTCGGCGCCCTATTGGAAAACATACAGAAAGGACAGGACGCGGGCCTGCGTAGGCGCCAGCGGGGGAGCGGAAAGGACGCGGAGAGCAGGTCTCTTAAAACGTAGTGATTAAGTACTCTGTGGCCGGGAAAAGTCCAGTGTGCACCGACCGTCACGCCCGTTCCTTGTCTTTTCTATATGTTTTAACGGCGCCCTGTCTGCGACGGGTCCGAGCCCCGTCTTCGTCTTACGTCTTTTCTGTGTGGCCCGCGCCTAACGGTGTTATTATGGCAATCTTACTTTGAGATTATGAATAAAAAATTGATGTAACCGTGAAGTCATTTATTGAAGAATATATTGAAATATTAAGAAGATAATATAATAAATAGAAACTAAGCATTAAGCCCGCTCATTGTAATTCAGTGTATGAATTCAATAAAGTTTAAATAAATAAATAAAAACAAACAAAACGCGTCACAGACACCTGATGATGCAGATTTACTAATCAAATCAATAAAAAAAACATGATCGCTTACTATCACGTGAACCATCTATTTCTTTGCTGATTGTTGCTATAAAACATTAAAATCGTGTTATGTAAAGGCCTCTAATATATAACAGATCGACTTTTGAGTGGGTCTGATTTATAGTCCTGGATTCTTGTGAGACAAGTGCCACTACAACCGACATCACGTTTGAATGCAGTTATTATTTTGTTCACATTTTGTGTGCGACTGGGGCAAATATTTTAATCTTTATTTTATTAAGGTAATCTCTAAACTGGTTTTTAAGAATGGATTTAATAATCATAATGTCAAAAAAAGTGCAAGTCTTGTTCTAAATTTATTGATAATCACGTAATTGGACTACTCTTAAATTAAATAGATGGCAGCCAGTTAATAAGCTGGTTTCCTGGTTTTTATATGTAAAGCGTCAGTACCACTCGACTCCTGTTGGTAAAGAAGTTGATCGACTATGACTATAAGAACATTAAATTGTAAACTATTGCCACAAAACGTGCTATTGTAAAATGTTATCATTGCACCTACATGTTTACTTTGAAAATAAGTTAACAATATAATATTCTGATGTACATCATAATTCATAATCCCTTCATAATTCCGTGACGTTGCACTCCACTTACAACACCACTCACTAAAGTATAAGTAAGAACACACAGACATATATCAAGAAATACATGTCTGTGTAAGAACAAGTAAAAAAATAAAGTGAATCACAACACAATAATGAAAATTAAATATAGAATTTACTGACTCATAGAAAAAAGAAGTAAAGAGAAACGAGCTACTTAATACTAAACTGTAATTTTATAACCATTTTAATGATGGTGCGATTTTAAAATAAACAACAACAACAACAACAACAAAATCCTCTTTATTGTACACCAAAGTTATATCCAAATACATTTTATTATACAGGAACTAGTACAATAGGCGGTCTTATTACTTAAATAGCAATCTCTTCCAGACAACCTATTAAGCCAATAAAGTGAAAAATACAGGCGTAAGAAGAATTTAAACTAGGCTTCAAGAAACTGAAATTTAAACCACAATGTGGAACGCAGTACTTTTGCTTTTATTGAAAACTAGTAAAAGGTTTAAAATCATCATTATGTCGGATAGGTTAATATTTATCATACTATCAACCCAATACATATTATGATGTGAATAATAATGTGGGTCAAAATCTTATGAAACTAATGACACTCGTTAGAGGCAAAATCAAGTCAACCTTCAGATGTGAGTCGGGCGAAGGAAGTGGCCAATGAAGCCCAATTGCGACCACATGTGTGACACAATCTGTGAATGCAGTTGGAGAATTTACCGTTTGAATCTATTGTCGAAGAGCCCTCTCATCATTTTGTTAATCATTAGTCTTAAATCATTATCAAGTTGTTATCTGGTAAAAACTTTTAATTGACACTATACTTCGTCACAAGAATTGCATAGACTTTGTTAGTTTCAAACAAAACTTGCTAACAAGGATAAGAATCTTGATTTAAGCGGATAATATTTTGAGGGTTAATGATTTAAAGTTAATAACACTTGAATAGATCTTTATCCTTTACTCTATTGATACTACTGCATAATTTGTAGTTTGGGTTGGGTCAAATAGAAAACTATTTCGTCACTCAAACATCTTACATCTTTACCAATAATAAATCTTTCCATGCCATCCAATTGTCCACAAGTAGGTCGTCGGTTTGTCGTACGCCTATTTACTGTCGTATCTTTCCGCGTTTCAGTTTTTCCCGTTTCAATTTTCTTTTGTGTATTCCATTGTATTATGTTGTTTTGTTTGGCGTCTATATTAGTAGCCCAGTTGGACCGTGTATAGATTAAGGAAAAATCTTCATCAATATTACAACTTCCGAGTAGGAAAGCATATAAAACTAATTTACTAAGGAAATTAAATATTATTGCAGAATTAAAATAATTCTTGTTTACATTTATAGCGCTATAAATTCTATCATCTTATCTCTATCTAATGGATTTGAAATAGAAGATAAGAATTTATTATCCTAAAAATCTTGGAAAATTAAAATCTTCTATACTATAATAAAACTCAGTGTCTGTTTGTCTGTCCGGGCATCACATAAAAACCCTTGAACGGATTTCGACGAAAATTGCTAAAGTTGTTACTGTTACCTTGTTGTTACCCTGGGTTATATTTTAGACAACTTTTCATCCCGGAAAATAAAAAGGTTTCCCGGGAAAACAGGATAAAAGTTTGAATAAGTTAAAACATAGTTTCCGTATGCAAAGCTGCGGGCAACAGCTAGTAGTTATATAAAATGAGCATTCAAGATAACAAGTGTATAAGATAAACAATTCGTTACAGCATACCTACTTGTATATACTGAAAGCTGAATTAATTCATAATGCCTTTCAAATATGCATGCGTATAATCCAAAAACTAGAAACGGTCAGCTTGAAATACCTCACATGAATATAAATTCAATCAGAAATTTACCTAGCTGACATCTCGGAGCGTCGGATTGGGCTGACCGCTTCAAAACTATAATCCCTTAACAAGGGCGCTGGAAAGGAGGTATTTACGGCGGTGCAAAATACTGGAGACACGCCTGCGCAATCTGTGGCAGGTTGGAGTTATGACGGGTATGAATGGCCATTGCCATTCGAGGGCAGCCTAAGTTGGAAGCGAAGTATTTATTCACGACAAGAGAAGGAAAGATGTTAATATTATTAACAAGTAAAACTAAATCAGGCAGTTTATGCGATACGCTTGCGATACGTATACATCATTCCTTATTCTGAGACAAAACATTGAAATACAATGAAAACAGTAATATTACCGGCTATACTAAAAAAATTGTCATTAATGTTTATGAATGTACTTATTGTTTTATAATTTTATTCAACGACCTAGGTATAAGTATATATTTGTTGTGATTATTATTATTAGCAAAATTGTATTTTAATATAATTATGCGTTGTTATAATGCTAGTTGGTACATATATTTATTCTATTTACATCTGCATGTATTGTGCATAATAACATAAATTGTAGTATATTAGGTGATTATAAATTAGATGGAATTTTTATGTTATGTTATGTGATCAATCTGATAGCGCACCTATTCCTTTGTTTACTAGGCCAACAAAGGTCTATATCGCAGAAACAATAATAAATGTATTCCATAAAATACTTTTAGGGGTAGGGTAATAGTTGCAGGGTTTCGGAAATTGCTTCATTACGTGTGCTATTAAGATTTGCCATAAGCTCTTATATTGAACCATACAGCAACAAGTAATTCGAGGGTCCAGCGAACCCATTTCATTCGGTATTAGGCAGAATGGCTTGGATTTCTTGCCTTGAAATTTTCTCGTTTCACATAATTGCGAACGCCTATTATTTGCATAGCTCTGTTATTAATAGCCAACCTTGGCGTTGTGATATCGTCACAAATTTAACAATTAAAGGGTCTATTAACCCGTAATTTTAGTAAAGTCATTATTCAAAGTGACAAACTATGAAAAATATGACATTTTTAGGTAATATTATTAGATTCCTTAAATAAGAAAGAGTTAAGCATTCACTGTTTTTACACTTTATTATACCCTTAAAGCTAAGTGGTACAAAAGATGGATTTAATGCTATAAACATTCTCGGCTAGTCGACCTTTAGGTTAAACAGAGAACAGCAAAGGCGGTACGAGAATATAAAAATACAAATAGTAGAAGGAAACAGATTATGGAAAACACATACGAAAAATATGATAAAATATATGATAGTGATCATAATGAAATGTAAAATTCAAATAATACTATAGATGTGAAAATAAATTAAAATTATATTATTCCTTAAATAAATTGAATTACATAAAGAGTATTATAGAATACATAAAGTAAGATAAAAACATAAAATGCAAAGCTACTAATATACTTCATAAAATGTATTAACCTAATCAATGCAAGTTTTTAGATAAGTTTTCTACAAAATTACATTATAAACTCAAGCAAACATAATTAGGTTTTCAATATGTATTAAGTTGGAATTTTTCTTATCATTCCGAAATTTTAGGGTCAGGTTCGCAATCCCGAAACGTACCTAATACAGATCGTACGTGAGATTACGCGGATGAGATAACTAAATTATGGTTGAATTTTAAAACCGCTATCCTCTATTGACCGTCATTACGTTCACCTTTAATGTTATAAAATTGTTTATAAGTAATAGATGATAATCAGGATTCCAATATTTATTTTGTGATAAATATAAGTGATTAGAAAAGCGTAGGTAATATTAAATTTTACAACAAATTTCAAATAATCAAACCAACGTTTTATAACGTTCGAATAATTAATGTCTGTGACATATTTCAATCCATTAAGGTCACTTTGAAAAGATTTTATAACTACAAATTTAATTAAATTTGAAAATTCACTATAGTACATTTAGGCTTTGGAATAATACACCTACTTTATGATTTAAAATAACATAGTTACTTATAATTAACCATGTTAACATAACGAATGGCTCGGGCTGTTGCGTGTAAGGATATGAAATAACCCTTCAAATATGTCGCTACGCGGGACCTTAATTAAACTTTGCTCACATTCGGAGATTCAATTAGGGTCTAATATTGACATAAGACTTAACGGAGCCCACCGCAACCGAGATCTACAACACTAGCATAGTTGATTAAAAGGCCTTCCCGGCATTGCTGTTAACTCGTAAACGTCAGGCGTACAACATATCATAAATCATCTTAAGATCACGCTTCAGTAACGAACGGTAACAGTTGCGGCCCAAATATATCCCCCTGGGATATTCTAAGCGAATTCAGTCCTATGTGTTAGTATTAAGGTCGATTTTCAGAATCGTTGCGCTGCGATTTACGTTCAATTGTATTGAGGAGTAATATGCAAGGCCAGCAGAAAGCAAGTGAGTACTGAATCAGCAGCAACAAGGTAGCCCGATACACCGAAAGCGGCATGAAGTGCGAAAGTGCCAGATTGGGTCTTCCAGAATGATTTATAGTTCAATTACGTCCGAAGCTACTTTCGATGGTAATTAATAAGTAATCTGCTTAGTATAGGAAGTTTTTATGATGACGACAGATGAAACAGAATGAAACATTACTAGTTGTTTCCAATAGCTATGTCAATGTCTAGTATACAATTATAATAATTTGTGTAATATTTCTTATTTGTTATTTAACATGAAACATTTCTACCACAAACAGCTAGGAATAAAAACGTTCATAAGCGAAAATAATTAAATACAATTCGTTACGAAACTCATTAATGACATTCTAATTGAATGAGTTGTCGTCGGCTTGAATTTTAATCGAATCGCGACTAATAATTAAAACGAAATCGATCTCTAAAGTATAAATAATTAATCTTGAAAGTCGAGATCGCAATCTCATTCTGATAAAAGGTAGCCAAGTAATTGGAGGAAAATAGTGCTCGACGAGATTCGACCGAGGTCGACGTACATAGATTCTCTATCTTGTACTTGTCTAAGACAGTTGTTGAACAGGGAACAAGGGTCTTAACATTCCGAGGATACGATAAAATTAATTGTGAGATATCTTTCTGGGTACGATATTTTTTGGAGGATACTTTGTTAGCAGGATCGCCCACGCCTTTCGACATACTTACAAGGAACAATAAATTGTGTTTGATTACTGTTGTACTTATCCTCATGTGAACAGGGAAAATGGATTTGTTAGTAAGAGGAACAAAGTTCGATTCAGGAAACAGCATAATATAGTAGTATTAACAATTTAATAAAAGGGCTATACTACATATATTAGTTTTATTCAGAAAAATGAAAGCGCTAGGTGACCACCTATTTTTAATACTGAATATAATAATTATTACTTACATGTTTTGATTATGCCTTATTTGCCTAAATTTAGTACTTCTGAGGACGTAAACTAGATTGTATGTGTATTAATTCATAACTTAAGCCTTGAGTTATTGAAAAATAAACTGTTTGGTTGTTTTACTATACTAATTAAATATAAATAGGCATAACATGAAAATTGCAATTTTACAGGAGAGCAATAAAACTGTTTAAATACGAGTATCAGTAAGTAGTCAAAGGAATTTACATTACAATTTCTTGCACAAAACCATCAAGATTAATAAATAAATGATAAAAATAAAAAAATAGCTTATTTATGCAGCTTTTGTTCCTCTTTCCAATCATAGTAATAACTAAAATATGTATAAAGTTCGTACATATTCGCAGTTGACCAACATGGTTATTATAATAAACTTGACAAGTGCGAGTTAAATTCACTTGGAGAGGGTTATTTACATTGATTATGTATTAACCGTTATTTTTCAAATTTATTTATATTTGCCGTTTTTTGTAAGACTAGGTATAGTTTCCCTGTAATATTTAAGTAAAAAACTATTCTCTGTATTTTGTCTAGCGTCAGTAGTTTCAGAGATAATGGGAAGGGGAATGGGGTAAATAACTCTCTAGTTACTTACTAATAATAATAATACCCTAATTAGATAACAACAACCAATTATTTTATGCATCTTATCTGTATCTCCTTTAATTGTTAGTGTAAAGATGTTTTAATCGAAATCAAATGTTAGCGAGTAAACTCGTAAGTATAAATACTTGTTCAGAATGGGGTGCCGCCATCCCTACCACTAAGCTTTGGAGATGCTCAACTCAAAAGGCATTTCGCTGTGATTATTCAAAAAATTAACTCTTATACACAATCGGTGGTAGGGAAGGGTTTAATGCAAAGGCAGAGTAATAAAAAGACAGCTTGCACCCTATTCTTCAAAACTAAACCGCGCAAGCAATAATTTATTCCGATTGTATAGGCTTCCTTTGTTTTACTACCCCTCGTCTCCCCTCCACTTCACCCCCACTTGAGATCCGATGGCCCTTTAGTATAGTTATTAGTCAGAGTTCTATTTATTTTTGTTTTAGTATTGTTTATTGTTTCACTTGTTTTATTGTTCCACTATAGTCATCGGTAACTAAGAGTCCGATTTGTCGTTTGTCATCACAGTTTGTCATCTCTAGAGATATACAAAAAAAATCGGTTCACGAAACCAATTTTTGCAACAAATCGATTCAAAATTGTAATTGACTTTCTAATCGATTCGAAAATTAAATAGTAAACTCTAAAAACTCAATAAAATATCAAGTTTTATTTAAGTTAAAAGTTAAGATTGGCCTGACTCATCTTATTACCAGGAACTATTTTCCATTTAGGATAAAAATAAAACTATGAATGAGATACAAAAGCTCATCAGCTTTATCTTCCAGTAATATCGTAAACTATGTACCTATACGATCATCGCACAAAAATGCTTACCGGAATCGTAACGATCCTAGCTTAAGGTACTTGTCTGATAGTTGAAAATTTGGCGAACGAAATTAAGTTTTACTTTTTTAGATTTGCTAGAAGAATAATAATTTGCTTAACACTTTCTACCATGATTTATGAGGTTGAATTCCAAAGGAAAAACGTGATAGATAAACATTGTTGTTTTTGGTTGGTGTGTAATAGTATTTTTGTTTAAATATTTCAATGCCATCCGTACATATAGTAGTACTATTCGTACATTGTATAGAGTATTCTGATGCGGGTGGCGGTTAGGAGATCCTGAGTTACCTGAGAGTTACCATTCTTTTTCATCATCCTTTTTGTTAAAATATAAAGAATAGCATTAATATTATTATTATAATATTTAAAATAGTTACCGAATAGGCGTATTTTATGAAGACTATTGAGCAAAAAAAAAAAATGTGTAAAAAAGCAATACATAAATGAAACAGAACAGAAAATCGCTACTCGCTGTCGGTGAGATAGGTACGCGTCGTGATGCGAATTTCAGCGAAATCGTCTAACAAACGTCGACAGAGACCTTTTTACAGCCAACCCGTCACATAAAAATATTAAGTTTATTGGAAAGTTGGACTTAACGACGATATTTGAGGATCCTCTCCTATTATTATGGTGTAATGGACACACTGTTGCGGTATCAAATTATTTTTCTGAGAAGTTCTAAGAGCGCTCATCCTTTAATCTTCAAAGCTATCTTCGGCGCTGGTATTTATTATAGAACATTTATTCATACAGAGATAAGGTATTATCTTATAACACCAGCTTCGCGTCCCAGTCAGGCTCATTATCAACCGGGCCATGAGATTTCCAACTTTAATTTTAAAATACTCGTCATATTGTGCTCTTAATATGTGTAGTTATTATCACGTAGAACAAATCGTATTGTGTACTCGTATAAGAAATAAGTTACGAGAAGAAGTTGACGAAAAACAGCTTCAATCGGATTAATTTGAGAGAAAGCTTTACAAGCTCAACATTTATGGCCTATTGAAAAGTAGAGATCCGTGTTAAGTAGTAGGCCATAATAATATGGGTTGAAGCCACTGACATAACAGACCTAGTTGATTGTTCAATATTGATCTATAGAATGACTCATACGAAGAGAGGATTGTATGAAATTTTCGGCGAAACAGAAAATTCAATTTCCGTCTGTACGTAATTGCAACCTCCAGCTTACAACGAAACAGCTAGCTAAAGAATTTCTGTAGGTTTCATTGTTCGTATAAATGAATGTTATTCTTTTATTGCCGCGACAAAGACGGCACTTAGCCTCAAAGCGAGGCGCCAATATTTATTCAACCTTCGCTCCTTGAATAAGACAGCGGGAGTGCAGCGGGGGCGGTATGTGACGTCAGAACATTCAATATTGACGTATCCAAATCACTCATATATCTGTAAAAGTTATGCCTATAACTCCTATAAAAGGAAAGGGATACACCCGGTTCCTTAGTCGTTTCGCCCATATAAAAGCAGTGCCTATTGGCAAAAGAAATAGTACTGTTACTATTTCACTGTAGTGATAGAGTCCCAAATGTTAATCCTTCTATGGTGTAGTTGTTATGGTGTAGAGGCTGGAAGTCACCAAGCTGGGATTTTCACTTAATTTATTTATTTATAGAAGACTTTCTATAGCACATTGAACGAGCTATTTTTGGAATAGGGCACGAGTTCTCTCTGGATCTCTGTTGTTTGCGCTAGATGGTGGGGTATGGTAAGTAGAGTTGTTAAGAATCCAATAAAGCCCTGAACCTCTTAATACAGATCTGATATCCAGTTCCTATCATATCAATATTTCCCCAGATAACAAAATAATAAAGGCTTTAATTCATTAATCGGTAACGTTACTACTATAAGCGAAAAGTAAGTAATATTACAAACCGCAGACAGAAAATATCTGTGTAAGCAATGTTTCTATTGTATTATTCCAATTTTGATAATAATTCTGCAGCCTACAGCACAGCGCTGCCGCTCGCATTTCTAAGTTCTGTCAAGGAATAGAGACAAAGCGTCTCCCATGGGACATTTCCATCAAATCTATGACTGGGTTCTATTAATACCTCCCCTCTTTTGATTAAAATGCCACAGCGCAAATGGCATGCCATTCAATACATGCAAAATGTTTTCAGTATGTAGTTTTAAATTTGCTGTAACATTTTTTAAAGGTTTTGTTGAGTTTCATGCGGTCACAATGTGTTTGGTTGCAGTTATACAAGTCAGATTTATATGAATAAAAATAGTTATGTTTCAGAAAACTGCGTAGTATCTTGCCATCCAGATTACTACACTAGATAAAGATAATCAAACAAATCTTTTTAATGTAGATAAGGTATTATGACTTGGATAAAGCAATTGTTAAAGAATTATTAACAAACAAGCAACCACTAAAAGTTATTAGTTCGTTTATCGTCCCTGATGATGAAAATTTAACATCTTAAACATTCATAATGTTTTCATCTCCTACTATTTCAGTAGTTTCAATATTATTAAAAATGAAAAAAATCTAACGGAACACACTATCTAAAATGAAAACAGTCTCGTGTAAGCATTTGCGCAATAGAACAGTGCTCAGAAGGTACTACGATTCACAAAAATTATTTCGTTCTTGTATCTTTAGAAATATGAATACATGTAAAAGAGAACTGCATTTTCATGATCAGCATAAAATGTATGCATGTAAAGAGATCTATGCACAACTGTAAAGCCTTTCATCGCAGAGATTCATCATTAACATGCGCGGAAATAGCGCTGAAATCCAGACATTCCCAAAGCGAATGTTGATTTAGAGTTGAAGTACTGTCCATACAATAATGACCCCGAAAATGTAAATTCGAATTTGGGTTACCCGTATGCGCCCGCCATCTGGTGGCTGGACGTCCGAATCTCGCCTTTACATATAAAAGGCTAAATTAGGTCACACGAAAATAAATATATGAAATGGTCTTTCATGCACACGTAATGAGCGAGCATAGGCTTACAAAGGCCACTCACAATCGGTGCACATCCTGAAGTCTACTTTGATCAGAACTCTAGAAAAATTCCCAGGGAATCAAAAAGATTTAAGTAGGGTCTGCTTCCATAATTAATGTCACGACGGTCTTTTAATTAAGCTTTAAATCAGGAATCATGATTTTGTGACATGGACTGATCTGGTAAGAAGAGTTCTTGTCTATAATAAACATAATTTTGATGAATTGAGGACATTGTTTTCAGTGGTGTTGATTTTACGCTGGATCTAGGCCACACCTTTGTAATAAAAACACCTGTGCCCTATATCGGATAATTGGTCGATTACAGTCACATTTAGTTTAAATTTTAGAGCAATCGATGAAGAGTGATAATACTTCTAATTACCAAACCCCTTCGGGATATAGACGGGATACATTTTATTTACAAATTGCTTGCATGGTCCTTTACTGTTGGATTTCCTAACAATACGCTCAAAGTTCTCAAGTCGCATTCGTTACGCTGGCCATACGCGATCAAGTATACTTGTCAAGTTTGCAGCAGACTTGACGCGGCATCCAGTAAACTTGACGGTGTATGACCACGGTATAGCTGTCTAGTCATATAGCTATCTCATGCAAACTGGATGCCGCGTCAAGTCAAACTGTTTTGACAAGTACACTAATTGATCATGTATCAAGCTTTAGAGCTTGCATGCATCGACGCGCATAAATTTTCCTTACACAACGTACGGGTACTAAATGAGACAACTATTAAAAGTCACTTGACCGTATGAAATATGATATATAAAATAGGAATGTATGCCATATTAAAGTTTCATGGGACGATGCAGTTAATGCATTACAAGTGATCTCAATATAGTGCGTGCCGAGCGTACCGCTCTTGTCGGGGTGATGTATGGGGTGAATATTATTATGGGATCCTGGTAGATGGACGATAAGAATGTATAATGGTTGAAAGTACAAGAAATAGGAAAGAGAAAGAGTGATAAAACTATGGGGTTTTATTTCGGTAAAGAAATAAATATGCATACTGTCGAATAGTAAGTAGTCATTTTTTGTAGAACCTATTTTTAAGAAGGCTTCTGTCATCATAAGGCTTCTTACTATATTACGTTGCCATTAGAGTCTATTTATTGAACTTAAGATGCTAAATATTATTTAAATTTAATTAATGCGATAAAAACCTCCTACATAAATATTCTAACGAGATCTCTACTGGCCCAGTATTCTCTAATAAACTGTGACCACAAAATATATGAGGGCAATAATTCCATAAAAAACTATGCCAATAAACTTTTATTGAGATAGAAATCTAGACACCATTGCTACTAGAAACTTAATTCATAGATCACATCATTGATTACATTATTCACCAGAGAATAACTCGGCAGGTTTATTGCGTTCATTCGCATTTTATAGGATCGCTATGGAAAATAGTCTTATTTTTGCTTATCGCGTACAGCGATTGGTAACAACATAAAAATAAATAAACGCAAGCGAAAACTGACGGAATCGAAAAATATTCGGCGCCACGACAAAAATGTTAGTATGTTTTTGCATTGTCATGTGACCTTGGAGTTCTTCTGGACGAATATTCCACGGTATCATTGCTGGGTTTGTCCTATGAGCAGTATTTCTCTATACGATATTATTGTAAAATGTCACTGTACTGTCTAGCCAGTAAATTGCTTCTTTATTAAAACTGACTATATTTTTACTGGTCGGTTCTTTTAATAAGGGACAAATTTTGTACATATTATAGCTATTACATTATACACTGAAACCTCTTTAGATATTTTAAAGCTGTTGACAATATAGAAGCATATTTTTTTAAAGTTAGTCATTTTGTTACTTTGATTAAATTTCAAAGATCAAGGAGGACATGACTAGTTAAGACAACCAATGTTTTGTTCAATAACATGAAAATACTTAAAAATAAAAATATATTTTGTTGGCTTGAGATTCTTCATATGCACAGAAGATATAGTACATAATATGTATTACATAATTGTACCATAGGAACATTCTGTATCAATATTTTCACGATGGACAGAACGGCACAAAGGCATCGGAGGCGGTATATGCATTTGGGGTTAGAGATTGTTTGTTTGTGTGATTCTGTTACCATTTTTTATGAAAATTACTGGGCCGATTTCATTGCTGTTTTTGCATTCAAAAGGCATCATTATAGAACAGGTTCATGGATATGTTTTATGGCGGTAGACCACTAGGGGGCGCTGCAGTAGCCTGATACGGCGTGGGCTTTTTCAAAATTTTTAATATAATGTGTTTATAATAATGTGTTTGTTAACAATATTTTTCATTTCATATAGATTTTATAAAATTAGACGAACCTGAAAATAAAATGAAATTCTGATCATATAATGGTAAAATAAAGAATACCAAACGACAAATCCAACGAATTCGTATTTGTTAAAAGCACCATATTACTATTTAATAATACGAGACAAAGCCATTGAAGTCTGCTATCTTATTCCTTTATTGCCTGTTCGAGAAAAAAGGAGAAATTTAATCAAGACGAGACATGGTACAAATATGCCTCTGTGTATGTGTAATTGTCGTACGCAATTTCGTCTCACAATACAAAAAGTGGGTTCGTTCGTTCGTTCATGGCTTTATCACCCGGGGGAGTAAGCTTTTGCATATGAATAAGAGGCTGATTGAAATTTTACGCTTGTAGAAAAATTTCACGCATACGTTAGGGCTCACACCTCGGTAAGAGCTGAGGTGTTAATCATTTCCCTAGTGCCTGTCTGCGAGCCTTTCCCAGGTTTTTGTTTCAGTGAATCCTATGCCATCTATCTCCTGGTAGAGCTCTTTACACCTGAAGAAATAACGGGACCCCTGTTCGCGTGCGTCTTTGTCTAGGTCTTTCCGTATGTTGCGAGTTATCTTTTTCGAATCTCTTTTTCGAATCGAACACAGGTATGGGACCTTACGATACGGTCTATAAAATAGTAAAATATTGCATGGATGTAAGACTACTTTGACTACTTGTCACGAGTATCCCATATTATTTTAAAGCATAGTGTGACATAAATCCGCACTTAAAAGTCAGATTTTTTTGGTAACCAACTAGCTACGCTACGCCAACGTATGAGTAAGTCACAAATCTTTGCAAGCTGTAAAAAAGAGCTACATTACATACGGTGAAATATGACCTAAGTACGCGTTCAGGTCGCAGGGTGTTATAATAGTACATTATGATACAAGTGTGGTATGTTGGTCAGTACATTCGAGGTGATATTGCACAGCGCGAGCCGAAGGCGAGTGCAGCAAGAAAACCGAGAGTGTAATGACCAAACCTCACGTGTGTCATACGACGTTTTTCAACACACTTACGAGTAAAAAAACAAATTATTCGTACTCAAATAAACAATGCTCACAGACCAGACGGAAAGTTTGTTAAAAATGGCGCGCTCCGCGCTGATATTTTTTTTTCTGCGCGCGGCGTGTTAGCTATGCGCGCGCAGATTGGAGCGTAGGCACGAACAATTACGCTAAACAGCCAAAACGCAAAATGTAAAAAAATCTAATATTTATGTATTTATGAAGTAGTTTCACGTAATTAAAGTAAATAAGTTGTTGAAAATTTATCATATTCAAGGCGGTACACTTCTTTTTTTTTACAAAAATAGTGTTAATTTTAATCTTATGTTGAAACGAAACGTATCTAAGTCAAAACTTTTTTCCGAAATTTAAAAATAAAACTATAACCCGGCTAAGTTAAGAGCAAATAGAATAGTACAAACTTAATTTGATGGAATATAAAATAAAACACTAGTGCGATCAAGAAAAAAAAGCACAAGTGTTTAATACCATGGTTTATGAGTGTAAAAGCCATGTGATAAAAACCAATTTATGAGCAAGGGTGTTGAAAAACAATTTACATTTTGGAAGGTAACTAGGGTTTAATAATATCGCTTTGTTCCAGCATCAACGAGACATTACCCATTTTTATATGTAAAGGAGTTATAAAGGGATATATTATTATAATAATATTTAACCCTAAAAACCACTGGACTATGTTACAAGTCACAACCATTACCATCATGAGTTAATTTAACTAATTCCTAATTCAACTTTGCCAGTTTGTTTCATTTAACAAAATTCAGTTTGGCTCATAACTTTCTGCATTGACTGGTATGTTTATTGAACTATTCTGTGCCCATAGTTCGAGCTAGTTGCATTGGTCGTGGTCATCTCTTATTAAAAGTGGTCTGTCTTTGAATATTAAACAAAATATTATATTAGTCGATGTATTTGTTAATTGACCATCTTCTTAATTCACCATCTTCACCATCCATCCTTGAATAGTAATTTAAAGTCAATTAACTACTTTTACAATGTCTTATGAAATTTATCCCCGGACACAAAAGTCGATTCATTTTTAGAATTGACTAATACCAAAAAATAAATAGCGAAATTTTAAAAATCACGTCATCAAATCATTTATTTTGAAAACCTTTCTCGTTCAAACAGAAGGGCAGGACAACAAGTCCTGTGTACGGAATTATATGAAAAATCATAATTATGTATGTATCGGTGCAGTCTAAAATAAGTTCGTAATAATCTTTGAAATTAAGAAAAAGGGAACTGTCAAGAAGACAGACAGATTGAGAGTATCGCGAATCAAAGTAAACAACTAAATAACGTTGAATTGATAAAATCGGGTGTTATCAGGCAATAAACGGATAGTATCCTTGTGCCTGTCGAATTATGGGTTTTATTTAGTATCCTGGTAATCCTGACACATAAGTACGCCCACAGAGAGAGATCTATGTTCATAGTACTGAACTCAGATGATCTGAACATACGAATGAGTACCTCCACAGAGTCCTGTCCTATATATGCTTCCATGAGACATTTCATAGAACTCACATCTTTGTCAGATTTGTCTAAATATTATAGAGTTCTAGTAGAACAAAGTGAAATGGCAATGACCATGCAACATGCCGTTCTATGCAAAGAGGCGAATCCCACGGGAGGTTTAATACCGAATTAGCCATAATTATATGTATACTTTTGTGATGTATTACCGACAATTGAAGTTCCCTGGGTAGACGCTTATAATTATTCTCATAGGTTTCTAAAATTAATCCCTTCGGCGCATAATGTACAAAACGCAAAATGAACACAACACGCAAAATGTACAAATCGCAAAATGTACAAAACGCAGAATGAACACAACACGCAAAATGTACAAATCGCAAAATGTGCAACAAGGACTAAGGCCTCTTTCACGACGACACCCAACTTTTTGAATTCACGTAGGTTCATAGATAAAAGAAAACAAGTTTACATTTCAAGACTTTATAACCTATCTATAGCATTTGCAAATATTTTTGGAAAGTGATACGTCGTGTAATTAATTTATAACAAAAATAAAGATTTTTTTTTGTCAACAGTAGCACAAACATTTCTTTGAATCGTGAGAAATATTTTTATTGATTAATAAAGATTTTGACACAGGCTATCGATTACGTTTGTCTAATGTTCTTGTCAATTAACTGGGAGCTATTTACCAATTAAATGAAAAATAGTATTTATTGGTAATAACAAAACAGTTTGTAATGAAAGGAACAAACGATATAATAATTCAAAGGCAATAGAAAGCGCGTTATATGAAGACCATAAGCGCAGGAAAGTTTAAGTGGTCTGGGAGATTGCTATCATCAGTATATTTCAGACTTTCCTGTTTCAGACGGTAATAAATAAGAACAAAATTGTCTCTACCCAACTTGCCTTACCACGAAAGCTAAACGATGATAGACCATTATCTTAAGAAGTAATATCGCCGCTTGCGTACCGATATCAATAATGAATAATATTGTATTTTTCATTACGTATTTTGTCCTATTTCGATAAAATTGTATAGACATGTTAGTAAAACTTTAAATTTTTATCTTATATTACATAAATAACTATTTTTTCCTATAAATTAAATCACTGTCTATTATAGTGTACTGTATATTATAGTGAAAAGACTGACAACATGTAAAATTTTATGTTACTATCAAAATCAAAAAAATACTCTGATATGAATGATAAGAACATTATGGCATAAAAATTTAATCTAATTAAGCTGACGTAGAGAATAATAATTGAGGCATGGATATATTAGAATTTTATAAAAGAGATTAAATATATGAAAAATACAAAATCACTAAGGTTACAATGACCCTACGTGCCAAACTTCATTTTGAGTTTTAGTTTAATAAATAATACAATATTAATGTACAACGTTACTCCTGTCGCGCGCACGTTGACAACGAGACAAGTCCTGTGAAGAACGAAGGAGCGATACAATTAGGAAACGTTGCAAGTTAAAAATAAACAGTGCGAGTCCCACATTAACATTTTCATTGTTCCGCCCTCCACCAACTTGTATTAAACCGTAGAGGGACATTAGAACTTATAGTACTTGGAGGTAAAGTTGGCATATAGAAATTGCAAATTTACACAACTACTCGTGAAAGTAATGATGATATCTACACAGAAAATAATAAAGACCCAAATGCAATGGCTTTTGATTCAGAAGCTGTATTGTCGTGTCTGGTCTGAAGAAAGCGTTCATTCATAGACAGGGGAAGCGCCCTCCTGTTTTCTCCCTGGCTTGTCGACGTAATTTTTTTAATCATGTTTTATACTCGTATTAATTTACTTAACGAGCGTCTTAGTCGGGAGTTTTTTGAATGCCCCGTCGCGTTTTTCGATGAATAACGAATGAGCTGGTGTTGATGCTACTGATCATTTGGAAAATTACTTTCTGGCAGCTAGCGGCGGTGTTAGGAGTATTCAGAACTTAATGTTAGGTTAGATTTCTTATTGCCGTTGTCAGAGGGCGTCAAACAATTTTTTTTAATGGGTACATTATCATAAGTTCGAAAAAAAATTGACTGAAATTCATTTCACCTAAACCTTTTATCTGTGTACTTGCGTACAGTTAAATTATTTCGTCAGACCTGTAAGTAATGGCTGACCACCTAAACTTGGACAAGAAAACAATTGTACCACGGTGCAGGCATATCGATAGCTCACTCATCTTGATGTGGTTGGTATGAGTCCTAAGCAGTCCTAAGTCAAAACCATTATACTTTTTTCATTCGAAATCATTATTTTAACAAGCCTACTTAAATAAGATTATCGGTACCGAAATCATGTAACAACATCCAAGAAGGGACGATACTTTCGATAACCGTCGACACATCATGTTCAAAGCGTTGTTCATCTGAGCCTTTTACCAATTTGCATACAAAATACAAAATAAGTGCATCACATTTTCGCCTAAACGATGATTGCGAACGGATCCGCTAATACGAGGGGATTGTTGGATCAACTTGAAGACGAGAAGCGATAAACATAAATGTCGTTATTTTAAATATTGTTCATTCAACCACGAAATTCGAAACAATTTACAGTAGAAATACTGGACCGAGGACCTGTCGTCGCAAGATTATCAAATTTATTATTTCAGGGGTTGAATTCATCTTTTTCTTCATCAGGTTTAAGAGAATCTTTATTTCTCATAAGAATACACTATTCACTTACATGAGAAACATTTAAAGTTTAACAAAACAAATAAAGGGCATTAAATGCGTACAAGTATAAAATTATAAAACTTGATGCTAATACAAAAATATTGCGTATAATAACTTGGAAACTGGATGTGGCTTTGAGCGTAGTATGCCTTATGTTTTGTGTCATTTATTTAAAATGTGAAAGGGGACCCGCCACTTTAGTATGGGAATTAGTACCGAGATGTACAACAATGTACAATGTTACAACTTTAGCTATATCATTCATTAGTATTTTTAATCCACATTGAAGTTTATTTGACCTCGACAGCTAGCAGGGTTTAAGTGTTATCTTGGTTTAAATATTACTTAATAGTCGCACATCTTTTAATAAATAATGAAGATACACATATAATATTATTATTTTTGCAACAATAATAATTATTATAATGGCCTGTCGACCGATTTTAATCAGTTGATTGATTTTATACATCGTCTTTTACTATAAAACTAAAATTATTTATTATCTAAGAACATGGCTGTTTCATTTATATTACTTTGGTGTCATGACTTTCTGTTATAAAAAATGTCCATCTGAGTGACAAGCGAAATTGTGACAGATAGTGACGTTAGGTAACGTCAGACTGAAACTCTTGATGACAAAAAAGGACGTAGCAGGGGCTTTCAAATAATATCGATCGAACACATGGTTTTCGATCATTTCATTCATTCATTTTTTCATTTAGCATTGATATACTTATTATTAATATGCTTTGGTAGTTGCACTAGTAGAGTGAATGTATTATTATTGCATTTGAAGAGAATCGATTGTTTTTTTACGTATAGTTACAATCACATCACTAATGCATCGTTGAAGGTTCCGTTTCACGGAAAGCAATAAGGAGGATAAAAATAATACTTTGCAGCTATCTACTGCTTTATATATTATGTCATGGTTAAGTACATAAGGTAACTAATATATTATACCAAATTCATTAAATGTACAAGTCGGTACCACTTTGGCACATCTTCTTTAAGTAATTTTTTAAATGTCTTCATCCACCTTTAAGTCAAAGCTCACAAACTTCACTATTTAAGAGTGATCGCAAAGCAGACTATCAAATTCCAACGACACAAACTCATATGAGACGTGAGGCCTAAGCTTTTTATTTAACAACATGACATAATATGCTGCAAATCTTTAAATTTTATTTTAAATGTAATATTTAAAGATTTTAAGATTTGCAGTAATTTTCTTTTTTTAACTTCGAAGTAATGTGTTGCGACGCGCATTTAACAAAGTCATTACAACGCGAACGCTTCATTGTTATTTGACTCTAGCAAGAAGGGTCGGAATGCGATTTTCATACAAGTCAAATTTAAGATGCAATCTCTTATTTGAACGCCGAAGATCCATCGGCGCAAGACAGGTGAGAATGCGAATTACAGGGATTTATTTGCCTATCTGTTATTTAAACCTATACATATACCATCTGTAGCATCTTTTTTTTGAATGTAAAATATATGTTTTAGAAATTTTATTACCGTAAAGAGTGAATTTTTATACAAAACCGTAGCTTTCTTTTTAACCCCCGATGCAAAAGCGAGTGTGAGTGAGTGAAATGTGTATCTATGTATCTATGTATCTATAGTTCTCGGATTGGGTCTACGTGTTCTTGCCTTTGAGTGTTGTACATTTTACCTGTTGGTGAAGTTGGTAGTTTTAGGTGTGAATTGCACTTATGCATCGTCTAATGTGTCCTTCACATTTCATATGCCAAATTCTATAATTGTCTGAATATAAATTGAAGTGTTTCATTAATAGTCGATTTTCTAAAGACCGCGTTCTTGTCCTTGTTTTTGTTATTGTATGTATCTACTCGAAGATTTACTGTTTTGTTACCTTCATACTTTATCAATTCTTGGTGACAGCTGTGTTTACCTGTCATTGGTTTCGCATGTAGCGTAAGACATTTTGTTTTGTACCTACACATTGTTATTCATGTAGAAACTGTTGGTGGTTGGTGGATAAATAAATAAATAAATAAAGTGTTGCCCAGAAGTTTTCCGCTTATAACTTGCCCCAAAAGTCGCACAGCGCTCACCGGGTGCGAATTCCTGAGGTGTTGTTTACCCTTAAGGCGATTTACTCCAAGTATCTGTTAAGCCTATAATTAGAAAAGTTTTTCAATTAGTTTAAATTCGCTGTAAGTTAGGGAAGATTTTTGAAGCTTACATCTGAGGATGGAGCGTGTCGGATAAAATTATTTTTGACCGGATCTTATGAGAAGCGTCTATGAATATCTATAGAATATAAGAATGCCCTGACATGTTTGTAAAACATTTATATAAACAATTATGTATTATTATGGTATATAAGTAAGTATCCGGATAAGGTTGGTGTAGAAAGGAACGTAATTATGTTCAATGTAATAGATGAGACAAAATATGTGACGTGGTGTATTGCTCTCTCTCTCTCTCTGTTCTGTCATGGCGGTATACAAGTTTGGTTTTGTTAATGTCTCGAGTTATTATTAAAGTTCTACTAAGAAAATATTGCGTGCATTCTTCCAAAACCTACATCAGGTTATGGGCCCAGGCTCGTAATAAAAGGAAATAAGTGTACACGCAAGAAGAAATTGAAGACTGGCAAAATTATTATCAACGTGACGCGGCAAGCGCGTGTTCGTTTCGTTGAGGTTAGAAATTTGCCGGGAAGGAAACTGGTTCTTGGTTTGAAGTTTGGATCAGGGCAGGAGCCAGGAAGGTCAAGACAATGGATCCTGTGATGAACGGGCAGGGGGCATTAATATTGGAGGGTTCCAGGAACTGGAATACCTGGAAATTCCAGACAACGGTTTTACTGCGAGGCCAAGGCTTGTACGATGTTGTAAGTGGCAAAACGACAAAACCAGAAAATGCAAGCGAACGTACTCGATGGGTAACTCAAGATGCGAAAGCTCAATCGTTGCTAGTTACAAGAATTTCAGAAGATGTAATGGTACATATTTTATCATGTGAAACCTCGGCTGACATGTGGCGAAAATTACTAAGTATCTATGAACAAAAATCGGAGACGAGCGTTCATATTGTTCAACAAAGATTCTTTCAATTTAAATACGAAGAAGGTTCGGAAATGTCTGCGTTTTTATCAAAAATACAAGAAATACAGAATCAGTTAAAGCAGCTCGGCGAAACTATATCTGAAAAGTTTGTGATAACAAAGGTGTTAATGTCGCTACCGGACCAATACAAACACTTCGTGTCTGCATGGGAATCTGCGCCTGATGATAAGCAGACTTATGATAATCTAGTTGCCAGGTTGCTGATAGAAGAAGAAAGATTGAAGGAGAAAAGCGGCGGTGAAAACTCGCTATCATCTGCATTCGTTGCTAAGAAAAACTTCAATAAAAAATTGGTGAAGTGCTACAAGTGTAACAAAAAGGGACATTTCCAGAGTGAATGTAAATCTAATATAAATACAAGTTCAAACAACAATCAGCGTAACTACAAAGACAGTCGGATGGAACAAAGGTGTTTTTATTGCAATAAAGTTGGGCATTTCAAAAATCAGTGTCGTTATAAGAAAAGTAAAGAAAACAATGCATTTATTGTTGACAGTGCAATTGGTGATAATTTCCACAAAACTAAGTGGTTAGTAGACTCAGGTGCGAGCGAACATATGTGCTGTGACCGTAACCTCTTTTCAACATATTCAAAAGTTACAAACAAATTAGTGACCGTAGGTAACGGAACGCAGATAAGTGTTGAAGGATGCGGCCAGGTAGCGCTAGAAGTTTGGAACGGGAATGAATGGACTCATACGACCATAGACAACGTTCTATATGTACCTGAACTCAAGATGAACCTATTATCTGTCAATCGTGTCACTAGTAGAGGTTATTATTTGATAACAAAGGAGAATTGCTGTGAGTTTTATAATAAATATAAACAAATAGTGGCAGTTGCTCAGCGAAGCGGCAATATGTATGTTTTGGACTGTCAATTCTATACTGATTGTTCAGTTAACACTGCAGAAGTTACTGCAGGGGATTTACTTATGTGGCATGAGAGGTTAGCGCACCAAAACATGAAGTTTGTGCAGGATGTATTGAAGAAAAACAAAGTTGAAGTAAATAAATCTCATATGCTCGATATTAACAAGTGCGAGAGTTGCTTGAAGGGCAAGATTCATCGTTTTCCCTACCCTGTTAGTGACAATGTGACCAAGAAAACCTGTGAAATAATTCATGTTGACACTTGCGGACCTATGGAAGTGACATCAGTTGGAGGTTCAAGATATTTTGTTATCTTCAAGGATGACTACTCGAAGTATAGAGTGGTGTACTTTGTAAAAAATAAAGAAGAAATTAAAAAGTGTATGAGAAACTTTATTGCTCAAGTGGAAAATGAAACAGGAAATAGCATTAAAATAATCCGAAGTGATAATGGAACAGAATTTACTAATAAGGAGGTCCAGGAAATGTTCCAAGTTAAAGGTATCATTCACCAAACAACGGTTCCCTATACTCCGGAGCAAAATGGTAGTGCGGAAAGAGAAAATAGGACACTGGTGGAGGCTGCAAGGACGATGCTGTGTGCTAAAAACTTACCAAAAAAGTTGTGGGCGGAGGCTGTCAACACTGCAGCTTATGTGATAAATAGAATAGGCAAAAGCAGTATTCAAGGAAAAACTCCCTATGAATTGTGGTCTAACAAAACATATGATATAAATAACTTAAAAATATTTGGAACTACTGTTATTGCCCACATACCGAAAGAAAAGAGGAAGAAGTTGGACCCCAAAGGAGAAAAGGGATTTATGGTTGGATATGGGGAGACAACAAAAGGATACCGAGTATATTTCCCATGTAAAAATAATGTTGAAATAAGAAGAGATATAGTTTTCCTCGAAGATAATCATAGTGCAAATGGAAAGCTTGATTGTAAGTTAAATAATCCACTACCTGAAGAGTTACCTGCAAGTGACGTCATTCACGAACACGAGCAAAGCGGAGAACAGTGCGTCAACACTTCAGAGGCCAATGATCAAGAAAATAGTAGTATAGAGACTGATAGTGACGGTAGCGTGTATGAACCCAGTGACAGTGTAGTCTCCAGTGGATTAAGTTGTGATGAAGAACCCATAAAAAGGCAAAACAGTCGTAGGAGGAAACCGACCTCGTTTTATGACTGTAACAATGTTTCAGTGGCTGATAGTGAGCCTAAGACATTTGAGGAGGCCATGAGTAATCCGAATTCTTGTAAGTGGAAAGAAGCAATACAAAAGGAACTGCAGACCCTTAAGGACAATAATACTTGGAATACTTGTAAGTTACCAAACAATACTAAAGTAGTTAGTAGTAAGTGGGTATTCAAGGTTAAGAACAGCAATGGCATTTTGCAATATAAAGCTAGGTTAGTGGCCCGGGGGTTCGAGCAAAATGATGTATTAGATTTAAATGAAATTTATGCACCAGTAGCAAAATTATCTACATTCAGATTGTTTTTAGCAATAGCAACAAAACTAAATTTACCAGTGTTTCAAATGGATGTGACAGGGGCTTTTTTGTACGGGGATATAGAAGAAGATGTTTATATAAGCTTACCTGAAGGGGCATATAACAATGGTGAAAATATAGTAAAATTAAATAAGGCATTGTATGGGCTTAAGAAGTCTCCAAAATATTGGAATGTTAAGTTTAATTCTATTATGATTAGAGAAGGATTTAAAAGATCTCAGTGTGATTCATGTCTATATTCAAAATGTAATTATAAACAACAAATATATGTAATAATTTATGTCGATGATTTGCTGATTTTTGGAACTAATGATAGCCAAATATGTGAGCTTAAATTAATGTTGAGTAGAGAGTTTAAAATGAAAGATTTGGGTTTGGTTTCAGATTTTTTGGGAATAAATGTTAAACAAAACTTGGATATCGGGGTAACAGAACTATGTCAAAAAACGTACTTGGAAAATGTTTTGAAAAGATTTAATATGTACAACTGTAAACCCATAAGTACCCCTATGGATCAAAACTTTAATACTATAACACTTGAGAATAAATGTGTAATTAATAAAAATACTGAAAAATTGTGTAGACAGATTATTGGATGTTTAATGTACGCAGTATCAGGCACAAGACCTGATCTTTGTGTTGCAGTATCAATATTAAGTAGGTTTCAAGACTGTGCAAGTGAAATGTTACTAGTAGCTTTGAAGAGAGTTCTGCGATACATAAAACATACAATAAATTATAAGCTGGTATATAAGTGTAATGATACTAAATTGTTGGGATACTGTGATGCCGATTGGGGAGGTGATCTCAGAGACCGGAAGTCCACGACCGGGTACTGTTTTATTTTCTCAAATTGTTTGATATCTTGGTGTTCTAAAAGGCAAAGTGCTGTGAGCATTTCATCTACTGAGGCAGAATATGTAGCAATGAGTATGGCATGTAGTGAATGTTGTTGGCTAATAAATATGCTTAATGATTTTAATATTCCAAATGTATCTCCAGTTACAATATTATGTGACAACCAGTCTGCCATAATGATAGCAAATACTAATAGTGTCAAAAGATTAAAACACATAGACATTAAATATCATTTTGTAAGAGAATTGATATTACATGGAAAAATTAATGTAAAATATATAAGTTCTAGTGAACAAGTAGCAGATATGTTTACAAAATCCTTAAAAAGAGAGTTGTTACTTAAATTTATTGCAAAGTGTGGCATTCAATAGTTTCACTCATTACAAAGTTGTATGAAAATATAATTTTAAATTATTGTATTGTGTTATAAGAAATGTAGTCTCATTTATTACATTGAGGAAGGGTGTAGAAAGGAACGTAATTATGTTCAATGTAATAGATGAGACAAAATATGTGACGTGGTGTATTGCTCTCTCTCTCTCTCTGTTCTGTCATGGCGGTATACAAGTTTGGTTTTGTTAATGTCTCGAGTTATTATTAAAGTTCTACTAAGAAAATATTGCGTGCATTCTTCCAAAACCTACATCAGTTGGGAAGATTTTTTGTATCTGGGTTTTCTTCTTCCTTCTCATTCTTTTATAGGTATCAAGTGACATCGTAGCTCCTAAACGGATGAACCAATTTTGGTCTAGTTTTGGTTTAAAGGTGACGTGTGAATAAAACTTTCGGTTTTTTTTTAAATTTTTACTTAAGATTTGTAAACATCTCCAACTTATTTGCTAGTTTGCCTGCTCAAGGCATAGTCAAAGTCAAAGTCAAAATCTATAAGGGTTCCGTTTTTTGCCATTTGGCTACGGAACCCTAAAAATTGGTAACACATAACTATGTAATAATATTTTTATTTCAATAATTATAACCTGGTGTTTTGAGACCCATTTTAGTCTTAATAGCATACAAAATCATTGTAGCCTTTAAAGGTTAAAGTTACTTTTTCTTTTTTATGTGTGTTGCTACCACCGACTTATGAAAGACTTAGTAGATGTAATTGTGAGCGTATTTGCTGAAACACTACTTTTTAAAATTCACATAACCCATTTATATATTAAAAAGTATTCATAAAATTTATTATATACATATAATACTTTAGAAAACTCCTTTAGGTCTAAGATGGTGCTCGGCATAAATACGTATCATTTCCTATATTATTTAGGACAGCTGTTTTAATATTAAGAATAAATTTTATTTTATGCAATAAATCCAAGCAAAGGCATACTATAAATATTTCATCTCAGCGGTAGTTGAGGAAGAATTAGCACGCACAGACAGTCACAGCGTGACGTCACGGCAAAGTTTTAAATTTAATTAAAGATGACTGTGGAGCCATATGCTGTAGGACGTAAACAGAATATGGCGAGAACAGACCGGCGTCGGCAGGCGTTTGGAATATCATTATTTTATAAATATTTCGCTGTTCATATAATCTGTGATTCCTATAGATCCTACTTAACAAGCGATAGCATGTGATTTTAGTATATCATTTTAATGCATTGAATATATTTTTATATTTTTTTTAAGTTAGTGCGGCAAGCACTAACATGGGTAGGTATTTCTTCCCCATCCATCGATCCATCCAGTGTCATATTCATAGTACTACAACAGCTGTATTATCATCATGTTATCTCAAAAAGCCCTAAGCCGATTTCAAAAATTCTACACCAAAAGAATGCTCTATCATTTTTGAGTTACATGAGCTATTTTATTTTATCTAGCCGAAAACCGAAGCAAAGTGAGGGTGGTTACTAGTCGTTTTATAAAATGTTTAACACAGTTCGAAAAGTATTTGTCCTACCGGAGGTGTTGACATCATATCACAAGCGTTTTAACCGCCCGTTTGCCCTACCCAGCGACACGTGACGCCCGACCCAGATGCGATCCCAAAGAATTGCACCGCACCCTATGCAATTTTGCATTCCGCCAGTTTTGACACACATTGCGCGGCTCATTTTTAGATGTGCCATTGTTATTGTATAATACAGTCTTGTAGATGTGCTATTGTTATGGGTATTGTGATATCTTGGGCGTTATTTAAATAATTTTATTTATTTTAAAATTGTGAAGCAGAAAACTATTATTCTGTGTCTGTTTCTCATTACGTTATGACTCTAAAAATATTATTATATGTTCACTATGATTTTCTTGAAACCACTAATGTGACTCAATACAGTATTCTGAATTCTGTGGAGTTTATAAGTTCGACGTAGGCAATATTATAGGGGTTATAAATATAAAGCATTCTACTTAGTTAAAGCTATTTAAAAAAATATTATTATTGAACACAAACATCGGCGTTAGCCTTTAGATAGGTGTTTATAGAGACATATCAGATGAAGCATCTCATTTTCTAAAGTAATAACATGCCAGATCATCAGTACCATCTTACCCCAGAACAACCAAACACATTATCCAAATATTAAAAAAAATATTGTCTTTTTTCGTCATTAAAAATGTTGTCTACATTTTATTAAATCGCCATCACAATCCTATAACTCAAATATTCATTCAAAATGGCACCTGTAACGCCCAGAGCACGCTAGCCTGGAGACAGAACGTCGGATATAAAGCCTGACGTCTAAAACCGTCGAATTATTGGAACATAACAAAATACAGCCCACAGGCCTACCTCTATAAATCGCTTTACATCTGCTATAAAGTAATGAGATTTAACCCTCCCATTCGCGTTTACGACATACCCACGTTGTCGAAATAGATCAAAATATTCTTTTCTTCAGCGAATGTTGAGTATATAAGTTTAGAGTTTTTTACTTCAATCGCAGCGATTATTGAAACAAACTGTAAATAAGATGTTTTAAAAGGACATTACTAGTTTTCTGGGAAAAAGTACTTATTTTATTGACATGTTCCCGAATATATTTTTATTTGTCTCTTTATCTATCGGTTCCTCTATCTTAATATTACAGAACTACAGATTTTATTTAATACACTATGGAACGTACGAGTATAATTTAAAAAATGGCTGCACAAATGGTACAGGTATCTAATATAGTGAATATACATGAGTAAAGCACAAATTGGTATAGCAATTTCTAGTGCTGCTATAATAGGCAGACATTTCACTATTTTTGAAATGATAATAATTGGCTACTGGGAATTATTTGTCAACAATTTTCTATTCACAATTTAAACTATACAAAAATGGCGAGGGATTTCTCCCGTATGCACCCAAATCCTATCTTTTTAGTACAATTCTACAATAGTTGATTGACGTATTTGGGGAGAAAATTCTTTTCTGCAGAATTTGTTTAGACCTCTCAGCAGAGCCGAAAATATTGTGAAATTCTCTTATTTGTTGTTTGTGAATCGCCATCTTTTTTCATTACGTGATTTATAAATCATTTCCAATCAAATTACAACAAGTGTATATCTTGCTATTTTCTTGAATGTACTAGAACTACATTCGTAATTCTTTCTCGTATATTTACAAGACTGTTAGTGTCTTAATGGATTACACGCTGTTTATAAGAAAGCCCTTTTATTCTAGTGAAATAAAATAACATAGTTTTATTGTTGTTTGAGACAGTGCGATGCGAAGTAGTTATAATAGGTGAAACGTTTTGACATTGGAAAACATTTTCTTCAATAAAATATTTATTTTTCCTGCATACCGTCAACGATCTAGACAGTTTGTCCAATGACAATAAGAAACGTATAGTTTGCTATGTGTATTTTTCAATCACTTGACATAATATGTATATTTTATTTATCCCATTCAATTTTGATCCAAAGTAAGTATTAAGTAATTTTGCTGTGTAATAATAGTACCTATTACTTACGGAGTGTGCGTGCACAATGAAATTTTCCATATAGGTACATGTTCATCGTATTGAAGACCAAGTGAGTGAAAGTTGTTAAATATGAATCTGTTAAATAAAGGTCTGCTTCGATTTGGAATCGAATCTGAAACCCATCGCTTTACAGACAGGAGCAAACTCCGAGATGTCTAAAACGGTATTCACTTAACAATATCAACAATCAACATACATAATATAATAAACTGAGAGGAACATTTTAGCGGCCCGGCGTCCTTAGCTCCTAAGCTGTCTCTATCTTGTTTATAGCATCGTAAATAAATGTACTGACAGTTTTTATTGCACGGTTCCGGAGGTTGCGGGCAAGTGATTAACATCGGCACACGCGGTCCGCATACGTATCACTGATAATCCCTGGCTAGACCACTTTCTGTTTTACGTCTGCTTTGGGTAAATTCATTTTTCTTTCGTTTACCTTTATCGTCTTCATATCTTCGTACCCTCACTGGAACCCTGGGTAATAGGTAGCATGGTAAGATGGCATTACATTATATAATATTAAATAGTGGACAATGATTACATTTTGGGATGCAGACAAACTATCTCTAACAGAAAGACGTGTGACGGGCGCGCGGTACTTTATTTCGCAGGAGACCCCAAGCAGGAGGTTAGTTTGTACTCAGAAGTAAGTAGCCGCTGTCTCCCTAAATTATTTTATTTGTATTAACACTCGTGGAGACTTCAAAGTACCTCATTTATGAGTATAGGGGTCGCTAGCACAACACCATTGAAACTCATATATAAATTCAAGTTTTTTCCTATTTAGTGATGACCATTGCCGAAACAAACCGCACAAAACTATTCCTAAAGTTTGTACCCGACAATGAACTCAAAACATCCTCTCATTATAAAGGAAGGTCCAATCTCTGCATCAGAATACAAATGAGATGCTTAATAAATAAATCGATAACTTAAAGCGTACGTGGGTAAAACAGATTAATAATAAATCAGTAAATCGTTCGTGGCAGTGATTTAATGAAACGCGATGTAAAAATAAGAAGATTCCGTGCATGAGGACAATGGACATCTGTTTTGCAAATTTAATGTGCCCGGACGAGATTGCGATTGGTTTTTAATGATGTTTAAATTAATCTTTATTTTATGGCAGTACGTGTGGGGTACGATTACGTAACATTGCCGAGAAGTCGGATAAATCGGTATCGTAAATGGGAAAATACTGACTCTTAATCGTTTTTATGTATTGTAATTTTGATGCGTTATTAAATAAAATGTTAATTTATTAGTATATAAAACCGGTCAAGAGCGTGTTGGACCACGCGCAATGTAGGGTTCCGTAGTTCATCTACTTTTACTCATTAACTACGACGACACGGCGGGATACCACAGGTAACCTAATCCGAGTTCGTTTACCAACCAGCTACGTATAATAAATTAACGATACCTTTATACATATAATCTGTTATTAAGGGAAAACGGCACAATTTTCGAGGTAAAAATGTAAAACAAAACTCATTTCAAGTTAAATGAGTTCGGACGTCAGGTGAATGAAATAACATGACATGCCATGTTATGAGTAGGAGTGGCTTCCGACAGGCAGGTATATCATATTAATTACATTTAAACCGTAGATCAAAATCGTACGAGATCGTTCCGTGGGAATGTAGGATTTGCTGCTAGATTGAATTTCAATATGTCTGTACTATTTAAGGCGCAGACATTGTTAAACTTAATAGATATTTTATCAAATTATAAAACATTGACCGCTTGTGGTAAAAAAAAATTGTTGAGCGTTTCCGTGCTTCGGAGGACCTGTAAAACCGTCGGTCTTGATTGTTATCATAAGATAATAGTCGTTAAGCCATGTCGGAGGCCCTCGGGTGGTTCGAGAACTTCTGACACTCGGGTTGGCCACTAGGTACTAACCCCTCCACCAATCCGCACTGGAGGAGCGTGGTGGAGTATGATCTAGGCCTCCACAAAGAAGAGACCCGTTCCCAGTAATGGGTTGAAACCAGCCATAACAAACTGGCTGCTACACACTGGCTGGTAATGAGCCAAGAGGTGAAAAGATAATCTACGTTAATAAATATAGTAATTTATTATAAGTTAATAAAAGAGTAAATAGGTTTTTACTAACTTAATATGCTCACCACCTTGAACCACATCTCCACTTACCACCGGGTGGGATCGTGGTCAAGCATTAGATAACTTATCTGTGTAAAAAATGTAGTATTATTTATTTTGTTGGAATTAGGTTTTTAAAAGTAGCTATTTTGAAAACATCTAATACGCCTATTACCTATACAGGGTGTCCCAGCGCGAAGTGACCGCCCGGCGTCTATTGATTATGTGGACAAAACTATCGACAAAAACCATTAAAGTAAAGGTCTTATCGGTTCGGTTTATTTTTTATTAGCTTTTTAATTTTTTTTTAGAAAAACCTGACTTGTTGCACTATTTTCAAAATATTTTTTTTGTTTTTACATTTATTTTCATTCTGTTTTTTGTATTTAGTAGCTGTTTTCATAGTTTATCTATTCGAGGTATAAAATCTACCTTAAATTGAATACGACATTTTTTAAAAACAAATTAAGTAAAATTTTTTTGAAAAAAATTACCCTTTTTCATTGAATTTCGCTAAAAAGTTAGAAAAATGCCCTATGAATATTATTTTTTTATTATTTATTATTAAATAACATGATATTACCTACAAAATCTCATTAAAATGTTTGTAGTTATCTCAGTCATTTACCGAACTACAAACTCTTGAAGTATGCACCCTATTTTCGATAATAAGAAGAGTAGACTTTTAAAACCAGGCTAGTGGATCATTTAAGTGTCTTACTATCAAAAATACCTTTTGCCCTTTGATATAATAATTTTAAAGGTAAGGAAACAATAAAAACAAATGGAAATTTAAATCATTTATTTTAAAAAAATCAGTAATTCATTCATAACGTTTTCGAAACGACCGCCATTGGCATTAATACAAGCTACGGCTCAAAATGACATCCTTTGAGTGGTTCTTTGCACTTCCAAGAGGTTCGCTCCTATTTTTGTAGCATTAGCATCAATACTTTGTTTCAATTGAGACCTTGGAGGACCATGCTACTGGACCACCTGTCTCTCTTGGTCTCCTGATTTAACGCCTCTTAATTATTATTTTTGGGGTCACATTAAACAAAAAGTGTATGCTGTGCCAATAGCTACGAGAGAACAATTGAAACAGAGGATTGATGCTGCTACCATAAAAATAGGAGCGAACATTTTGAAAGTGCAAAGAACCACTCAAAGAATGTCATTTTGAGCCTTAGCTTGTATTAATGCCAATGGCGGTCGTTTCGAAAACGTTATGAATGAATTACTGATTTTTTTTTTAAATAAATGATTTAAATTTCCATGTGTTTTATTGTTTCCTTACCTTTAAAATTATTATATCAAAGGGCAAAAGGTATTTTTGATAGTAAGACACTTAAATGATCCACTAGCCTGGTTTTAAAAGTCTACTCTTCTTATTATCGAAAATAGGGTGCATACTTCAAGAGTTTGTAGTTCGGTAAATGACTGAGATAACTACAAACATTTTAATGAGATTTTGTAGGTAATATCATGTTATTTAATAATAAATAATAAAAAAATAATATTCATAGGGCATTTTTCTAACTTTTAGCGAAATTCAATGAAAAAGGGTAATTTTTTTCAAAAAATTTTACTTAATTTGTTTTTAAAAAATGTCGTATTCAATTTAAGGTAGATTTTATACCTCGAATAGATAAACTATGAAAACAGCTACTAAATACAAAAAACAGAATGAAAATAAATGTAAAAACAAAAAAAATATTTTGAAAATAGTACAACAAGTCAGGTTTTTCTACAAAAAAATTAAAAAGCTAATAAAAAATAAACCGAACCGATAAGACCTTTACTTTAATGGTTTTTGTCGATAGTTTTGTCCACATAATCAATAGACGCCGGGCGGTCACTTCGCGCTGGGACACCCTGTAGAGCTGTGCCATATTTTAATTAGAATTTCTAACAATAGGGAAAAAATTAAGTAACGTACAAATTATTCATTTTAATGGCTATAATATTATTATCTTAATCTATACTTGACCTTACCTCGAGGTCAAAAAGGCGGAATTAATCGTTACGACTTTTGGTTATATTTGTGGTTACGACCGTTTCTTGTTAGACTCACAAATTGCTAGATTTGTTGATAAGTTGTGAGTCCGTTGTTCTCGGCCATTCAATTTTACGGTCGGGTCGAGCTTTTCGGTATATTTTGGAGAAAAGGAGTATATTTTGCATGTTTTAAATTACTTATAACTAGCGCTGTGACCGCGGTACGATGCGCGCGTCATTTATAGAATGAGGCCAAACGAACAATTTTTTTGAGCTGACCGTCATGAAAAACGAGTGACGTGCATTCGTTTTTATACTAAAGTCCTGTTTGTACCACACGGTGACGCAAAATGAGTTTGGACTTTAGTATGAACTCATTTTACGTGACGCTTAAAAATATTTACGCTCGTTCGGCCTCACCCTTAATGATCAAAAATTAGAAAAGCACTCGATCTCAGTTCTCACAAGCGTAACATAGCATCAAACCACTAGTCCGTTTGTTTTAAGAGTATTGCGAATACATTTCTACATTCGAATAAATAAAAAACGCAATAAAATGAGTCAGAGCTGGTGACAGCCAAATTGAATACACTAGGCGGACCACGTCGTTGTACTAGCGCGGACATGCTCTATTCATACAAATCATGTTTACCGAGTCCCGTACGACGCGCGACGGACTGTCAATAACCGTAATGTAGGGTGACATGGCCGATATGATTCACGGATACCGCGCCGCGATGCCCGTTTGAAACTAATGTTTTGGAAATAGCAATGGAAATTATTTTTATTTGAGTTTTCGTTATTTTTTATTGCTTTAGGGATGTTTGTTTGTATCTATACTCTATAGTCTCATGGGTTTGAGTCATTCATGGGTAAAATATAATAACTTATGGCTAAGCCTTTTTTGGTTTCTACGAATCAAATTGATACAAATTAGTGTAGTAATCACATTACGACTGACTTTTATTTATGTCCTAATTTGAGTATTATCTATTTTGATCCTCCGAATATAATGTCCTGAACATTTTAGATGGCTTGATTTTTCTCAGAGTATATTTAAAACAAACCCCCCCAGTTTCATTCTGAAAAGAACAAAACTCAGTGTTATGAAACTGGGTCAACTGTATTTATTAAATAGTAATATTAATAAATAAATTATCGGTTACTATTCTGCTTGTAATATTTATTATACGGCCGATGGCATCCGTTATTAATGGAAATGGAACCTCGACAAAATTTATTTACATTAAGGGGGTAATAAATAAATTGGTGATATATAATTTTCTCACGATTTACTCTTTTATAATTTAAATTTTTGTTTAATATGAAATGCAAAATGCATAACGTTAATTTTACATGAAAAGAACACTCGTAGTTATAGAACCATGGGCACCGATAACATTATAATAAAGTATATTCATCGTCAAAAACAACTTGCTAGTAAAAAATTAATAAAGCGTTTCTAAATTTTGGTCTCAGTTTCGCCGTTGTGGTGGTAGTGCCTCCATCAACGCCCAGAATTTACGAGTCGTAAAACCGAAAACGGTTGCAGTCTGGCCAAATGGCTAATGAAGTAACCAAAGAGCCACTTCACTTCATCAGATGGACTGCATTTCCGATGGCCACTTTGGAAAAACCGTATTCCATTTCTCAGCGGTCATCGAAAAGCATTTCATTCGTTACGAAACTTGAAAACGAGATCACTCGACTGTACTTGACACAGATCCACATTCAATCGCGATTTGAATAACCATGAGAAGGTACAATTATGGTGAAAAGTGTATTTCGGTTTAACTTTCGACGGTTTGGTACTTGGAAGCTAAGTTTGATTTACTCTCTCACTTGAAGCGCCACTTGACGAGCAAGTTGTAATGCGATGCCTCTCGAATGAACTAGAACGAGGCACGAGTCATTTCACCTATTCTTCATAGAGGAGTAAACTAAGGAAATAGTGAATGGATTTAAAATTCAACTTACCGGTTTGGAATGCCCTGTACTTAACTAGATTAGAACTTATGACCTCTTATGAGGATTCCGGATTTGAATAAAGTATGGTACCGATTAATTTATATTGTGGTCATATGTTAATGTTACGAATGTGTTCCAAATAATGGTCACTAATATCGATTCCGGGCTGGGTCATTTATGTGACACATAAATGTTTCATTTCGGTGTTGTTTGTAATGTTTTAACTGGTTTTCCATTGCACAGGACATAGATCATTCTTTATTGAGAGGAAATAGATATTTTTCTTAACTCTTATAAATAGTAAATGCATTGTAACATCGTGTCCTTCTAGCGTAGTGTGAAGTTAGTCACGATGACGAATTAGAAGCGTTCATGTGTACAAGTCATTCCATTTGTACCCGGTCTCTGTCTAAGATGGACTGTACACGACCCGAACACCTGCCTCGAAGTTGCAGTTACAAAACTGTTAACTTACTCACTATTGAAATTTAAAGCGCCCTAGTTATCTATCCAATTTTATCATCTAAGAGACGCATACAACATTATGGATATTAAGTCCGTCCTTTGTTGTATTTGACATTCTTTACTATTAATTTTAATTTCATTTTAGCTTCAACATCACATAATACGTACATAGTTTATGTTTATCTAGATACATGTACCTTTTAAAGTTAAAATAGTAAAAAAGACTTAAACTTGTGCTGAGGTTCCGGAAATAACCCTTAGTATACACTCAAGCTCGCTCTCACTTCCTTCTCTTTCTATATCATATTAAAAAAAGAAATATATATATTATATAGAAAGGTTGTCTGGAAGAGATCGCTACCAGAGCGATAAGACCGCCTTTTGGTACTACTATTAATTAATTTGGTACTACTACTAATTAATGCTTTTTAATTATAAAGTTTTACGCATTATGTGGTGTACAATAAATAATATTTGTATTGTATTGTGTAGTATATTTCTCTTACCATTCTCGTATATTCCATTCATATTCATGATAATAATACGGAGTGTGCACCTAACGCTTTACATCAGTAACAATGACAGGGCCATGGTATTGTTGGCACGAAGCGGCCGGGCGATACGGTAGGGTCGGACAGTTCCTTCGATTGGAACTCTGTCATTGTATTGAGACGTCAATCAAATTTGCATTTGCATAACTCCAGTGTGACTTGTGACAGATCTTGTTTGTTTACGTTGGTATTTATTATAATGTACACAAATATTTGTTTGTCTCAAAGTTATAAAAGGCACACACTAGGTGGTAAGGCCTCACTTAAGGGTTACATTATTATTTTCAATATTATTTTTAGTCATTATTACTTTTTGTGAAGCCTGCCTGGGTAACACCATTCTTTTGATTGAGTTAGTAAACGACTCGTTGTGTTCCGGCTGGGGGCTTGACAGTCAGTTCTTTCGTTCTATGTCGGCAAAGCGTCGGTGATGTATTTGGTATTACTAATGTCCATGAGCGACGCTGGCCATCATGTAGAATCTACATTGTAGATCGTCAGCTCGTTCGTCGACTATTAACTTTAAATAAAACTCTCACGTCAAATGAACTTGAAGTACCGTGTCGTAAATACGTATTTTTTTAGGTAATAGGTACAATAATATAATAAGTATGTATTTAAATAATACAACCATACGAGATATAAAATTCAAGCAGTTAAGAAATTCAGATTCAGAAAGTCTACATTATTTTACCAACACCATTTTTTTCATCACTTAAAATTAAGACTAAATCTTGTACCTATTCATGTTATACATATAATAGGCGGTAATTCACAATCCTTTGCTATCTATTGTTATGTTTACAACGGCCGACAAGTAAAGTACAAGACAGAAATAACGCAGACCTCTTGCAATAAACCTAAACAAATCGAGAAACAGCTTGATACGGAATGGAGACGGCGACTTCATCTTACCAACTACCAACAATGAGAAACAGTAGCCTTATTCGCTACACAATAAACAAAGCAAACACATGAGAAATTACTGGGATACCCTTAGGAGCCCTCATTATTTTAATAGTGTAAATCTTCAAATACAATCAAATTTCAACCGTAGTTCTAAACGTTACAGTCCAAACTTGATCGATAGTTGTGCGAAGAAAATCTGTAAGAACACGGAGGGTTTCGGTCTACATTTCTGAATCGTAAGGACTTGGTATTAAGCTGGTTTTAGATTGGTTAAGAGTGTTTCTTAGAGGTTGACCGATATTAGGACCGCACACCATGTATTGACGCCTACGCTATTTTAGGGACACTTCATAAATTTTATCAAAAATATTACAAGCCCACGGGAGTGCCATATTTTTTTTTAATTAAAAACATCTACTTGGCTACCAGCCAGTCAGCTAGCTAGCCAGACGGTTAGCTGATCGTTTTTAAAGTCATTTTAACCTAGCCTCGTTATTTTCTCTATTCTTGTTCTACACCCCTAGTCTTAGGAAATGGCAAAAAGGCTGTCTAGTTTAAGCAGTTGATAAGGTAGCTGCTAACGTAAGCTTGGTTTAATTTTTTTTACTTTTACTTTACTTCCATGAGAATTCAATTTTGCATTTATGAAGACTACATAGGAAAAATTGTATAGGATCTAATTTGAACCGATAAATGGAGAGACTCCCTTATTAAGGAGACTGAAATGCTGTTCATATATCGGCGTGGTCGAATAATTAGCTCCATAAGTTACTGCGGAATTATTTACATTCGGGCTAGCAAAACAAATGAGCCATACATGTAATTAAAATTCGCTGGAGCTTGGATTCTAGCGGCTATGATGCTTTAAAGGTTGTTTTGTTGTAGAAGTGGAAAAGGTTGAAAACAAAACAAGGCGAAAATTGTGTAATATCTGAATTACTAATAATATTATTACAACAAAAAAATAAAGTAATACATATTTTTTTTTGATTCAATTTAATTTAATTCTAAACAATTGATATTAAAGGTTTTAGTTACGTCATTGGTTTACTTCCCTACTCCTCACGTTAGTAGCATAAAATGACCCTAAGACCATATTCATTGATATTCATAGCGTTTAGTCAACCAGCTACCGGAATTCGGATGTCTGTATATCCGTGAACTGAAATTCACGTTGATTCGACCACAATTTGTTTTTTAATGCGCCACACAAGAAACTGTGGAGTTTGTTGTCTTAATTACTTGGGAGTATACCTATCGACAAATCGTTCGATATTGACAAAAAAAAAACATAGGATAACGTCTAATATATTATATTCTTATACAGGTAATTAAAGGCAGACAATTATTAGATTATTATTATAATATGTATTATGATAGTAGACAATTATAAAATCACCAACACAAGTAGGTACTATATAAAAATTTGCAACAAATTTTTGCCATGAAAAACGTGAGCGTAATGTACAGGTAAGTTATTTTCACAGGTTGTTATGGGGTAGATTATTAATTATACACCCGAATTAGATTAATGAATAAAATATTTTACTCACATCCCTCAGTGAATTGCAACTAGATAAAATATGACTTTCATATACCTAGTATTCTATTCGTTTAAAAAATAATGTACCTACTCTAGATATAGCTATATTCATTTGTATAAAAATTGGATGATAGGTGCATCAAAAAAAAATAAAAAATATACATATCGAAATATTGCTTTCAAATGGTATGCAATTGAAAATTTCGTGAATATTTATAAAGCCAATTTATATGCTCAAACGACACGGTATCGGCAGATAACAGAATACCCGCCCGACCACCAGGGCTCGATGATAAACCTATCGGGTTACTTTGTAAATGTTTACCATTTGTTTATTGCTTTTATCTAAACGCATTTATATCGAAAACGCTTAAAGAGTCAGCCGGGTTAAATATACCAGCTATACTCTTGTACCATGTTACTCCACTTTACATTGTAATAAGCTCAGTGATGTAGTTTGTCTTACGAAAGTAAATGTTTTTCATGTCACTCGTTTTTGGCACAATTTTTCTCTTAAATGAATTATCGACCCTACTACCTAAAACCCCCTCCATCCAAAACCACCATCAGGGCCGTATTGTTTTGGAGACTAACAGATACGTGGTAAGACTCTTACCACTACTTACAAAATAATGTAACTTGCGTAACTATACGTTCGGGTTGAATTCAGATTTAGGCTTCTGAATTTTAGGCTAGAAGCTATTGAGAGTTAATTGTGTACACGGAAAACTTAAAAGCGACAGAGGAGAATATTTCCACTACTAATTGCACTTGGATCAGGCGGCAAATTCGCCAACTATTCGCAATTAAACCCCCAGCCCGTTTGCAACTAGATTACGCCCCGGACGCGCCGGACATCGGATAGAAATGTGAGTGGACTGCCGCGTCCGGTAACGATGTTAGAGGACGGGTTAGAAAAGTCCGCCCGGCGCGACGCTTCTAATCAGTTTAAAGACTTTAGATGCGGTGCATTTTCACATAATGTTTAAAACGCCAAACTGTAATCGAAATAAAATGTGTACGAACGTAACTACACTTGTAATGTGGAAGTACTAGCGCTCTGCACGCGGCATTGCCTGCGTTTTCCGGCATAATATTTAGTACCTGATGTTCAGATCATTGTCTACCTATTTGCTAAATTTAATTAAAACTCGTTCAGTAGTGTTTTCGTGAAAGAGGTACAAACATATATAGAAACTTTCACATTTATAATATTAGTAGGATTTTCATGTGTGGTATGAAACGCAAGTTTCAACTTGAAAAATATGACGAGTGTTTGAGGTACACAGGTACAGGATACAGGATACACAGGTATCTATACATATATCTGTCTATTATATCGTAGTTCCTAAACGGATGAACCGATTTTGATCTAGTTTTTTCATTTGAAAGTTGACTTAATCGAGAGTGGTTTTAGCTATGTTTAATGTAAATAAAATCGTCAGGGGCTTTTTAAATTTTAAATGAATGAGATTTTCATTGTTGCCTTCGCTCTTATAAACTTAATTAAAGAATTGAGTACGCAGGTTATAATACTGATATTTGAATGATTGAATGTTTCATATAGGCCATCACTGTAACTTAGCAAGCTTTTAATTCAAAGCTAATCGTTCACAATGAATTCTATCATAATTACTGATAAAAATAAAAGCGACTCTTGTTAAAAATAAAACACATCACATCCTATAACAATGTTAGAATATGCTGTTAAAAATCTGGTCTGATACAGGATTTCTAATCTCTCATTACGGATACGAAATATCGATCCGTATGAAAAGTTTACCCGCAACTTTTCCCAGTAAGGGCTTTTTAAACGCTTTTATTTAGCTTCACTTCGGTGGATCAACGCATCAAATCGATCAAAATGCTACTCTATTTACACGGCAATAAGGTTTATATTTAGCTTCACTTCGGAGGATCAAATCTTGTAACGTTAATTTGAATGACTTCCCTTTAATGAAAATTGATGAAATTTGGCAGACATGTGTATTTCCGATGACAATACACGAAAATCAAAAAAAAAATTGAAATAAAAGCGTTTAAAAAAAAAAATTTTTTTGGATTCAACTTATTTATTACATTCATGGAATCTTAACAAACAAAAGCAATTCCCTTATCAACAACAACAAAAGCTAGACCCACGCTACATCAACGAGAATACAGACTAAGAATTACAGCGAAAATAGCACAATCGGACGACTAAAACTAGTTTATCGGTCATTACAACTGCGACATGTCATGTAATTGCAAGAGTGGCCATTCCTCTCTAATATAAACATGGGATGGACGAATAAAGTACAACTGAACATTAATTGCAACTTTGTTGTTTTATTTTAATTTATCTGGAATTCGTCAAATGGTCCCAATTGCCCCGTTTGATAGCAGCTCGCTATGCTCCAGTGCTGTTGCACAGTTGCATTCAACAATAATATGGTAACCATTACTGGTTGAAGTGTTGCCTTTGTAGTAGCATAAATAAATGTCGTTGCCCCCTGTTTATGCAACGTTCGATTGAAGTAACTGAATACGCAAAAACTGCATTATATAACTAGGTACAAATCACAAATTAAAAGAGTATGAAATCAAATCTCGTGCGCATCATTCGTGTGTTCCCATCATACTCACAAAACCTGAACACCGTAACTATACCAGTTACCAGGTCCACCTGAACACGCACACCCTAATATTGGTGACCTCCACAAGCTCCACACCTTCTTGGGATTATTGTTTAATTGTAGTCGTCAAGCATAGTTGGAGATCTGGAGACGGCAACTCTATAGTTGGTAACTTTCAATGTCAGTGCAATATCTAGTGGGCATTGTAAGAATTATGATTACGAACACAATTTACAATAAAAACAGATGCATTGGGGTGGCCTAGAATATAATAATGGGGTCACCATTGTTGGCGGGGGGTTTAGAGAGTCTTTATTTATTCTGTCTTCATTCTTCGCCGGCAACGCATCAGTGATGCCTATGATGTTACTGATGTCCGTGGCTGATGCTGACCAGCTACCTCTTTGTCGGTTGTTACATAAAAAAAGTAAATTCTTCTTTCACTCTTTTTTGAACACACGTCCTCGGAGTTAAAGATTGGAATGTTTAACTGCATTGTACATAACAAAACAAACAATCCCTTATCGAACGACCTAGTTTGCGTTAATTGATCAATAATCAATCTAATTTCGCCGACCAGTAAATTTCGGGTGTCGTATACCGATAGTTGCCGCGTTTATGCCTCCTGAATAAATCACACATTAATTTTGTACGTTCAATCCAATACTATTGTTGCTTTCAGGTAATTTTCAGCAAAATCAATTAAGCATTTTTGCGATATAAAGAGCTCCATCTATTATTGAGTTTAAGGGTAAAATAATAAACCGATCTTAAGATCGCAGAGAGATCTCAAGATTCAGTTTGAGATGCATACGTCAAATCCTATGTAAAAGTGACATTTTTAAGATCTGAGATAGCGCTCTTGAGCTGAGATTAGTTTATTAATACGAGCATTAGTCTCAACTTCGTAGATCATGCCCATCCACTTTCACATGAGTGTCGATAAAAATAAATAACTAACACGATTATCTGATCTAATCCGATCAATCCGTTTGTTCAAGTTGGCTGTTAACTACAAAAACTTTTTTACCATTGTTTCCAACCCACGGCTAAAGGTTATAAATTGCGTACATTTCTAGCCGAGCGCGCAACTAGTGGATAAGTATTGTAGCCGTAACCCAAGTGGTGGGCGTCAAAAAGGTCTCGTCATAAATTCCACAAAACATGAAAACAATATTCTGCATCGTAGTGAAACATCGGCGCTCCATAAAATACAGAAGACATATTTTGATACTCCGCTGACCCCGCTACTAGCGAAATGCGATTTTGGGTTTATTTAATCTTGCCCAGAAGGACGCACTCGAAGTTTATTATTCGAATACAAATATTTTTTATTTGCGGACACCTGTCATTTTGTTACTATCAAAATCTTAAAAATATTTTTAATACATAATACATACCTAGTACATTTTAGTTCATAATAAATATTCAAATATTTAATTACAAGAGTACGATCAAAAGTTAACCTACTAATAAAATTTTAAATTTTATTATTATTCGATATTGAAGCAGGCCTAATGGATGGATGGTTAATTAAGCTTTTTTATGTAACATAATTATCAAGAATGCATTGCCTATTACTATTAGGTGGAATTGAAGTCAAGTAATATTAAATACATAGCTGATATTGTAAAGGGTTTATTTGTGGGTAAAAATCATTTGTGACGACCGACCTAATTTAAACTAAATATATAATTCAACCAATTACCTCAGATAAATTAAATCTACGGCACCCGTTTAACGACTAGGTCCATAAAATAAATAAATTTTAAAACTTTATCGATGAGCATGTTTAAAAATACTTGCAGCTTGATCCATCCATCATCCATCAGCCCTTTGAGGTCCACTGCTGGACATAGGCCTTCCCTAACTTGCGCCACTCTGACTGGTCCTGTGCCTTCTGAATCCAGTAGATGCCCGCTGTCTTCTTCAGGTCGTCAGTCCACCTGGTCGGGGGGCGTAATATACTCAGTTTTTCGAGACGCGAGCGCCATTCGACGACGTTTCTTCCCCAACAGTTATCAGTCGTTCAAACTATGTGACCAGCCCATTGCCACTTCAGCCAGCTTATTTGTTTGGTTTTGTCAGTTATCCTAGTTCGTCTACGGATTTTATCAATTCTGACGCGATTGCGTAGAGAAATACCGAGCATAGTCCTCTTCATAGATTCCTGTGTGACTTTGAGCTTATGGATTAGATCGACAGTAAAGCACCACGTCTCGGAGCCGTATGTCATCGCTGGCAACATACACTGCTCGAACACCTTCGACTTCAGGCACTGAGGGAGTGCTTGATACACATAAGTTATAATTTTATTTTATTATAAATTTCAACGCAAAACCAACACAAATATCCGTAGAGCTTGCATCGTGACAAAATAAACCGATTTATGCGCAGCTAAAAATATAAGAAAGATTCTAGCAAGCGTAGGCGTCATTGTCACTCCTGTCAGTCGACTTTAGAACTTATGTCTATTAAAATAGGGAAGATATCTACATGCACTTGTTATAGGGGATTAAGTTACCCATATGCAGTGTTGGAATGGTTAACCATTAGACTTACTACCGACGATTAACTACATCCAAGCCAATCCACATCACCCACTTAATAGTCATATCCATCCAAACATAATTTCAACTATCGTTTAATATGTCATACATCGTAAATTTAATCGTAATCGGAATCTCTTTAGTGAATTTTTTTTATTTTTTTATTAAAATTTAAAAAAACTCCCGACAGTTTTATTAACACTAAACATAGCTAAGAACACTCTAGATTAAGTCACCTTTCAAACAAAAGAAACTAGATTAAAATCGGTTAATCAGTTCGGCAGCTACGATGCCACAGACAGACATACAAATAAACAGACAAAATAAAAAATAATAAAATAAATCGAAATCTGAGCATTTTTAGTAATACACGTCAAACTTAAAACACCCTCTCTTTTTTCGTCGGGGGTTAAAACGGTAAGTGGTTGTAGATAGTTCTTTTACAATTGATTTGTTACAAATAAATATTTTAACTACACGGAGAATGTACGTGGAGATAGTTCCTTGTTTTAACTTTAGTTTTTGCATTGAATGTCGTGGAGTTTAAATTAATTAATTTTTCCGCTTTTAACTAAAACTTTTATTAGTTTTCTTTTATTTTTTATTTATCTCTCTCTTTCTTTAAAAATATTCGTCTGACCAGCCAATTAGATCACGTCTTACGAAAGTGGATTAAATTCATGAAGATATTAGTTGTTCGCCGACACTACAACAAGTTTCTGTAAATAAGTGATGCTGAATTTAAATGGAAATATTGGAAAGGTGATCAGATCCAAGATTAAATCTCGCCGTGTCCCACGTTGCGACGCAAATCCGAATTGTGTTCCGATACCGGACGATACTTGTTAAGATCCTATTATGATGAGATAAAATATTGCTCTTGGATTCTATAATACAATGTGTAAAGTAATATTTTACAACTTACGTGCAATATGAGTAGACTTACAAGCGGTTGTCCTGCGTATTGTTTGACTTCAATACATTAATGGTCACAGGGCAACGTCTCTCCTCATAACTGAGGGAACCCAGCACATACTCTACGGCTAAAGTGCGGATGAGTGGAGGTTAATAGCACCCAACCCAAGTATCAGAACTGTTGCTGTCCAATGTCCTCCGACCGTCGATATTGGTTAGGTATAGAATAGATGTGTTTTGTTTGATAGAAAATTATGTAACAATAATACTATAGTTATATTTGTAATTATCAAGTCATCTCTAAATTTACTACACACATCCAAAACAAACACCGCAATTTTTATGGAAAAATAACTCCATATTTGGGATGGATCGTATGCACCATTCATAATGAACTAGTTATCGTTGAAATGAAACCTCTGTTGGCGGAAGTGGGACTGGAAATAGCTTCGGCAGCCGGAAGTGACCTGCTCACGTGTGGATTACTTTTCAGTTTATATGAACCATACACTACATAAATATAGAACTACATACGTGCAGTGCCTCTTTATTAAAATGAGCTTTGAAATACATTCGTGGACTTCTGAATGAAATCATTTTGGTATAAAGGTTTAAAAACATTTTGAATTATTTAATAATAATGGACCAATGATGTTTAAATAAATATATGTAGATAAGTTATGCCCTTACAAATCAACCGAAAAATCTGTTCCGATGTCCGCAAGGCACGCTTTATTGCTTTATCGCACGTCTTTATCGCTTTTGCGTCAAAACTACATCGCTATCTCTTTCTTCACCTGAATAAGAGTTCCCAATTGGAAACTTTTTGAGTCACACAACGCGCGCGTTTATGACTTAACTGCCTCTTTTTAATATATAATATAATTGTAATGGACTTGTAGTGTGTGTAATAATAATGGATGGTGGAAAGTGAAACCATTGAATTTAAATGAAAATTATACCAAAGCAAAAGCAAAGCAACAACCCATAATTGTCCCACTGCTGGGCTCGGGGTCTCCTCTCACAATGTGAGGGGTACAGGCCATAGTCTACCACGCTGGCCAAGTGCGGATTGGTAGACTTCACACACCTTTGAGAACATTATGGAGAACTCTCAGGTGTGCAGGTTTCCTCACGATGTTTTCCTTCACCGAAGCAAGTGATAATTAACTTGTAATACGCACATAATATTTGAAAATTAGAGGTGCGTGCCAGGATTTGAACCCGGGCCCCCGCGTTCGGGAGACCAACGTTCTAACCACTAGGCTATCACTGCTAATATGTAATATCACTGCTGCTGCTATCATTCAGAAAATTATACCAATTCGATAAAATTATAAACATAATCATAATATTCTCATTGACATTTCACGACTATTAGATGTGTGTGTTCATTTTGCAAGTAGTGTTCCACTACGCTAAAAAAATCTGATGAGAATGACCAGAATGACAGATCAGTGTTTTTGTGTTGACGAATGACGTTGATGCGCCATCTTTGCATATTATTATTATCTTCAAACTTTTGTGTAGGAAACGTGGAAAATCGACCTTATCAATGGACTGAATGTGCCATGAAAACTGATATGAAACCATTTTGAGGCATATCGGTTGGATTGTTTCAGAGATATAGATTAATTAATATATGTATATTTTATTCAAAGAGCAATAAAAATTTACTAAGTAAAATGATAAAATGGTATAATTTTTTGACAGAAACAAATAGCAATATTTTGTATTGCAGGTACTAAAGCATAGATTTGTTAAAATGACTTGCTTGTAAAAATAGGAGAGCGCAATAATTTTAATTGTGAATTTCAATTACGTTACACCTTTATTTTCTAATGGGTTAAACACAACGAAATATCATATATTATGCATAATTTCCATAACTACGTTAGGGCACATACGCATAATGCGACTAGCCGCATTGCGGCCGACGCGACTGTTCGATTGTCCACACAATGCGGTAAAACTTGCGGATATTATGATTAATTAAATACCAAATTATATACTTCACTATGTAACCTAATAGTCATTATGTCACAGATGTGCATTGGATATGGTGTATCTAATAAAGATAAATAAATAAATATACGCACATCCTCACTAATTATAATTTTTTTTCTTTCTTTTTTAATATGCGATGTGATAGTTTTTATGGCATGATTTGTTATGACATTTGATCGTAACAAACCATGCTATTTATTATAAATTTTTAAAGAGATTTAATTATAAAAATGTTAATAATAACTCTGCACACTCGTAGTCGTATACCATTCCCTGTGTCGTGGGTATTATGGACATTTTGGACATTACACAAAGACACACAAACATCCAAACCGAGAAAATAAATTCAAACTCGTCATTCAAACTTCTGCCTCGCTGGGAAACGAAGAGATTCAGCATTGTAACCATTGCTCCACATAGCTTGTCAATTAAAATTCGATTTGTTTGATTTACGCTACTGCAGAGACCAACAGTAGCAACACCCTCAATTGTAAGAACATGACACCGGGGGCCGTGTAATCTTTCACTTTCAAACATCGCCTTAATTCGCAGACAATTTTGAATAACTAGAAGAGCGTACAGTTTTAAAAAGCGCAAGTCTGAACTTATAATGACAAGACCTTTCCTCCCATCAACGCATTTCAAATGTAATAGGCTTATTCAATTTAGGTAATAGCTGTTGTATAAATAAACAAGTTAACGTCTTATGCGACGTGACCCGAAAAACTACTGCAAGAGGAAATAAACGAAAAAATATTACACAAACATTTTCAGGGGCGTTCAATTTGCATTTTAATGGAGATCCACGCGTAGGTAACAAGTTTAACTAATGGCCGTGAAATGAGGGGGGCGGGGAGGGATCCAATACCTACTTGAAGCCTCTACGTGTTTGACCTGCATTTGAAATTCGAGCTCAATTTTAAATTTATGAATTTTATCCCCATTAACAGTCTCCGAAATGTACGAGAACGTGAAATTTTAAATACATTTTTGACGAGATATTGAGGCGAATGACGTCAGTGTTAAAAATATCTGATACCTACTGTAAATAAAGCTGTGACTTGTAACTATTGTTATTAATCAAGTGACTATATGACTATATGCTCAGGGTAGATTACATCACAGCTTGCCAATAAGGTGCTTGTTTGTCAGACCTAAGAAGTCATCATCATAAGCAGGGAATAAATGTGATCACAACCCAGGAATATCCTGGGCTTGGGACTACTCTCGTAATGTAAGGGTAACTATTTGTCTATCCCAATTCTCAATTAGTTATTGTGATACGTGCCGCCTGTGCCACCCGCGACACAGTTAAAATTGTTTATGAGCGTTTGTTTATTTTGTTTGAAAAAAAGGATGTAGCAGTTCATTCATTCTTAAATTAGCCGTCTTACTAGGCATATAAAAGGTGAGACGAATACCCTAAGTATTGGAAGAAGATGTTACATAAAAATACAACTGACTTAATTAATCCCTGAGCGATTATAAACACTTAAAGCGCGGGTTAAATTTGATTTATCTTTGCTCAAAATAAAAGATTGCTATTTAAGTACATTCAGCGAGCATAACCCCCTCTGTGCTCGTTGAGTATATTACGCTTGCATACGGTAAGTGCCTTGTCACGAAGCATGTTGCCAACTCGTACTAAATAAGGCTTCTCGGACAATGCGATGGCGGAAGCGTTTCAGCTAAGGAACACTTTACCCGTGCTCTAGATTTGTTACATTACATTATCTTTCCATTGTAACAGGGCACAGATATGTACTAGATTTTGTGACTTCGCCCTCAGGAATTTAGTAATCCCGTCTAAACTCTCCTATTATAACTACGATTGCGTGATATAACAATAAAACAGTATAAATCTAACTGTTTTTTTAACTAAACCGTTTAAATGTTACATATTTAAAACATTTGGACTTCAGTTTTCCCTTTCAATAGTCGGATTTTATTTCTGTGTTGCTGGTCTAGAAAGAGAGAAGGAAAAGAAATAAAGAAAAAGCTGTCTTTTAAGACCCCACCCGGAATTCAAACGAGTCGTTTGGCGGATGACTCAAGCAAGAGAGTCCAGGTATTCAGGCAGACTTCACGGAAAAATGGATGGTGGTCAAGGATCAACGTATTTTAAGTATAAAAATATGGTATTATTGAACTATTAAAATCAGTATTTCCAATGTTATCTCTCTCAGGAGCTCTAGCTAGCACCAGCGGTACTCATTATCCCAGAAAATGCGGGCATAACCGCGGGCAGCGCTAGAGTTCAATAAATCTAATGTTTAAAATCTATTAGATAACATTACGATACGTATCTTCGATTGGTAAGAAAAAGAGACCACCAAAATTGGGCTAGCTTCATTGTTCATCAACGAAACCATAATACATACCTCCCAAAAAACTAGATTATTGCCTGATTACAATATAACAAAGAATAATATGAAGTTACAATTGGAATGTATTTTTAAAGTTAAAAATTGTTTTATTTAGCCCAGAGGTGTATGGATATTTTGGCGATCTCCTTTATTTTATATAATTATAACTTAAGTAATAATCTATAAAATGCTAAAAGTTTGGCATCAACAAATGTTTATGTATTGTAGTTTGTAGTGATACAGAGAAGTATGTACAGTGGTCTTTCTACTAAAAATTTGATTCAGACTCTTCCGGAACGAAAATTTAGCGACATCATACACATAATGCAATGTTTAATTCATAAAACTCAAGCTTGAAGCAAGGATACTAGCTATGCACCAGTTTCCTAAGCCTGGTACGAGTCTGGTACGTACTTACCCAACTTACCATAATGAGTACACAATTACGTTTGTGTTTGTACGATTATGAGTCATGTCCGCTGTTTTCTTAACAAAGATTTGCATTCATGTGTTTCGCATTAGCAAGATTCCGGGAAGATTTCTCAACCGCCCGTTTGTTTTGACGGCATTCAAGGCATTTTGTATGTTATTCCTCTTATGTAGTGTGTGGATGTAAAGTTACTGTTGATTGAACGTAAACAGAATTTTGATGGAAACCGTAATTAATCCTTTAATTTTCGTCGCCCATACATGCGAACCGCTTGCTTGCGTCCTGCATCTGAATAAATAATGATGAGTAGTATGTTTATTGATGTTCGTATCACTTCTTCATCATCATTATATTATTAATAATAATAATCATCATTATTATTGTTATTATGATAAGCATAATTTCCACGTTCGAAGCTGCGGGCAACAGCTAGTATCAAAGATGTTTAACTAACAGATACGTTATGCCCTTACAAATCGACCGAAAAATCTGTTCCGACCGAGCTACAACACACACACGTTTATCTTTTGTTTCCCTACACCAATCACTAGTACATTGGCAAATTATGTAAAAAGGATGGCATTACTAAAACCATAATAGTGAAAAAGACAGCTAGTGTTTGTCGCTCGCGTCAATCTATATACGCTACGGTCTTTATCGCTCTTGCGTCAAAACTAGATCGCTATCTCTTTCTTCATCTGAATATGGCGTCTTTGCATGATTATTAGATTGTTTAGAAAAATAATTGAAATATACTAAATAATCTAAGTATCTTAGCGTACTCCAGTGCCGGCCCGAGCATTTCTGGCGCCCTAGGCGAAAAAGTAAACCGGCGCCCTCTTAAGACATTTATTTGACAAAACCGTAATGTAAAAAAATAAAGCGTGATATTTTTAATAAAAAAAATATTAAATAAATATTACACTACAAACTCGTTTTTTTAACAAGAACGTGTTTTCTCTAGTCAAGACTAGTTTTACTACGTGCCTTTGTTAAAACTAGAAATAATCTGCAGAAGACTGACTGACTACTGGTGATTTCAAATAAAAAAAATATATTTTTAACTGAGAATTGTAATTTCAAATTAATTTTATTTTAATCGATGCAGTTGCATATTTGACGCTTGAACTGAAATCATAAAATTGTCTAGAATTTTTTTGGAATTCCAATTTCCTTTCATAATTTTTGTTTTAACACAAACATGACTAAGAATTTAGCCCCACTGTAGGTAGCGAACCTGCGTATTAGGCCAAAATCCTTCCGTAAGTGCCACATGCAAACATTTAATCTTTTACCACAAAACATCTCCAGACGCAAGCAGTAACGTAAAGTTTGAAAACCAATTTATACAGTGGTGTCAGTTCCGGGACCAGATTTACCAAATTTAAGATTCTGCCAAAAAAAAAGACTCATGGACAGCGTACCGTACCAACACATCTATACTAAAAGAACCAACTACACTACAACACTATGCCAAATACAATTCAGTTGTTAAAGGACTGTTTATCGAATGAAGCCTTGGTTGTGATTGAAAAATGGAAGCTGCTCAAACAAGGCGAATGAGGAACTCGAAAAGTTTTTATGCAGAGTAATCGGAACTATGCCGAGAAATTGAAAAAATATGCAGACGGGATAAAAACCTTTACTATGAAGAGATCTCTAGGGATATAAAACATCAAGCAGAGCAGTGGCAAGCTGTGAATCTCTTTCGCAAAATTTAGCAGATCAACTTTGCCGCAACCCGGATCCACAACCCAGCATGCGTGTACATGAAACTTTTGAATACCAGCCAGCATTCCCCAATCAAAAATATACAATGCCATCTCCAGCTTCTGTCCTCAAGGAACTTAAGATTAACCCAACTTTCCAGCATTCGCCTACATCGTATTCTCAAATACTTTGGAAATATTGCAAAAAGATCTCATGAAGACACACGATAGGCAAAATTAAAGACAAGAGACCTCGGGGCTGCCGTCTTAAAACATGGTCGGATCAAGTATCCAAACAAGAAAACACTATCTCAGTGCTTGAAGGCGAAGACGTGTGTGTTGCCAGTGATGACATACGACTCCGAGACGTGGTTCTTTACTATTGGCCTAATCCACAAGCTCACACAGCGGGCTGTGGAGAGCTATGCTCAGTATTTCTCTACGTGATCGAGTCAGAAATTATGAAATTCGTAGACGAACAAGGTTAACTGACATAGCATTGAATAAGTTGGCTGAAGTGGCAATGGGCTGGTCACAAAGTTCGAAGGACCGATAACCGTTGAGGAAGAAAAGTATTCGAATGGCGCCCAGATCTCGGAAAAGGAACATAGTAACCCCCTGAACACGTGGACGGACGACGAGAACTGGTCAGAGTGGTGCAAGTTAGAGGAGACCTATGTCCAGCAGTGGACCTCCAAGTACTGATGGATTGATGGACGGCACTTTACTAAGCTACTGATCGCCAAAAATTCAGACAAGCCATTGCAAATGTTCCGCGTACAATTGTGATCTTCAGTGATGAAACAAGACTGAAGACAGATTTTCTTTCATGCGCATAAGACTTTAAACAAATTCTTAAGACGTACTCCGCACGGTTAGCTGGTATCAATAAGCCAGATCAGTAAATAATTTCCTGTTAAACACGTGATAGACGACTTATTATTTAAATGAAAATTAATATGATTGATTTCAGTCAAAACAGTTATAAATAAGCTATTTTATCAAATACGTTTTGTCTAGTGAAAACTAATTTTAACTGATATTAATTTTTAATAGAAGGAAATTTTAGGTCTACAAAGGCACCTAACTTAAAAATATTTCCAACTTTTGAAAACGTGTTCTAGCTAGTTCTGAGGTTTGCCTTAATTTAGGAAAAACACGTTTACAATAATTGCCTACAGAGTAAGCAAACCCTAATTGTAGTTGCTTACTAAATTAGGCATGCTATCTAACTAGCCAATTTCACAGATAGACATAATTTTAATCCTTTCATAATAATTCGGTATTATTCTTATAGGCAATAGTTATTCGATATTTTGTAATTCTCCACATATCTACTCGGTTGCATCTACATCCTTATAGTTTCTATGACTAAAATATTTTTTTAAATTAATACTGTTCTAGAATAGCTTTGAAAATTATATTCGAAATGTTTAAAAGACATGAAAATTATACTTATTATTTTTGTCTGTGTAAACCTTTCATAGATTTAAATTCAATTTTTTTTCTTCATTTCGATGCCGCCGATTTGCGCCCCCCGAATCCCAGCGCCCTAGGCGGTCGCCTAGTTCGCCTATATGGACGGGCCGGCCCTGGCGTACTCACGCATGGTATGAGATTCCTTGTGTTTTGTTGACCTTGGAGTCATAATTGGTGCACTTTCTAAACACACAGGATGGCATTTTGTTATATTTTCATAACTACGTATTAACCTACGATGCGCCACGCTCGTGATTGCGCTCGACGCAGACTAATCACAAAAGTTCCCAATTGGGAACTTTTTCAATCATCACAACGCGCGCGCTTATGACCTATCTGCCTCTTTTTAATATATAATATCATTGGCTAGTATTATATAGATATTTTTCAAAATACTTGTATTTTATTCAAAATATTGTAAGTAATTATTCAAAAATATAAAAAAACAAGTATCTATCTGTATCATTTCTTTATGATTATAGAGTGAGCTACCTTAACTACAGAATTCAAAAGTGTATAAATTTAAAATAAAAGTAATACGTATGTAAGTTTAAAATAAAACAGCCCTGTCAGAAAAGGGCCGATTATCTTATAACGGTTAAACTGATGTTTTTCAATGATAGCTAATAAGATCAAGTCCCCGTTAAAAAAAAAAACTATCAAAATCGGTTAATCCACTTATAGATACGATACCACAAATAGACTTGCCGATGATCGATTCCAATATACAACAAAACTACAACAGCGAACAAAGTAAACTTACACATCATATCTTTTTTTTGGCGCCGGAGATGAAAAAGAAAACTGAAAATTCGAAAAATTACTTAACGTTTAAAATTTATCAATCTTTTATCCAGACTCATAACAGCTATAAAACCAAAACATCGTAAACAGACACTGCATCTGCAACTTTTATACAACATAGAAAGTCATAAATGAATCTGTGTACAAAAAGAAGATAATAATAACTCACTCGCCCACACATCCGCGTGTGGCCAGCCTGCATTTAAGTGCAATTTATTGCGAGCGCAATTACAATATGGCCGAACAAAATGGCACGCGTTTTCGCGCCACAAAGGCATGCCAGTGAGCCGGCGCTTGCGCATTACTTTATTTTGCGTCAACGAATGCATCAAAATAAAATCAAGATTTAATCGGTGGTACAGATAATGCAAGCAGTTTATATAAAATGTCTTTTGAAGATTTGAAAGCAGAAAACTGATCTGGAAGAACACAAATTTCAAGCAAAGGTACCACATTTTTGGAGAAGAAGTCTTCTTCTTCTTGTCTTCAAGAAGAAAGACAACATTATTATGATAAATTAATTTTAGTTTAAATTTGAATAAGGTATCATCTTTTTTAAAATTTCTGAAAAAATACGAGTATGGCTGAGCCATTAATAAACGCACCGTAATTGTATATTCATACCAACAACCCTAGTTTTCTCACCATACTCCAGATTACCGTTCCAACTTTAAAATCAAATTATGCTATCATTTAGATCTACCCTCATTTCCGGCACTATACTCAAGTGGTACCAAAATAAAACAAAAGTACAGACCAACAATTCCGTACATTAGTACGTATAGATTTACATTACAAAGGGCCCTTTGAGACTTGAACCCCTTAAAAACTTTTTACGACTCCCGCTTGACATCGAGCAGATGTTTAAAACAAATACGCCATCAAAGTTGGAGATTGAGATAGCAGAGACAGAGACTGTATCTCTGCGCTATTACGATAGACAGAACAAACTTTCATCATTATCAAAATACATCTTGTACAGTTACTTAGAGATCGTATACTTTTAAAATGATCGTGCCCCCACTAAATATTATTGTAACAAGTATGTAACATAATTATTTCTATTCATTTAATATACTATGAAATGGAAATGTTTATTAATATTTATTTAATATCAAACGATTGATAAACATGGCAATTTCATGTTATAGGTAAAAATTAAAACACGTCGCCACGTTCCTTTTTAAAATAGGCGATCTCTACTTGCCATTTTCGATATTTAACCCATCTTGTTTGATATCTTTTTCTCTCGCGTAGTGAGATGCTGATGTTATCATCATACCATCACAATATCGAACATTGAGATCAACAGCCACCAGCACTGTAGTACTCTACATAACATTGTCGATATTCAACTCGCCGTGTTTCATACTTACTTTTCTGGCGTAGTCAGATGCTAATGTCATCATCATACTATCACAATCTCAAAAATTAAGATCAACATTCACACTATTATTGTACTACTTCATGAGCTGTTACAACAATAAATATAATTGAAATGCTTTCGGCCAATCAATCTACTTAATTGTATTATTTATTTATTTATTTATTACACTTTATTGCACACCAAATTTACAGAGTCAGTAAAAGCTTATCAATGTTAATATTACAAGTGCACAAAAGGCGATCTTATCGCTGAGTAGCGATCTCTTCCAGGTAACCTTTGGGAAGATTACGAAGGGAAAATTGAATGAATGTTGGTAGGGTGCAAAGTGTAAATATCCTACTCATAATATATATATAAAAAAAATCATTTGTATGGGAAATTCAAATGTTTTAATAACCATCTTCCATGTTCCAACATTTAACTTATGTATAAATGTGTTTTATGTATGATATTATATTATATCTGGTAAGGTATGAGAAGTGTTGCGCATTATTTTGTAGACGGAGATTTGTCTGCGAATAGAGAAATAGATCTGTGTTTGTTTATCTCTGACCCGATGTTAACCATATCGCACGCTTAATAATAAAGAGAAATAACTCAAAAATTGAAAAAATCTAGTTTTTGTAACAAAACGCAATAACAATGCGAAAAGAATAGGTAGAGTTCGACAGCCGTTCAATATGGACGAATATGAGCGAGATAAAAGATCGGTCGCCTCTTTCATTCCAAACGGATGGACCATGTTGTCTGTCAAAAAGCGATCCATTTAGTGATGCCCCAATCTTTGCAAAAAGTAGACGTGTGTTTTTGCGGCAGAAAGTAGATTATTGCTGTTTACAGTTAAAACGTGAGTATTTTATTCATATTTCTTAAATCATAAAATGCTATGTTTCAATTTCATTCTATTTAATATTTAAAATATGGCATTGTCAAATGCATGATTTGTACTTATTTCAGTTTAGTTTTAAATTGTTTTTTTGGTTTTAAAAAGTAACTTGAGTTATTTCAGTTTATTTTTAAAAATTCTATCACTTTTTTGTAACATTCTAACCTATTTCAGCTTATAACCAAAATGTAATAAGAGTTGGGTAAAATTTTTGTTTTTATCTCAGTTTATTAATTAATAGAAAATTAATTTAATTTATGTTTTTGATTTATGGCTTTTTCTGATTAAATAGGCACTGCAACTACGCAAAATGTTTTCACGAGGCCGAAAGATTTTAGGTTTACTTTTCCCAGCAGGCGGTAATGAGGAAGAATTAGTATCAACTGTAAGGCACTTATTATGTACTTCCTTATAAACACGTTGCTATTTCCAAATATACAAGTAAGTGCAACCCTAATACTCGTAAATGGTTTTCTTTCAGGATTCACAAGATCAAGAAAATTTCTTGAACATGGAAAATATTAGTCCGTTCAACGATAACTTTGATTTAATACACACACACACACATACACACACACACACACACACGCACACGCACGAACACATGTACTCCCACTTGCTTACTTACTTCTTGCTCCCACGCTGTTCGCCATCAATTTTGCAGCTGTAGTCAATGAGACGTTACAAAAAGTATCTGCAGGCATCCACATTCGCTTCCGAACTGATGGAATGCTTTTCAATCTCGCTAGGCTGAAAGCCCGCACTAAGGTATGATATAAAATGATCACCGAGATTATGTACGCGGATGACTTATGCTTTTTAGCAGATTCCCCAACTTCTCTACAACAGCTGATGATTGGTTTTGACGAGGCATGCACCAAGTTCGGTCTTAAGATTATTGTCAGTAAGACAGAAGTCATGACTACAGGCGCTTCAATAGACGGGCCTCTGAAAATCTGTCTTGATGAAAACGTTCTGAAACGTGTAGATAAGTTCAAGTACCTGGGAAGCACAATAACATCACAAAACTGCAGAATCGGTGCTGCCATAGCCTCTTTCGGCAAAATTAGAACTAAAGTCTTTCATTCGCATGATCTAAAACTGGCTACAAAAATTGCAGTTTACAGAGCTATTATCCTGCCAAGCCTTACATGGCTCAGAGACATGGTGCCTTTACCATGGCACATAAAGACATTAGACCACTTCAATTTCCGATGTCTTCGGGATATCATGAACATCCACTGGACGGACCGCATCAGAAATACTGAAGTTCTTCGACGCGCTGAGATCTGCGGCATTGAAGCATATCTGATGCGCCGTCAGCTAAGGTGGTGTGGTCATGTATTCCGCATGCTAGACGAAAGAATAGCAAAGTGCATCTTTTATAGCGAGCTTCAAGATGGCAAGCGCAAGCACGGCGGACAGCTCTTGCGATACAAAGATGTACTTAAAATACTTATGATAAGTTTCAGTATTGACTCTTTGACGTGGGATTCATCTGCTGCAAACCGCCCGGAATGGAGACGTCTTGTAATGCAGAAGACCGACGCCTTTGAAAACTTACGCAGAGACGAGCTCGATGCAAAAAGAGACGAGCTAAAAGCCAGACCACCAAAGGCTTTAAACTATCACTATAGTGGCGGCGTACTCACTTGTCCGAGATACTCAAAAACGTTTAAGGCCTAAATAGGCTACAACAGCCACATGAGAGCACACGACCGTGCGGACCAACGAGACGCCAGCTGCTGAGCCTGTCCAGCAGTCGCTGTGGCCGAAATCGGCTAAGATATTATTATTATAGATAACATGTTCTTCTCTTTTAATGTCTTTGTTATTTCATAATGGTTGGGTAAATCCTAACCTCCCACAACACAGAGAATCCGAACTAGCTGGGAGTTAGTGTAGTTGTTATTATGTGAACAAAGTTTATTAAACAAATCATTAAATTTTTATCAATTATTATTTTCATTTAACAAGTTGTATGAAAACAAAAGAGATTTTTTATGGAAATAGCCGGCAAATGAGCTGACGATCCCCTGATGGTAAGTGGCTATCGTCGCCCATTGACATCAGCAACACCAAAAGCATCACTGATGCGTTGCCGGCCAGGAAAGTAAGAAGAAAAAGAAAGAAAGAACTGGCTCTCAAGCCCCCAACCGGAACAGGACGAGTCGTTTGGCGGCTGACTCATGCTCAAGGGTGGTAGCTATCCAGGTGAACCCCATGGAAAAATAATAATAGTAATAGTATTAATTAACAATTAAAATCAATATTACCAATATAATCCCTCGAGGCCCTACCACCAGCGGGCCGGATTTAGTCGCCTCTTACGACACCCATATGGCGTGGGAAGAAGGACTTACGGGAACTTCTAAATCTTTGTTTGTTAGAGTTTTTGAGTTTGTTTTAAGCTCCAGATCTCAATTATTCCCAAGTCTAAATAGAATAAAAAGTGCCTTAACAAGTATTTGAGGCGTCCTAATTTCATTAAAACAATATTTTTTAATTTTTTTGATATTTAGGTATCAAGATTAACGAGGCTGTTTTAGTTTATGCTAGACGTTCCTATTTTTAATGTTATTTTCATATTTTCTGTTTGTAAGTTTTAAGGTGCAAAACTTTAAAAATATAAGTTTATGTTGATTAAATAGTATCCAAGCCAAGTCCTTGTTTTGTTTTCATTGTTTTCATCATCATGTTACTAATATTTCTGTGAATATAAAATTTATTTCAGTCTCAAATTATGCTTTTAAAAATAGAATAAATAAAAAAGAGCAATGTTTTGATATAAATTTCAGTAGTCCTATACTTACAGATCAAAAAAGATATAAGTTTAATTACTACCTATGATTTAATTTTTCTTTTAAAATTAAAGAGAAATATTTAGTTGTGTGCCATAACTGATGTGGGTTTGACTACTATGGTTTTGTAATAAACTGAAATAAGTCGCAGGTTTTTTTTTCTATTTAGTTTTTTTCGGGGTTCCCAATATTGTAAAATGATAATTGCTATACCAAATTCAAGGTGGAGATCTCTACTTTCAGATTCATTTTAATTTTACTTTGAAAATATGACTATATTTACGGTTTTTTTTCATTTAGTGCAACTAATCAAACATGCAAAACTTAAAACGTGATTTCCCGTAGTTTATAATTTTTGAGTTATTTCTCTTTATTATTAAGCGTGCGATATGTTTGTAGTGGGTAGGCTGAGAACTTGCGATGAAAATTTGACGTAGTCACATTCACGTGCTTTTGAATGTAGTTATAGCAAATTTTGATTGAAAATAATAGTTCTGTTGTCATAGTCTTCACATTAGTGAAAACTAATAATTGTTGTTTAGTTTACTAACTGAATTTTATTTAAAAAAATCCTACTATTGAGGTGAAGTTGAAATTTTGTCTGTAAAATTTATATTTTTAATTTACCATGCATTATATTTTCCACATTTTATTTTAAAATATTTCTACAACATTGTTTTACTAAATTCTTGATCGCGTGTTACATCTTTTTGTTACACAGTAACGTCACATCTGAATCATGCTATCAACATTTTCTACAACACTCGCTACGAGTTTAGAATATGAACAATCAGAAATATGAATAATATTGAAAATTGACTGGTGGCAAATCTATCTTTGCTACTCTAGCTTTGGTGAAGTTTCCAACATGTATGGTGAAATCTAATTGATATTTTTGTTTTGAACATATTGTTTATTTTTTTATGTTATCGTTATTACAACCACCTCCCGGACTAGTCGAGTTTCACCTCTCTGGTTCTGACTCACGTCTTCTCAAGGTCGGTTCCTAAGATAACCGGTGTACGTATGTAATTAAATTATAACACTGATACTATAACTTCTAAAGTTTATTGCTTTTGTATTCTGTTGATTCATTCTATTTTTACTTTGTAACGAAATAAAAATGGAGAAACCTGTATTTATATTACGCATGTTATTTTTATTTGCTAATTATTATGTTGAAGCCCCCCGAAGCCCTCAAAAGTTTATTACAGTCGTAACGTCGTCTATTAGAGTATGCATTAAGTTTTTTGCCCTGCAGGGCACTAAAGATCCAAAATGCATGGGCCAAGTTGTCAATACACAATTATTTAAACTTTAAATTATTTAAAGTGTTTAAAATTTTGTTTTTAAAAGTGAACTGTACTTTACTAATGGTTTTGCACCTGCTTTTGCTAAAAACTTTTTGGAAACTGTAGTTGAATCTCGAAGTAACTTTTTTATTTAGTTCCTATGAATGAAATAGGGATGTTGACACTAACAGCTGTGAATATTTTATATTTAAATTAATTAATGGTAACATTGAAACACCTAAAATATTATTCTCTTTTTGAAATCAGTCACAATAAATTGAACATAATTAATTTAAAATTTTAAAAATAGTATTCACTGTCACGTGATCTTAAACGCCATTTTGAGCTTATGACGGCATTTTTCGTATAAAATACAAAATATAAATAAATAATTGAAGTTAAACAAATTTCAATAGACCGCTAGTACTGAATATATTGGTTAGTGACGTCACGTGACGTTTTTGGTGGGTTTGGTAATGATTTTTATTTGTCAATTTTTGTTTTTATATCGAAGATCATTATTTTTATAATAGTTTTTCGTGAGTCTCAAGGTTGTATCTATAAAATAAAATTGAGTCCTAAAATTAGTCAACCAACATCCCTATTATTATCTAACAACAGTGGCCATCTAAGTCCAGATTGTCTGTTTACATTTTGTTCTCTTGTATTAGAAAACCAAAGACAAAACAGTGTCGCAATAAATGTCATTCAAACACAATCCAAGCGTCGGATGTAGTATCAGGTTCACTCGGCCATCATGTCCAATTGCGACCGAAAATGACCAAAAAATAAAGGTATCGCATTTCACTCGTTACGATTCCGTCACCGCTATATGTCATGTCAGGGCTGCGTCTGGCCACATTGTTTACCCAATATTACAAAAGGTGTTTTCTCATTTTCGTATCCATAGGCATCGGTGACCGCTTCTGTTACCATTAGGTTTTTCTATTTGGTTTTTCCTCAGCAACTGAATTAATTCGGTTGCGAATATAGGATAATTGTTACTTCTTTAAAGGATATTTTTTACCGTTGGCCAAACGTTGTGAATGTTAGATTTTTAGGCAAAAAACTAATTAACTAAATATGTTTAAACTGAAAGACGTTTAAATTGGGATTGCTCCAGGATTTGTGGCTATAAGTGTGGTTATAAGTGTGATTTGTGTAACAGAGGCAAGGGCAATGTGTTAAACAGTTGAGAAAAGATGTTGACGAAAATTTTTTAATTCCGTGTTGATGATGATGATGATGATCATGATGATCATTTACTGTTGATTGCTGCGTTCAATCGAGAAAAATCCGAAATACAAGACTTCATTATAACGAACTCTACTAAAGAAGTATCTACTTACGAGAATCGCAAAAATGATCATTACGGAGAATCCTAGGCAAATTGCACAAAGGTTACGTCAGATACATTTTTATTATTATTTCTATAACTTCCGCAAGTGACAACCCTGATTGTAAACGATATCCATGAAGCCGTTAGTGCAAGAACATCGTCTAGATCTATTACCGTCTTCCCAAATTGAAACATGAAGCGTTTTGATTCGTGAAAGTCTAAACTCAGTACATGTTTTGTTGTCTTGTGTTTACGTAAATGTAACACGACATTGTGACCACGGTATGTGATTGTTTTTGGGTGGCCGTTGGTAGCTGGAGTATCCAATGTTAAGGCGAGAACGATAGGATCTATGATAAGATCAAATTTGTTCTTGTATTTGTATGTTGGAATCCTTTTCCTATAAGTCCATGCACTACGCTTCATCTTGGGATACTACAAATCTTACAATTTAACTTGTACTAAAACTTGTAGGTTGTAAAGAGTATCGCTGCAAATACACATTTTATTCCAACTTTAATGCTATCTCCTGTTATATAAAACACAAAAAAAATATTTGTATTGATGTCCTTTATAGACTTTGAAATCATCTAATGAATGCACCCCAAACTGGTAACATCTAAAAGGCAATCATGCGAAGATGGTTTGAGACCACTAAGATTAGGCATATTTTCGATTTTCGACTTTTCCCGTACAACATTTTTTAGCGTACTGGAACGCGCTGGGTATGCGGAAACACAATTATGACAATAACATTTAGTCGGTGCACGTTCATTTTTAAAGAAGACGATCTATAAGCTTGAACTAAACCACAAAGACAGTGATATGATAGACACGGCATGTCGTTGTGGTGTATCGCACTCCGTGGTCGTAGTACTGGAATCTTAATACAACGGATGTTCCTATCAACACTGACATGTTTGCGGCCTATCAAACATTCAAATGCATTAATGGATTGCACGTCATGTGTAGGTACATGGACATGTTTGTGATTATGTTTTTATAGAATTAGTTAAATTTTAGGTAAACATTCTTGCCCCTGATATGACATCCGAAATTCCGACAATTTGCTGAAAGGCACTGAATTCAAATTTTTGCATGAATCATTTCGCTTTTCAGACACAAAGTTGACTTTTAACAATATCTATAGTTCCGTATTTATAATATTTGTATTTAGAAAGAAATATGTAGACTACTGGATTGTAGAAGAATCGAACAGGAACGTAAAATAGTTAAAAATACGAAAGAAACAATATGATTTAGATTGTATTAAAGGGAAATTTTGTCTCGTTCTCTAAGTTCTCTTTCAGCTTTCTTTCTTTTGCCATGTGAACTAGATAAAATCAGAAATTACCAACTTCTGACAACGCTGATATCTAACACTTCATTTCGCAACGTGTCTGGTGAAGTCAAGCCACAAATCTTGTCAATAAAACAGTCATTTGATGGTTGACTAAAACCAAAACGGGATAAACTAATAAATCATGATTTGCAACCGGACACCACTTCGAGCGTTTTGTTTCGCCACATTTCAGACCATCTCGAAGATGTTAACCGCGGTCGGTTGCCACTGCGAAGTTTAACTGATTTATGGCGCACTATAAAATTATGTTTATTATGCTGGTAATATTCCAAGGATATCAGCTCTCGGTCCTACTTGGAATAGTTAGAAGTATTGGAGTCATTCGGGAGACAGAAAACTAACGCATGTTTTGAATGCAAAACTCTCAATCAATTTGCGCTGAGAGGTTAGACTTCAAGCTCTCTTCGGGGTGCTGGTAATGGATTCCAGTCAAGGCTTTATAATTAATTAATCAAACAAATAATGTTTATTATTAATCAATCGTAGGACATGCAGCAAGTAACGAAGCCAATATGTGAGTACTGTCAGGATTAAGCTGGATATAATATGTAGCTAGTACCTAGTTGCCCCGGTTGATTATTTTGTTACTTGTTTATTGGAGATCATGAAGAGTGGAGTTGTTTATTCTGTCAAATGTTTTGTACATTTAAAATCCAAGTCCTATACCTGAAGCTATTAATTTATTCATATTATTGCTAGAACTATTATCTTTCCATGAAGTCTGCGATGCTAGCTACCACCTTGCTAGAGCCAGCCGCCAAGCGACTCGTCGTGTTCCGGCTGCCCGGCTATGGGCTTGAGAGAAAGTTCTTTCTCTCTTCTCTTTCCCTTCTAATAACGACGACTAGTGTATGAAACGAGGGTTGCTTTTTATGGAGTTGACAAACGAGCTGACGTTTCACCTGACGGCAATTTGGTCATCGTCGCGCATGGACATTACCGACACCAAAGGCATCACTCATGCGTTGCCGGCCAAGTGAGAGAGAGAAAAAAGAAAAGAGGGTTAACACATTTGATTAATAGTGTTACAGGATACTTTAACTAAGTATTTTGAACCTCCTCAATTAAAAACCCTATTAACTTAATTGCCGTTAAAACCACCTCCAAAGTGAAGATACAATCAAATTATCCTGATACCTTATAAAAACATCGTTGAACAAAAAAGCGTAAACACTATCTGATTCCATTGTCTTAAAATTGAGTTAAATCACAATCAATTTTGAACTTTAAATCGTTGTAAGAAGGATTACAAGGTTCCTAATTTAATTGGTGTAAATAATTTAATAAGCGAGCGGTTTGGGAGTAAAGCGTTATACAAAAGGAAGCAATTTTATTCAAAAAATGTTCTCTCTCTTTCTTTTTTAAGGGCAAAGATAAGGATAGTGAGATTGTTGAGTAATGCGCACGTCATAGTTAATTAGGATCAGCAGGTGTTAAGGGGAAGTTTCCGATTTTGATTATTTATAACCTGTTTAAAATTCGATAAGAATCACTTTTATTAATAGGAACTGTGGAATATTAAGTAAGAGTTATTTTATTTTAGAAAAAAATATGAATTTATTTAAAAGCAATGCGGCATTTTACCATTTTATGTAGAATGATTAATATCAGTATTTGTCAAGACTTAAAGAGGTTTGAGTTTTGATCTTGCATAATCGTAAAAGGCTTGAGAACCAGGGGGCTTACCATGACATCTTAAAACAGGCCAATATTAGCCAATAATTGAGCTGTCCTGCTATATCCTACCATGACCTAGCTAAAACACAGGTCAGCCAGTGATCACGTGACCGTAACAGGACAGCGGTCACGTGACTTCGATAATCTTCTTCTGCCCTGCGATTTGTGTACCATGAAGCGATTGTTGACGTATTGAAGTCGGAAAGCGGCCTATGTCAACGTCAAAATATTACAGCCTACCGAAAGTAACTTTAATTGTCCTGTTTTGGCTGTTTCGTTTATAATTTCTTTATACCGTAAGTTATTGTTATTTAAAACAGTTTGAATATAAATTTATGATATTGAAGAACATTAGGTATTTGGCAAATATTAGCTATCGACCAATCTGCCTTGCCTACAATCTAATCTCTACAAGCTGTTTCCAGCTGTTGTTTGTTGTTGTTGTCTCGAGAAACGCCTTGCTAAATACACCGAAGAGCATCGGCCAATAGAGCAAGCAGGATTTATAAGTACGTATTCAACTATAGACCACATTCAAAAAGATTACATCATGGAAGGCAGCTATAGGCAAGATAACCAGAGGCAGAACGGCCGGGCGGCCGCGGCGGAGAGATGGCTCGATGAAATTTTGTAAGCAGCGGGAAAAGAATGTATGTATGTATGAGAGTATAATATAAAAAAGTAATTTATACAAAGAAATATATAATAATGATTATTGAATTAAATTTAGTCAAGAATTAAGATAAAGGAAAGGATTAACGAACCCTAAAAATTGCTTTAACTTTAAGTTGAAGACTTTTTATTTATTTAAATCATTTATTTCGAAATCACAGATAGATTCTTCAGTTTTATTATTTGTATAGAATATAGATTGCATTGCATGCTTTTTAGTCGTTATGAAATTGTAAATTGAATTTTCTATTTAAGAAATAAAAAGGTCTAATTATTATTTTTATTACTATATTATATTTTTATAAACATATACCATATATTTTTATATATGTGGAAGAAAAGGTATTATATAATAATGGTTATTCAATAATATTCCGTTTGCTTTGCACCAAGATAAGTATATTTTCAGTTATCCTAACGTTCACATCGATAACAATCTCTACTACTCCGTGATCAATGATAGAATTAGAATATCCTACGTATTAGGTATAATGTTCTAAATAAAGTGACATATTCCATATTCTAAATATTTAGTTTTTCTTCATAACTCTTCTCGTATGACATCATCAGCATTTGTATCAATCGATCGTTGTAGAACGAAAGAGGTCGCTCGCCGGCACGGCTATCCTGACGTGCGCTCGTCCTCGAGCGCCTCCGCCTTCATGTCTCCAGTGGACCCCTGATCGCTGGGTGCTCGTCATCGAACGCATTTACTTCTGATGTAGCCGTACACTGATACGGCTTCAACAACTTTCTTACTCAAGTTCCCATCTCCAACCCAATTCAACATAAATTACATATTATCACAGTATGTAAATATCCGCCTCGACTTTTACATGACCTACAGGCATTCATGAAAATGAAAATGCACCACCATCACAAAATAAATATCTTTCATTTCTTTGAAAGTACGTTAAAAAATTCAAAATAGCACTTAACAATTTTAAATTATCGCTCCTAAATCACACATTTTATTATGACATTTGGACATGTCACTGTGTCAAGTGTCAAGTGTTGTAAGATTACGTTCAAAAATGTAGGTGTAAATGTATCACATAGCGATTATTTTTTTGGTAATCTTAGAGAACGAACGGTTTTTAAGCTTAATAAATAACGACCGTTAAGTTTCTATAACAAATTTCAAAATCTTCGATTGAGATTGTTATTTTAAATTTTTAAAAACATCAATATTACGCATTGATTTGAAAACCGGTAAACCGATAAAACGCTCTATTTCCGAACTTAAGTAAAACAAATTTTGTACCGTGCACAGAGTACTTAAACACTACGTTGTACCGCGCAGGTCATAGACTAAGATGTCGGACAGAAGTAGAGGCACTGCAGGCCATCAAGTGAACGTTCATGGTACGAAATACACTCCTGTCAGGTTTTAGCTACAAGCTGACCTGTCCTGTACATGACACATTTTATTAGAGTTCATGGTAAGGCACCTGTACTGTGTTCTGTTCTGTTCTATTGTACTTCTTTGCAATGTGCGTATTACTTACTTTAAATTAATATATACTGCAATTTGTTAGATCAATTATAATTTAAAAGACGAATTATAATTTTAAAGAAATAATTTAATAGTCATTCATTTTAGGTTATCCAAAATATAAGTGTAAAGTAAATATAACAGAATAGTATTATTCTTGTTTAGGATTGCTTAGAAGTTGAACAGAATAGAAAAACCTTACTTTTCCCGCTGTAAAACAAGCTACTTTAAATTTACTACAAGTTTTTTTTTAGAATTCGTACTTCATTCTATACTTGCCTTACTGTTATAATAATTTTTGAAATCACAGTTGCACTATATTGCGGCTATTATGCTACTGTACTATGTATTCCCAATACTTTTAGTAATACGTGGTCAACGGTATTTGTTTCACAAACTTGCAGGATGGTTATTATTAACTGTATAATTTGTATTAAGAAATCTTTACATTTCAACTATCGCCGCCTTAACGTAAAACTCCGTTCACAATTCCAATAAGTTAGATCGAAGCACGTTCGTTGATGCTTTTTTTCCTTAAAATGATTCTTAATTGAACCCACATGTCCGCGTATCGGATAAATCTGAGATGGTGGATAGCTCCAACACTTTAGCCAGCGAACGTAATTGGAAGTAATTAATTTTTTTTTCTCTTTCTTACATGATAACAGTATGCGTTTACAAGCAAAGTCAACTTTGATGATAAGGACGTCAACTTGTCTAATTTGCAGTTTGACTTGATACGGCATCCAGTTTGTATGAGATAGCTATATGGCCAGATAGCCATGCCGTGGCCGTGGCCATACACCGTCAAGTTTACTGGATCCCGCGTCAAGTCCGCTGAAAACTTGACAAGTTTACTTGGACGTGTATGGCCAGCATAAGACTTCCCATTTTATTTTGAACTGTATTTCTATACTGTCTAATTTCAGTATTGCAGGATAAAATCTTTATCTAAATGAATGACTTAATAGAAATATCACAAGCACATGTATGTAATGTATTCAAATTGATAAATAGCTAACAATTACCCACACGCTATCAAAATGCTGTAACACTGATGTTATCGCAATTCACCAATTCATCCGTATTATATGGGCCATAAGGGTGTTATTTAATTGCAATGCTCAAAACCCACGCATCAATTTACGGGAATCGTCCCGAGTCACAGATAATTAAATAACAAAAAGTGTAGAATAAAAAGTCGCGTTGATTTATTTGATGTCGGTGTGTGTTTTGGGTTTTACGCGGGAAAAGATTTTTAGGGATCCACTGAACGTTATCAGAAAATAATGTTTTACTCGATTGGTATATCGGTATTCCACCGGATTTGATTTAAGAAATTTTGTATTTAAATGTGTTTTGTGAAAAAATTAAAGCTGTCGTTGTTTGCGAAGACCTTTTTGTCTTTGTGCCTCCAGATACAAAAAGAATCCTAAGGCGGAGATATATGAATCTATAAGTGTTTCTTTTTTAACTGACTACAAAAAAAGGAGGAGGTATTCAATTCGACTGTATTTTTTTATGTTTGATACATCAGAACTTTCGATTGGATGAACCGATTTTGATGAATTTTTAATCAAAAGCTGGTGTTTGTCATGTGGCTCCACTTAAATTTTAGCGAGATCTGACGAGTAGTTTTTGAGTTATCCCTAATTTTGGAGTTGGTTATTTTTTGTCAAGAATTATTAATTAAAGGAATATGACAGAAATCAAATATTAAATTCTTGCATATTTTTTTTATTTATTTTTAGTAAAAAATATTTATTTCGGGGATTTTTGAACGGAACCTTTTAACTTTTTAAGTGCTTTATGGCATAATCACTTAATTATCCCATTGTTTGAGACAAACTTTATAATATGTATTCTTACGAGTGTGCATGTGGGAGAATGGCTTTATGATGTAAGTGTGATATGTGAACTAATAAATTGTTGTTTCAACACTATAATTGTACATGTAAATTATTATAATTACATCACGATGTTAATGTTTTCACTTAAAAGTTTGATAAAATATTCTGATTATATTATCGATAATCTCGTTAATTATGTACTGATAGTTAAATAGATAATTGTTATTTGGTAATTATAATAATTGCTTTTGATCTCTCACACACAGTTTTGTGTTGTGTTGTGATATTGTCAAAGTAAACATATAATACCATACTGTACCTACAATATAACCGCTATCCGTTTTATATGTAGCACTTCTATAAAATCCCCACGTTTAAACAATTCAAGTCCATTTGTTTTTCGTACTTTAAATGAATTAAAACAGTACTGTCTCGTAATAACATTAAATCCGCAAACAATGCGGCTGTATTAAGTATCGCCCTCTCGATTGACCGAAAAGCCTATTATGGGTTATTACTTGAAGTACAAGTTATTCGCGGAAGCGAGAAGCGGGAAGCGGTTATGTAATGAGCCAGAAAAATTGCAAATTAATATTTTATTATAACTAGCGCTCCGCCCAAGGTTTTAACCTATTTCCTATTCCATATCATGGTCTATATTTGAGCAAAATTTCGTGAAAAACCGTCAAGGACTTTTTACGTGAAACAACGATTAGGATTTACAAATAGTAGGATAGTCATACGTAAGGTAACTAGTAACTACATCATAATAGATTATTGGGAATACTAGAATTCCTTGTGTTCTGGACAACCATCACCTTTACACAAGTCTCATATTACAAATTATTATTTTCTTGATGCTAAGCTATACTCGTAATATTATAAAAACTTAATTAATACGATACAGGTCTTTTACTATAACTAAGGTAATATAACTATATACCTCACTCCACTATGCTCCTTCAACTAAGTTATAATTATTAGTTTATTAGTCAGGTAAGCAGAAATCTTCGGAATAAAATGAATATAACAATATCAACACGTTCACGTGCCTTTTGGTATTCGAAACAGCTCATAAAATCTTACTAAGGCACCAAAAAATAACTGTCAATGCAAATATAACTTTCGTATTTCGTTTGAGCTCCTCGTCAATTTCTTTAGCAGTAATACATTTATTCTTATGAACATAAATATTTTTGTATAATATACATATACTATCCATTGCACTGGTTTAGTTAAAAGCGATGCCAACAGATAACTGGCTTGATTATTGCGTTGCGGTTCATCCTGGCGCGTCTCCTAATGTGCTTTGACACAGTTTTGCGATGCGGCACGCTGTGCTGTGAGTTGTGACACGCTAATGTATATATGTAGTCTATTTTTTAGACGAGTCCTATTTAGTTAACAGACTAACGACCCAACTCAGAGTCACTAACGGTTTAAATCGCTCCTTCGTAAAGAATCACCATACAGATTTTGTAATAAGGAGCGATTTAGTTAGTGACTCTAAGTTGGGGCGTTACAGGGTCTTTTTGGCGTAATCTGTAATTTAAAAATAAGACGCGCATAAAAGCAAAGCAATCATAGACAAGTAAGATAAATAAATCTTGTTAAAACAGGACTATTATACGAGTAGATACACTTGGTATCACTTAAGCTCTGAAGTGCACAAATGATTAGAAATGAGGTAGTTATAGATGGTCTTACGCCCCAACTCAGAGTTACTAAAGGTTACTTAAATCGCTCCTTAGTAAAGAATCACCATACAAATTCTAGTACTAAAGAGTGATTTAAGTAACCGTTAGTGACTCTGAGTTGGAGCGTTAGATTTTGAAGTTTTAATTTTTTTAAATAATTGAATTCATATTTATTATATATTCATATTTGCATTTAAAGCAGTATGTAAAGCAAAAGTATACTCGTAAAAGAATATATCATCTTTATCTTTTACTGCTACATTTTGTACAAAATACTTTTTGATTTACTTCTCACCTGTATAATCTTAAGTTAGGTTTTCGTTAGTCAGTTATGGCCGTAAACAAAACATTTGCATAAAATTATTCGCATTAACAACAAACCTGTGCACAATAAACAACCATTTCAAAATCCAAAGTCACCGAACGTAAAATAAAAAAATACTATTATTATTCTATTCTATTCTATTAATCGATATTAAAATCGATAATCATAATCATTTTTATTGATAGAACTAGAAATTGATACACGAATAATTAAATGAAACAAAGCCACCGCCACCGCTCGTAGCTTTCAACCAACGTGACGTAGATACTCCACTACATTTGCACGCAGTGGTTTCCTGCTTCGAAATTTAAACGCAGATTAAAAACAGTAACCGCTAATAATTCGCTGTGTGCTCGTAAACCGTCGACTAAATCCAGCGAGACAATAATTTTAATTGCTTTATTTTAAACAGCGAACAAACAGCACGAGTAAACAGTCGCTCTGTTATCATTTAATTATTTACAATTTAATATCGGAAATCCGCAATGAATATCATAGTCGCACACGTTGTTTAAAGTACGTTTTCCGAAAAGTAAACGTTACTTTAAGCTCCATTCGGGGAAATAAAATGTATTTTATTTCGCTTTCAGTTCGACAAGCTCTTGACAAAATAAGATGAGGCAGCAGTGTCGACTGTTGTATGCGATAGTGGCTTCAGGTCATTGCTTTTATTGAAATAGTTATTTACAATACTATTTATATTAAAATTTTATTATAGTAACGCTGAATATTATAAATCGAACTAATAATATTCGATCTTTTATTCGACCGACTGTAGTATGAAATGTTTCTTCTATAATTTTCTAATTTGCAATCTTTCTACGGTATTTAGATTCAGAAAATTAATTTTAAGAGCTTGGAAATTCTCGCTTGAAAATCCAACAGTGGACTTCTAAAGGCTGATATAAGGATGGATGGAGAATCGATATTTGTCATTACTGAATAACTCAAAAAGGTACAAGGATAAATTTTCTAGGCAATCATAAAAAATATCCCACAAACTTTATTATTTTTAGAGAAATGAATAAAATAGAGATCAAGTGTCCCCAGTCTCCCCTAAAATTGACAATATATAGGTATTTATCTATCATGTAAATTTTATGACCGAGTCAGGAATCGAATTCGAATCGTTTGCTCAGCATACAAAATCACACTCCATTTCCATAACATTCTTGATAATAGGAAAAGTTCCGTAAATGCATTCATGGACAAGAGGCGAAAAACTATAAAAATGATGTGTTGGGCCGGCTGTGTGATCCGTCAATTAGTTTTACGACGGTCAATAAAGCTGTTTTCCGTAATAGCCGGGTTTGTGTGGTTTGGGTTTACTGTAGTTCTGTCAATGAGTTTAATGTGTGCAGAAGTACCTACTGCTTTGGTATAATATTTATATAAAAAAAATATTATAAATAAACGCTTACAGCCTTACACACTCATACCCCCGCAGTAGGTTATTACCTGTGTCGCGGGTAGCATGGACGACACATATAAGATATTACTTTAACACCCATGACCAAAATATTATATTTATCTGTCACATAAGTTTCTACTCCCGCCGGGAATTGAACCCGGGACGCCTCGCTTCGCAGGCAGGATCGCTACCTACTAGGGTACAGGGTCGTCAAATATTAACAAGTATTTATAGGCTGTGATAATGTGTGCTTTTTGTCACGTATATTACAAATTGTTGAATGACCTTTTTTCTAAGATATTCCCAGCGCTTTATGACTTTAGGTTCTTCAAAGAATGTATAAAAAGATTTCTTCTTCAAGGTCAACGTTGCACTAGCGAGTAGCGACTCCCACTGGTTCTCAAGGCTATAGGCAACCGTGACATTGGCCATCATGTGGCGTTGTCGTCAGACGAATTTTTGACTGCTTCCATATTTTCAAGGGAAAGTTTATGCGAAGAATTCAGTTTTATCGAGAATTTATGAATCACATCAGGCGACATTAATGTCCAATTTTATTACTTTTTCGAAGTAGAAAGATTGTAGTACATAGTATAAGTGAACTACAGGTTTATTTTTTTCGAAGCAAAGTGAGGGCGAGTTCCCTAGTAATAAATATTATTTATGTAGTATGTTGTGGAAGCTCTCCGTTCTTGTTTAGTATTTGATACAACCGGTGTCGGAGCACTTAGGCCCCTAAATACACGAGTCTATAATTACGTAGATGTATCGTTGAGTGCACAAATGCAATTAAAACATGTTTCTAATTTTAAGTAAAATTTTAGTTGTTGGGGTACAAAACAATAAATATTGATTGTAATCAGAATAAGATCACCTTTTACATATTTCATTATTTGTATTCGAATAATAAATACAATATGCCATGAAATCATAGCAGCGAAACCAAACAAGTATATTATTTTAAATAGCTGTATAAATAATTGTACTTTATAATTTATTCTGTACATTCTTTGCTTTCTTTATGATTGAAGCCATCGGACTAAATATAAACTAACGCTTTACGATTAACGCTTATACACTCATATCCCCGCAGTAGATTTTTACATGTGTCGCGGGTGGCATAGACGACATAATATAACACATAACAATAACCAACAATAAAATATCTGCCTCAGCAGGGAATCAAATCCGGGACCCCTCGCTTTTCAGGCAGGGTCGGTACCAACTAGGCTACAGGGTCGTCGATCTAACGAATACATTTAATTAAACTAACTTAATCGCTTTCGTGCGTGACTGCCCTGGCGTTAAAGATTTATACAGAGTTGTAAAGAATTAATCAAATTACAAATTATTCGTGAATGCTTGTTAGTGTGCGACAAATTACTGAAGTTTATTGTCCGCCTTAATGACTTTATCTGTACTTAATAATTATGTACGTAGTAAACAAGCGTTATTTTTATCTGCATGCAGTTAAGTAACTAGTTCTTAACGACGGAATATCTTAATTTCGTCATTCCAAATTGTTACGTAAACAATAGTTATTGAGCTTAAATATTGTGATGTAAACTCCATTAACTCCCTATTAGAGGGAAGAGTTTAAGGACTTTTCCGGATGTAGGAAGTAGGAAGATACCTATAGCTTAGATACCTATACCTATAAAGTTAAAATAAGATGAAACAAAATTTTTTAATTGTGTAGTTGAATGTTTACTGCTGGTCATGCATTTTTATTGAAGTAGAACTTCTTTAGGCGCGACTTGACAGTGACTCAGATTATTTGTCGAAATTAAGTATTCTGACAGAAGTATTCGGACGGAAATAAGGCTATATAATCTATAGTCTGTTGAATGTCAAATGAAAACAAAATCATCAACAAAATTGAAGTACAGATACATAATTCTGTTAAGATTATATTGTATCTGTGACAAGTCTATAGATTAAATAAGTATCACGGGGTAACAAATAACGGTATATTAATACTGTTACCGTTAATAATGGTAACGGAATACCGTTACCATTATTAGTGTAGTAATAACTAACGGTAATTATAGCTTTATATTTGTTTTTATAAAGTATATTTTTAATAAATATGAGTCAACTGTAATATGATATTTATTTTAATTTTTTTTTTGATATTACATGTCACCAACTTCAAAAAAGTTTTACTTTAATAGCGCGTAATGTTTACACGCACACACTTTTTTTATTATGAATTAACTAAGAAACAATAAATTGTGTAATGTTCTATTACAAATGAAATGAAATAACTATTGTACCAAATACTTTATGTAGCACGTAAATATTTTTAGTATCATTTTCGAGTTATAAGTATGTCAACTGTTATATCATATTGAGCTTACAAGTAATCTAAATAATTAGATTACAACATGTATTGTACTTTAACTATATAGGTAATTTATTAGAATTGTTGCAGGAAGTCGAAATAAAAATAGAAATTGACAAACACTAATAATAAAATGATAAATTACTTATTAAGTCTAATACGAATAGATCCTATTACGACGGTAAAGAGGGCAAAAATTAAGCTGTATTAAACGCAGTCAAACAACCTTCATTTGAAGGTAAACTAATTACGGGAACTCCACTTCTCATTCTTCGGACATTGACAGGAGGTCCTTGGAGTGAACTTTTTAAATTCCCTATATAAATTAGTTAGGATCATTACCTAACATCAGCGAGTAACGAGAAGCGAGAGAAATCTAAACGTGTCCCGATTACAAAGGATATATTTTGTCAGTTAGACAAACGAGAAAATATAATACATTTCATAATTATTATATTAATACGTGAAGCAAAATCTTTGTACCCCTTTTTAGGAGAATTACGTGGATGGAGGAGTATACAATTTGGCACAATTAAAGTGAAAAACAGAAAAAAGTGATTAAATAATCTTAAATTTAAATTTAAAAAACTATCGACGATTTTTAACCGACTTCAAAAAAAGGAGGAGGTTCTCAATTCGACTGTATTTTTTTATGTTTGTTACCTCTGGACTGGGTGAACTGATTTTGATGATTCTTTTTTAATCGAAAGCTGGTGCTTGTCGTGTGGTTCCACATTTTGAGCGAGATCTGACAATGGCATCATGTACTTCATTTGAAGTCGGTTCTTTTTTTGTTAAAATTTTAGATTATATTTTTTCCAAACACAGCTAAGAACACTTTCAATTATGTTACCTTTCATACAAAAAAAATTAGATTAAAATCGATTCATCCGTTTGAGAGTTATGATGCCACATACAGACGTACAGATATACAGACACGTCAAACTTATAACACCCCTCTTTTTTCGTCGGCTTTTTCTTCAAAAGAAGCTGGATTGCATTATTACTGGCCCTCCGAAATTACCATAATAAAATGAGAGGTGTCAAGGGACACCCGGATGGAACGAACTTCCTTTCGATTAAGTATTGTTTTGTTGTACAGCGCGATCTCTGTAAAACTCACTGAATCACTTCAAAAAAAGTGTCGTCATTCGCAAAACCAAGAAGTGTCGTAATTTTCCGTCTAGCCCCCTTTCACAACGCGCGATAAGGAACTTCGTTCCAATACTTAAACAGAGCATTTAAATATTTTTAGATAGGGGGTGGTTACTAGGTAGGTGGGTAAAAATACCCAACTGTTAAACATTATTATCTGAACAATTCAGACTGAATGACACGACGAAGCACGACACCACGCTACGCTCGTTTGAAGTCGCGTAAGTGGTTTATAAAAAAATCTAAATAAGGTATAACATTAATGAATCTGTCATAAAAAGCTACGGTCCGGGTCTAATGAAGGCAAAAAGGTGCTACTATAAAGCGCAATCAATTTGTAGACAAATTACTTTTTTAGTTTTCTCCTTAGAAAATTCTCGGCAAACGTTCGTAAGGTCTTTACAATTAATTAGGGCGAAAACTTAATTTCTGTCATCATTATGATTTTACATGACTCGCCCAAATTAATGGTGAGGAAGAAAAAATAAGTGTTATAAATGTCATACCTATCTACGCCTGAGAAAAGCGTGGAACGTAATATTGAAGTGAAACTTCTATACAGACGGGGTATTAGGATTTTTCAGTCACGAAAAAGCGTTACGGCCGCGTGGAGGGGGTAGAAGATATTTAAAATAAATATTAAATATTTGTAATATTTCTTTATGTTTTTTCTTGAAGTATTTTTTACTGAAATCATTTTTTTGAAACAAAATTTTATTCAACTACACTTGTCCGTTGAAGTTTAACTTCTATGTGTCCCAGCACACATTTCGTTTTTTTTTATTATTGTATGTAACTAACATCGATATCACACTTTGTAATGCTGGTGGTACCTTTTCAAAATGGTCAGCTTGTTTATAAGACTAAAACGTGAAAAATAAATACATTATTTGATATTACATTGGGTGTGGGTTCAGAATGTTCATGTAACTTTGAAATATCGAAAATCAATCAAGGTAGGTAATATAATAGTCCAGGATCCCTGGTACATTTTTGCACGTGATTACTATCAAGCTAATTTTTCGTGAGTAGCTTCAGTTTGATGAGACGCCCGACAAAAAAAATGAAAAATTAGCTTGATAGTAATCAAGTGCAAAAATGTACCAGGGACCCTGGACTATAAGTTATTCTTAAATATTCAACACACTTAAATATAGTTAAATGAAAACTATGTTGACATTATTACATCCATCCATCCCTAGACGAAGCGTAAATGTAATGAAAACTCCAGTCTCGCACGCAGCGACGCAATTTTTGTAAAAATGGCTGAAACCGTGTTTTAATTAGAAACGCCTAGTCTAGTGCGTCGGGACTGTAGAAATGCGAACAAAGCCTCAGGAAAAACAAACGTTTTACATTTGAAGCTTTGTTTTTACATTTGAAGTTCTTTTTTACATTTGGAGACTGCTGAGCTCATTTGCGAGCTTGATCAGACTCTGGTTGGTAGGCCGTGATAATTGGATGGTATGCAGGTGAACGACAAATTGCTGTTATTAAGGTATTGAATTTTAAAATTGAAATTACAAGGGAGTGGTATAGAGACTGGTAGGTTATAAAACTTATGAATAATTCGGTGACCCGCGTAGAGCAATGGTTACCGAGCCGGATCGCCGTGCCGTGCAGTCAGGTTCGATTCCCAGCGATGCAGAAATTTGAATGATGAGTTCAATTTCTGTTTTCGGTCTGGGTGTGTGTCTAAGTATATTATTCATGGCCCCCACGATATCTTCTATATTTTAACAAAACTCAAAGTGTCTGTCTGTTTGTCTGTCCAGGCATCACATAAAAACCCATTGAACGGATTTCGATGAAAATTGGTAAAGTTGTTACTGATACCCTGGATCATATTTTAGACAACTTTTCATTCCGGAAAATTAAAGGTTTCCCGGGGAAAAAGGATAAAATTTTGAATAAGTAAATACATAATTTCCGTATGCAAAGCTGTGGGAAACAACTAATAGAGAATATTAGTGTTTGGCTGTAAGTGTATAGCGTTATTTATTTTCCATTTTTAAAAGGATTAAAAAACGTATTTTGGAACAAAATAGGTATTTGTATGTATGTGTATAATTTACTTTATTAACCGCCTTTCGCGCATTTCTCTTTTGTCGAATGGTTAGCTGGTAGAGAATGCATTAAGCATTAAGCTAGCCATTTGTACCGTAATTTTTTATTGTGGTCAATAAAGATTAGTTAAATAAATAAAACAAGTTTTACATTTTAAACATTTAACATTTTAACAGTAGTCAAAGCCACAGGTATTATTTAGAACGGATAATTTACGAAAGGATTATAATTATTTATTTGGAAGCAACAGCAAGAGCAAACAACAATGAATATTCGAATAATTATTATCCAAAAGTGTTATAAACCCAATATAATTTCAGTGTAATAACAACGGTATAAACTAGAACATCCCAAGCAGGTACACAATAACATGGCATTACTTTCACGCGTTTCTTCCACGTCCTCAGGAAAAAGCACTTTTCTCATAACGGGGCCTTTATGCTCTTGACGGCTGCCGGTGAAAAAATTTCGCCGACAAATTAGTACGTAGAAGCCGTTTGGGGAAACTGCCGGGAAAGCTGGCCATTTAGCATTTATTTTTATTAGCTCCAACTCTCATTATAACGGTGCTGAATTAGAGACCGGCGAGATTGGGTCCGAACGGTTAACTTAAATCTAACACGATAAATTATAACGAAACGTTCCAGTGCTGGAACAAAAGCAAATTAGGACGCAAAGGCACAAAGTGACGTCATCTGCATAAGTAATTGTTGCCCGCCAAGCTTCAAGCTACTCAGTTGTTTTGGTTGATGTACTGGAAGAAAAATAAATTTTGTTGAGTAATTCTGGTTAGAAAATTTAGACAGGGATTACGTTCTGATCTTATGATATTCTTCTAATGCCTTAAAGCCATACCAATTATATACTACCATTTCAATGTATTGATTTATGGAGCACTTAGTCACAAAGTAACATCTCTCTAAAAAAGCAGGAAGGAAATAAACTTACTCGTCTAATAGCCGTAAAAAACAACAGGTGTGCTAATTTTCAAGGAAACCAATAAATAGTTGCAATAAAAAGTTTGGTTTGTCTACTATAAGCAGTGGTCACTAGACTACCATAGTCCCCTTCAAATGAAAAGGTCTCATTTGAAATAAAATTTACTGTAATGATTGAACGATTCATATCAAAACCACCAAAGCAAGATAATTATTTTAAGTTAAATAGGTCTTTATAACAATCTTATTATACAATCACGCGACAAAGGGAATCCTAAAGCAGGGTCCGTCCAATCATCCGTTATTCTCATTGAATTGCGGACGGACAAAACTTTGTCATTTTAAAGAACCCAAGTGCCACTCGAAGGCGTAGAAGAATAACTGTACACAATTAACGACAACAAATTTAAGCTTCTGCATTACTTATTCTTGATGTTTGTCGCCGCTGTTTGTCAGGGCGAGGTACAATCCGTTGACGTTCGAAAGACCCCTTAATATTTGTGGGGCTTAATTTGTTTGACGGTTTTCCTGTGAATTGATGACGGAATTTTCTTGTTTACAATTTTAAGATGACATCCGTCTGTTTGATGTTTGGCTCTGAAACTCGTTGACCCAGTGGCTCCCTTTATTGCGAGTTTCGGGACAAAAGTAAGAAGAAGATTGGGTCAGGATTTTGATGTCGGGTTTCGGTTAACCAAAATTAACAATTTAGAGATCAAAGAGAATATAATATATTGAAAAATATTTATTTTAAGGGGTAATTATATATGACCATACATTGTGATGGACAAGAAAGGGCTCTTTTTACATATATTATTCTTGAAGATTTGGGAAGATAATATCTGGGGAATGGAGCATGATCAGGTACAATGATATAATACGACTGTGTTAGTCGTTTGAGGAGTTTTCTGATATATTATTAAAATTTTAATTACCTTGCTAGGTGCCTAGGATAAGTGGTGGCATTACTAGGGCAGGATATGTTACTTAGAGCTATTATGTAAATTGTGAATGGATTTTTTAAAGTATTTTTATTTTTTTAAATGTTATAAGGTCGAGATAAAAAGTATATTTTATAGTAATTAACCGACTTCAAAAAACATTTTTTGAAGGGGTATTCCAGATTAGTCCTATAATTTTTTCGTATTTTTCTGATGATGGAATCCATGAAGTACTGAATAAATTCTTCCAATAAGGTGCATATATATGGTATACCTATGGCAATTTACAATAATGCATGTTTCGCGAAAACTGTTTCTTTGAAGTCGAAACTAAACTATTTAACAAATTGAGGGACAACGAACCATTCCCATATTTTACTTTCATAAATCTCAAAACACTCGGGGCGTATCAGAACATCATACAAAATTAATTTCTTGGAGCCGCCAACAATAAATGTATCCGCGTATTGTGTTCCTTTGTACTTCACTGACCTATCACCACTCCGCTATTATCATGTATAAATTATGACCTTCCAACTCACAGCTCAAGTCTAGTTGGAGTATCTTCCAAACGAACGTGTAAACGTTTTGTTTTCTTATATTTTTTAAAACAAGGCATGCATTGTAACTTAATGCGACAAAGTGTAGAGTAAAATGTTAAGGATGAAAGTTGGTTCATTTGGCATGTCACGTGTAGGATTATTAGGTTTAGCTCCACAGTGACACTGACAAAGGTTTTTCGAAGTACTGCTTACTAGCTTTTGACCTTTGCATAGTTCACTGCTGTAAGGTTTTGCGTATTAAACGTCACACCGTCACACAAACACATTTGTTTTAACCAAATATAAATAAATTCAGTTATTTTTGTTTATTTACTCATAAAACACAGTATGTACTCGTAACAAATTTGACATTTATTTTGATTTTATCTTTAAATATTGCGAGAGGAAGTTCCGTCGCAAGAAGGAAGTTCCGGTCATTTTTAATTTAATTTTACTTTGCCGGAAATGAGTCTTTAATTTTGAAAATTATGAGAGCACTAGCTCGGAGAATGTCGGTGGGGATCATTGGTTTGGAGGGAGGCTAAGTCGACAGGGGTGGAGCATTCACGGCTGACGAGTCGAAGTGTGCGGTCTTCCTTGGATACTCACTCTGCCTTAGAACTAAAATTAGACGAGGTTATTATAACGTGCCTAAAGTAAAGTGATTAAACAGTTTGTTTTAAATAAGTGGTGATTATTTGGAGTCCCCTACACTGCAGACAAAGAGTCACTTTATGTAAGTATTAGACGCTGCCTGGAACACCAAGCTAGAGATTAGTGAAAATACAAAAATTTTGAGTACCCGTTTGAATTTTAAATACCTTCCATGATTTGGATGACTTCTACGCATTTCTTGGAATTTTGTAAGTACTTCATAACTGAGTATTACAAGTTAATTTATGCGTCCGCGTGCATCGATTCATCGAAGCCCTGGGGCGCCGCTGCGGTCGCTCTTATCACATTCCGACTATAATGTTAGTAATCCAGGCAGTTACAAATATTTGTGCGTCTGACAACATGAAACAGGAATGGCAGGTGATTGTCTTGAATATTTTTTTTAATGGATTGTCCCAATCCATACTTATTTCTACTAATTATTATATTTTTACATGAAAATACTCGTAAATAAGAAAAACTGGTAAAGCGTACAACATTTGAACCCAAATCCCGTGGTGCACGGGGTCAAATCATGAACAAACACTATACCAAGTTTTAATGCGAATACAAATATGAAAAACATCCATTATGTTTATGATACGAATATATCTTTAATCAATGAGTATTCATCACCGCCGCCCACCTTATCTCGGCAAGTCCATTTCGCAAAAGTCATTTCGCCACCCTAAATGCAAGGTGCACTTTCTTCAAGATCCCGAAGGAATCGTCCTACGTGCCGCCTGTTTATTACCAACTTTTCTGACTTTCAGAGATCAAACGACAAGCGATAGAGAAAAAAGAGGATACTTTTATTAAAAGAACGCAAAAAGAAGCATAAGCCAATTAAAAGAACGCAGATTACAGGTGTATTTTTTTATTTACAGGTTTATTAGATATATAATACGAGTATATAAATACATAGTTAAGATGTGTTGAGAGATGCTTGACATCTATTTTTATAGTAGTCTTATTTTTTAAGTTGCACGTATTCTTTTTTTTATTAAACGTTCTCTCTAAATCTTTATAACTTAGTAAACTAAGTTTTTTAAGTATAATTTAATGATTTACAACAAGTCTATCTGTCTTAATAGTAATAGTATTCATTTGAAATATTTGGAATAATTGCTATTTTCAGGGTTTGTACCTAAGCGTAGTTCAGTTAAAGCTGCGTTAACTTTTGGACCCCTTGAGGTCTTGTTTCATTAAGATATAAAAATATTGTTATTCCTAGTAGTTAAGACAATATTTTGCTATAATTTGGAGAATTTTTATTGTGTCCTTTTAGAGTTTAAGTAGACCACAACAGTTTTAGAAATATAAAAAAATGTTGGAGTACCTCTTTTTCGCTTTACTCGTAATTCTTACCTGATAGGAGACATCCTTCATTGTCCACCCCCAAACGTCTGGGGTGTGGTAAGTGGCTGGTAATTGTATGGGATAACTTAGATTGGCTTTTTAATTCCGTGGATTTGTTCTGGGGTGTTTCTTTAATTTGTGTGGTGCGGGGCTCGACAAGGTTTGGGAATGTAACCTGTGGGCTTGCGCTTATTAAGTAAGGGGAGGTATAGAGAAATCTTAATAAACACATTGTATGGTGATGTCTGCCAACTTACAGTAATTTAATGCGTACAACGATGTAGAAAAATAGATCTTGAATAATGGACTCCAGGAAGATGATAGGCTATCCTTGTTATATTTCTATCTCTTTTTATTTATTAATTTTTGTTTTTATAATGAAGATTATTATTTTTTACATATTTTTTTTCGTGAATATTGAGGTTCTATCTATAACATAAAATTGAATCCTATAATTAGTCAACATTCCTATTGTTAATATTGTTAATAGTCTCGTTGCCATGATCCTGTGGCTCGTTTTTTGTCTTTGTTAAATTTGTTAAATTGTTAAGTTTACTCACATTTCAGTCACCCATTGTGCCTTAAATATAATTTATTAACTTTTTGCATGCGGTGTTTGCCTGTAATAGGTTGTGCACGTAGTTTAAGATTATTCAAAATTGTTCATTGTCATGTAATCGTGTAACAATTGTTGGTAAACCAAATAAATAAATAAATAAATATCTTTTCTATTTCATTCAGTTATTTGTTAAAGAACCAATACGGGTACTCAACCAATTTTTTCCAAAACATTAATCCAATTGTTATCCAATCCATAGCAATGTCAATCTAGCTTTAAAAAATGGTAACAGCCAAACAGTTGCCTTCATACAAGGGATATTTCATAGCTATATTTTACTTCAATATCATGATTCTTGGTCACGGATAGAGCAACCAAAGAGGTGATATAAATGATCTATTATCTGTATGAATAAATAATTTAGCGCTCAGTTCGTGTTCCTCAAATCTCGTGAAACATAACTCCAGGGTGTTTCGTTGTAGCTATCACCAAGTTTACCTTTCAACCCGTAAAGGACTTGCTACACCATTATTTCATAAATTATTTGTAGATGTGAACATTCGATTCCACAGTCACGCTTATTTATATTTGACTCGGAATTTATAATTTATGTATAAAAATATAAGTATTTTGATTTATTAAAAGGATTTATTTTAGCTTTGATGAACTTATGGCTCAGTTGCGAGCTAAGTTGCGAAGTGGGGGGTCCACGGATTGATTCTCGGCTGGACAGACATTTGCATGTATTGTCTGTTCTCGGTTTTTGTTATTTTTCTTTTGTTATCGTTCTTTTTATACCTTTGTTCACAGTATTATTGATGTTTTTTTTATGTCCATATAACCAGCAAAACTAGGAATCCTATTGCGGGGGTATGAGTATGTCAGCGTTTATGTAGAAAATATAGTTTTTACAGCTATATTTTGGTCGGACTTCAGCTGCTTGTGTCTGTATTATCTCAATATTATATTACAATCGTTTTAGGTTGAATAGTAAGCGGGTGAACGCGTCGACAAGGCCCAAGGCCGGGGTCATAAATTCAAGCCGCGAATCTTGTCCACGTCACTTGGAAATAAAGACGTTCCGTTTAGAATAAGGCCTATGTTCGCGGGCCCGGTTCCAGAGATATTACGGACCGGGAGAGAAGTGCCGTTGGGGCGTCTTAAAATACTGACCTCAATCACATGCCAACATACTAGGATGTCATAAAAGGCAACAGAAGCGACCTGCTTGGTTTTTAGGGTTTGGTACGAAAAAACTAAACACGAATCCCTTATAGGATCGCTCGTGCGTCTGTTCACAGCCAATTTATTCCGAAATTAATGGACCAAATGAGTTGAAAGGCATTCATGTACTTTTTTGTGACATAAAGACGAAGTTATACATAAAGTAAAGAACTGAATTTCGAAAAACAAATTTAACGAAATCAAAATTAAATATGAATTGTTCTGCAAAGCGTATTGAGTGGCATATCAAATGAAAGGGCTTATTGTAAAAATTTCAAATATATTTTTGTTATAATGGATATTAATATTCTGCAATGGATAGTTTTAAAATTATTCAAGAAAGAACGAAAATTAAAGCCAAAAATTGACCACTTCTTCCCCTTATATCCGAAACTACAGACGCTAGAATTTAAAAAAGTACAGAGAATAGTTCTTTACTTATATCTTACAGGAAAACCTATGAAACGTCTATGATCATAAAAAAACGGTAAAAATAAAAAAAATATAAAAATAACGGTAAATACATTATCAACGTACGGAACCCTCTCCAAGCGAGATTAACTCGCACTTATCAAGTTTATTTATTTATATAACGAGTCGAAGGCTGTGTATCCACCTGACGGTTAGTGGTAATCTTCGCCCATAGACATAAGCGTGATGAGATTATCTTGCAGCGTAGCAAAGTTTAACAGCCCTGCGTAAAATCGGGCGCAGTTGGACGATGCGGCCAAATTTCTGTGCACACCAGTTGAAGAAACCAAGAGAAATACGTAGAAAAGAAGAAAAAGTAATTGAGTAAAAAGAACCTTGTAGAATATTTTTCTTCTAATTAGGTACTAGAACTCCTTACATCGTTAAATGACTCCATTGCTGCTGAGAAACTACAGACATTTTTCAAAAATTTGTCACGGAATAATTGTAATGATGTTTTGGTAATTGTAATTTTGAGTACCAGGCTCCCAGCACTATAGAAGAGATTTATGGAGCTCAAGCAACTTTATGAGGCTCCGTGTTCACGTGGAGGCGTGAGAAAAAGCGACCTCATTCCGCGGTAAATTATTGCAGAAATTCTAAGCTGGCTGAGGGTATTGATGTCATAATATCGCTACCCTATTATATAAGCTAATAGCTTTATCGATGACTGATTTAAGAGGAAATGTAATACTTTTCTAATATTTCGTTGATTTGTTTTTTCTTATTACAAGGTAGGTAATGCTTGACTACAATAACTAATTAACTTATAATTACTTATGTAACACTTCAGACGTATTATGTAAGATACATCGATTTCGATACATTAATTATTACATATCTCGGAATTTTAAGGCATTAATAATATCTATTTATCAACATACTAAATAATGTAATCTTCTTCATCTTCGTAAATGTTCATTGGCATGATATTTTAGGTAAACTTACATATTCTTAAGGAATTCGAACCTATAAGTATTGTAAGCGGAGATTGTCTTTTAATTCCATAACAGCCAATTGCTTTAAAGCGTAAATAATCGTACATAATTTTTATCTGATTTTCACATCACGTCAAATGAACTCAACATTAGTCAGTTGTTGAATTATTAAATAATCCGATTTATATGTAATCCTGTCTTCAAACTTTCTACACTATTAACTATTTCAACGGGTACTTACTTGATCCGATTTTAAGTTCTTTTGACACAATCCTTACCGTATTAAAGTACATTAATAGAGGATAATGATGTGTCACGAAACTCACGAACCTTCAAAACCCCTTTGAAATTCTTTGTCAACTTTGTCAATAAGATATGTTAGGGTTGACGTTCAATTTTTATTTTTTTTTAATACTAACATGTAACTTGTCCGTCGTATTAGTACAATTTAGTTAACTATAATAAGATTCTTAATAACTATTTGCGTTACTGACTGTAAAATAAAATTACTAATTTTATTGAATTATGAGTATTTTATTTTGTTTAGCATAGTTAAATCAGGTAGGTTTTATTTACATTTTTACTATTTTTATACCTATTTTTATTCTATACGTGCTAGTACACTATGAAATGAAAAATAAAATACTCGCAAAGTTTGTACAGCCCTTAACATCGTTTTGTTGTCCCCCATTAATTGCTAGACGCTCTTCATCTTTAAAATACACTTTAAATAATTTAATACACACAACTTTTTATGCACCAATCGCCAATTACACCGCTCGCCTCGGGTTATTTGAGGGATAAAATACATTCATTTAGTGATGTGTTAAAGAATATTTTTTATTTTGAAATATTTTAATACTAAACTAACTCTTATAAAATAACATAAATAAACTTACTTTAATAACTTACTTTAATAAATATTCGCTGGCATGTAGGTTTATATTTACTTAACATAAATTACTTAACGAATGCGCCACTTGTCTGTCACGGTTTTTCAGTAATTGCTCGGATCTAACGAACTTCGCAAAAACCTGCGCTAAATTCTAGACAGCTCAACTCACGCGTTAGAACGTCAGCAAAAACATTTATCATAGTTTATTATTTATTATTCACTAATATGATTTATTATTTATGAACACATAATCTATTTGTAGTGAATTTATTACTGCTGTGTTATGATTTCTATAAACTAATTTCAAATATGATTAAAGTTTGAAACCGATTATATTAATTTATGTTAGGTGCGTAGTAAGATTGGAATATACAGCCTGGCCAATAAGCTTGGGATTACTGTACTATTTTCTGTTCGAATCCTCTTTATGTATTAATTATTTTCTTTTACAAACCTTTATTTTAATGTGCGCTTCGAAAATGATGTAGCAATATTTACCTGTAACAAAAAAGATAAAAAGTGATAAACATATTACAAAATGTCATTAATTTCTATTTGCTGGAATAATTCAGAAGGCGCGTTTTGAACTACGAAATTGAATCAATAGATAGTTATTATAAAGTGCAGGTATTTTAGAACACTAATGACTCAGTTCACCAATCAATAGGTCTCGGGCTCACTTCCCAACTTGGCCAAATATTTGTGATCAGAATATTTTTTAGCCTTAGATGTTTTATGTAAGCGTATGTACAATGTAAATGCCACTCGCAAACTTGGAATCCTAGCACAATTAGTTATTGTCCATTCTGCATGATTTTTCTTAACAAAAATTGTTTTGTAGACCGTCCAAGCCAGCGGGTGTTTTCATTTAAAATATCATTAGTGTGTCAAACTGACGTGGAGTTAATTGCAGACGCTACTGCGTACTGTACGCTGAAGTCAGTTTTGTTAGCTAAACGTTTTAATCTTAGCATTAGAGACCTGTATGAACACTTTGGCAAAGATTTTCGTAAGGTGCTTTTTTATTCATTGAAGTAGCAATCGGCTATTTATAAAAAAAAGTTTATATTACATAATTAGTGTGTATTTCATTTTGTTTTTTACTAAAGTATTAAAGTGTACAAATCCATTTGCAGTTACCCCACGCGGCGGACTTAGTCAAGGAGCAGGAAAATATGACCTATGGTGATGAATTTGGAGGTTTAAATGCATGTAGGCATTGTCAGATTCGACAATATTTAAAGCAGGTAGGTTTTACAATGTCATACATTTATTTGTACTAGTTTACACAGCCATGAAGCGAAATGCTAAGGTTTTATAAATGCTAAACTTTTATAATAGTAAACTTAATCCATATTAGCCTTCCTTTGGATAACTATCCACAGTTTTTAAATGGAGTGTAAAGTTTGTGAATCTGCAAAAGGCCAGCGTGAGCATAAGCCCCTCTTATGGTTAGAAAAGACCAGTGTTGGATAGTTTGCAAGGTTGGTTAACAATGAGACCAGTATAATCAACCACGCTTGTTAAAACCAAAACATTTGCAAAAAAGTAGGTCAAAAATCCTAACATTAACATGTAAAATACATGTAGTCTTCATTTAATTTAGCTAAAAATATCCAACTCAGTCGCGTGGCGTATTAACGAGTCGCTTATGTTAAAATGTCCACGTTTTTGTACGGCACAAACGACAAAGTGAAGTTTTTGCAAGCAAGTTTAGTTAACTATACAAGGGTAATTTTATATCTAATTGGAGTCAATTCCCTTTTTACAAGCTTTAAAAACTACCTTTGTTTGTTAGGATACAATTGTAAGCCTTATATTATTAAATGCATATATTTATTATATTTTACGTTTTTTATTTATAACATTATATTTTACGTTTATTTCTTACATTAATATTAAATTCAGGTACGTAATAAAATTGTAATTGCTTTAGATAGTGTGTTAAGTTCCTGGCTGATATATAAAATAAAAATTGTCATACGTTGTCAACAGAGAAAATAATAAAATGTAGTAGATTTGAAAACTGAAAAGATTGAATTACAAAACATTGAACAAAATACATAAAAATGAGTATTTTAATTAACCCCAATGCTACTTTCACAATAATAAATATTGCAAGCTGAATTACAACTTCTTCCTCTCCTACAGAGTTGAATTTTCTACATGTTGATTTGGTTTCGGTGAAAATGCATTATGATAATGGTAACCTGGTGCTATAATACTTTCAGAGCTCCAGATGAAGGAATCCTCGACGGTAATCTATAACAGAAATGAAATTTTATGTACGCATTCAATGATGAAACTTCGTTCTTCACCCTTACTATCCGATATTACTGGTACGCGTGTATCCGTACCCCACAAATATTTATACCTTCACCATCTTTTACCCCCATTTTTCAACATCAGAACGTTTTAAATCGTTACGACATAAAACTTGCATAAACACGAAATCCGATATTTGGAACTTTACGAGGCACAATAAAATAATAAGTTAAGGGCTGTAAAATCGAGCGATAGGCCTAAATCGGGCTTGCGTTTGGTTTTATTACAGCTACTTCCATTCAACGCCGGCTTTACCCCGATACATACTTACAATAAGTGTACATATAACTTTGTAATGTTGAGGATCAAGATAATTATAGTATGAAACTAAAACTATGATTTATGATTTGCTTGAGCCAGTCGCCAAACGACTCGTCGTATTCTGGCTGGGGGCTTGAGAGCCAGTTCTTTATTTTTTCTTCTCCCGTACCGGCAGCACATCGGTATTACCTTTGGTGTCACTGATATCCATAGGCAATGGTCACTTGCAATCAGGTGGATCGTCAACTCGTATGTCCGTTATTTTGATGAAAAAGAGCATCTTATCTCATTGGTCACTGCTCTTTATCCATTACTAGGAAATCGCCCTCGCTTCGCTTCGGGAAAGATAGTAAAAAATATATATAATATAGCCAATGTCACCCGGGAATAGTGTAGCTACCCAACAGTGAAAGCATTTTTCAAATCGGTTAGGTAGTTTTGGAGCCTATTCAATGCAAACAAACAATCAAATCTTTCCTCTTTATAATATTAGTATAGATAAAGAACCATTGATTATAATATAAATGACCATCGTCGTCACAATCCTTAACTGTTTCATGGCTAACTCAAGAGGAGAAAAAGAGAGAAAGAAAGGAGAAAAACATTACAGGCACAAGGACTGCCGGAGCGTCCAGATTGGTGAAGAAACTAGAAAATATCCAAGCATCAGAAATTGTTATGTGACAAAGCTTTAACTGTTTTGTTCACAAAATTTTAGTTAAAGCTGTGCTCTATAGGTCACGTTACGCTTATAACGTTTTCTCTAGACCCTTTAGCCATAAGCACTTACAAACCTATCAATCTTTCTCTTTCTCCATTATTATAACGATAACAAAACGATTCTTCATCAGTGATAAAGGGTCTATTTAGTAACAATTGTTATTATCTAAGCAGAACACTAAGTTGCAACGGAAAAAACAATTTATACACTATCGCACCGAATATTAGAGTTGAATTTGGAATGTACGCAGTAATGAACCTTTTAGGTCATCTGTTATAGTTCTTGAATTCCAGAAGTTTAATTTTCAACCTTATGCCGTTTGTTATAAAGAAGGCGTTAGAGTATTTGTGAATTAACAGCAATCTGTAGTGATTGATCACCCTTAAACGCTTAGGTTTGGAATGATCTAGCTCCATACAGTTCCTAGCATTATTACAGCTATAACTGCCTTTCACTGTGTGCGCCATGTAGGCGTAAAAATATTGTAATTGATAAGGCTGCTACTATAAATACTCAAATGTTTATGATTGCGATCAAGTTTAAGTTATAGCTTAAAATAAATAAATTTTTACTGTTCCATATTTAATAATAAAATTATAAATTTAAAAAAATTAGAAAAACACGCTGAAACTATGAAATCATTGTGTTTTCATCGGCCTCTGTGCAAATTTTCAAGCTGATCAGACATTTTGAAATTAGTGAAAATTACGTTGAAAGATTCCGGACCTCCAATTGATCTGTATTAGCACGTCGAAATACATAGGTACACCACAATTCAGATCAATCGGAGGTATGGGCTAAAAGGAAATACACCCAGATTCAACTTATTATTGAATATATCATTAAATTACACAGGTCAAGCTGATAAAAGAGTTTTAAAGAGTGACGAAAGTTTAAGAGAAGTTACGAAATATACTCAAATCCATCTATTGAAATATTATGATTGTGTATTCGAACTCAATGCTTACTTACGAATTATTTCAAGTTCTTTAGTAACTGTTTTCAGATTAAAATAAAATAAAGCCAAGTTACATTTTGTATATGTATAATATATTTCGCAAATAATGGCCAAATTATTAAAATAAATTGTTTTTTTAATCCAATTTAAAAAATTATCCTACACACTACAAATACCACGACTAAAATTTCCTGCTCCTCGCGCATACCATTTCCATCTGACCCCGTGATAGGGAGAGCGGAGTTCACCTACACATGGGTAACTGATAGTAATTTACCATTCAGGTTAAGTATCGTTACCTATAGCTGTGCTCATGTAACTTTATACGGACAACTGATAGTTTTGGAACGAAGTTCCTTATCGCGCGTTGTGAAAGGGGGCTAGAAGGAAAATTACGACACTTTTTGATTTTACGAATGACGACACTTTTTTTGAAGTGATTCAGAGAGGTTTATAGAGATGGCGCTGTACAACAAAACAATACTTAAATCGAAAAGAACTTCGTTCCATCCGGGTGTCCCTTGACACCTCTAATGTTTTTATTCATATAGAAATAGCGAACTGACAGTGCAGTTTATTGAAAACATGTTTTAATGAATTTACTACAAAGTTATAATCGCTTCGCTCTGAAACATAATATCCCAGATATTATTATTAATCCGACCTTACTTTCTCTAATACCGAAGAAGTGATGTCGACGAAGCAAAAGGCGAGCATATAATTAAAAACTTTTAGTTGACATTTTTCTAATTTCCTTTCCGACGTCCCAGCAGGTCAACGCTTGGCCGCCATCTTTATTTTTTAATTCCACCCCATTAGTTTCATAATTAATATCCATCATCGGGTCGAAGTGTGAACCGGAGAGAATCAATCATAATCGCTTTTTACATAACGTCTGTACACCGATATTATGTATAATGAAATCATTAGGGACCGTGTTTGTATGCACACACACATGTATACCTTTGACCCTTCAACATGAGTTTAAGAGTGTAATTGCTATGATTGTATAAGTTTACTGAGTAGATTGGTATGTAAGATTTGAAAAATAAAAAGTATATTATTACGATACACGACGAATTAAAACATTCCTAAGATATTTTAACCAAACATAGCTTTATTCTACTTTTCTATCCATAAAGAAAACGAAATCACCACACCATGAGAAGAGGTTAGCTTTTGAATTCTAAGCATAATTTCTGCATGCGAAGCTGCGGGCAACAGCTAGTTTATAATATTATTAGAATTTCAAAGGTATAATCTAACTTATTAATGAAGTCAAGATCGGCACCACTATCAGTCTAACTTGTCTAAGAAGGATATAAGCTATACTGCAGGCTATACTGCTCTGGAACAACCTACCCGTGGACATCAGAAAAGCTCCTAGTCTGCAATCGTTCAAATTACGAGTTCGTGAGCATTTCCTCAAGGCAACGTATCCTTAACGAAATGCAGTGTCTTCTTTCTTCATAAACGGTGATATGTATGTATTTATTTGTTATATATATTTATGTATGTATATATCTATATATGTATGTTTGTATATGTATGTTTGTATGTATATATAATTTTTTTTATTTTTTTTGACTGTGTAGGATCTCTGCGCAGTGCTTATTTTTAGCAACGTGTTTAAAATTGATTTGTTGCACCTACCACAATTTTTCTGACTGAATTTTGTTGACTGGTAGAAAATGCCACTTGGCATTAAGTCCGCCCATTGTAATTCATTGTATGAATGCAATAAAGTTTAAATAAATAAATAAATAAGCATTCGTTCGTTTTAATTGTTCACACACAAAAAAATGCTAGGGTTTCATGCTTATTAAATTGATTGTCTCCGTAATAAAAATATCTCGTTTTAAAGATATAATTTCCTTGACGCGGTTTGGTTACCTGTTAATGAAGGCTCAGTTAATAGAAGAAATGTATTGTTCAGAGATGATTAGGTTTATTGTAAGACAAAAAAAGTTAAATATAGCCTCTTACTATTTTTTACTAAAAAATTATGCGTGAGTTGAACGCCTGTGATTTAGGTTCAAACAAATTTAAATTACCTTGAAGAACCTGAAATTAATATCAACCTTAAGCGATTGAGCTGTGTTGAGCTTTGAGTGCACATATTTTGATTACGAAATAATTCCGTGAAGGAGAACATCGCAAAAATCCGACCTATACTTCGCTTTTAACTGTAACACGGCCTCCTCATTTCTATTTCTACTAATGATATTTCTACACACATTTCTATTAAAGAAGTCAGGCGTGACCACGTAACGCATGTACATACACACAACTTATCATTACCAAGACGAATGATTATTGTGTTTGGCCAAACAAGTAGACAAATGAATCGTTCTACAGTTACCAACGCATGGACATACACTCAACTTATCATTACCAAGGCGAATGATTATTGTGTTTGGTGAAACAAGTAAACAAATGAATAGTTCTACAGTTATCAACGCATCGACATACACACAACTTATCATTACCAAGACGAATGATTATTATGTTTGGCGAAACAAGTAGACAAATGAATAGTTCTACAGTTATCAACGCATGGACATACACACAACTTATCATTACCAAGACGAATGATTATTATGTTTGGCGAAACAAGTAGACAAATGAATAGTTCTACAGTTATCAACGCATGGACATACACACAACTTATCATTACCAAGGCGAATGATTATTGTGTTTGGTGAAACAAGTAGACAAATGAATAGTTCTACAGTTATCAACGCATGGACATACACACAACTTATCATTACCAAGACGAATGATTATTATGTTTGGCCAAACAAGTAGACAAATGAATAGTTCTACAGTTATCAAAAAGATGTAACGAACCAAATAGGAGCTCGAATTCATATCCAGAAGTCACTTTATTAATGAATAATAAGTAACAAACCAACTTACATATGTCCTCAAATGTAATTAAAATTCAATTTTCTAAAAACTGAGTTCAAAGAAAATAATATTTTCAAAGCCGCCATCAAATTAACAATTAAATGCAGTTCCGACGTCGGATTTTAAAAACTGCATAACGCTACAGCTTTTACTCGCACACAAACGTTACAGGAAAATGGAACTTTTTGCAACTGTGTTAAGATGCATTTTGATTTGGATATACAATGCAGTATTAATTCAGCAGTCGTAATAAAAATTTTGCAATAAAAGTCGAAATTGATGGCGGTTTAAATTCGCAATCTTCGCACCTTTACATTCATTGATTCCACTTATCTCGAATGAAGGTTCTTGATCGGGCAGTAGTATGGATGAGTAAATGATATTGATGAGTAATATTCAGTTTCTTAGGGAAAATTTTACTCAGATTTTGAACTATGCTGTATATTATTAAGTTATTTTAATTAATTAACTGTTTTATTTATAATTTCTAATTTCTTTCTAAAGATCTCATTTTCCAGATAAAGAATAAATACAAGTAAGACACTACCGTACAATTGTCTCGTATCGCCGGAAGCTTTATATAATTAAAAATATATAGGCATTAATTACTTACGAGTCTCTTTCAGTAATACATTTGTACCAAAATAACATTGGTGATGGAAAAATTTGCAAGGAAACTTGTTCATCGCTGTATCCTACTAATAATAAGTGTGAAAGTTTGTGGGATATTTGTTATTGTTTTACGCAAACATTTTTCATAGATTTTCATGAAATTTAACACACTTGTAGACCATGACCTGAAATAAGATATAAGTAAGGCACTTAGAAAACGCAGGCAAACCCACGTGCAGAGCGCTAGTTCTTTATAATATCCTCAAGGCGTGACTCTTCGAAACCTGAATCACGATGAACAATTACTTCAATTTATTATCAACAGATTCCGACACGAAATTGTCTTTAATTGTTTCAAAACCGAAATTAGCTAAATGAACAGATTAGCACCCCATTATTTCAATTCCGTCTATTATTGCTCATGTTGTATCTAAATTAATTCAGGAATGCAACAATGAGTTGACTGACAGTTGTTTTGAATCACTCTTTCGCTTGAAAGCCCGGCAGTAAAATACTATTTGTGTAGTGTTGTTAACAATGTTATAGCCCATCCAGACTCACGGCGAGCATTCTCTGCGAGAAAGTTCGCAGGGAATTCTCGCGAACACATGATACTGTTCAGACTCTCATCATAGTCTCATTGCAGTTCTCGCCCTTATTCGATATCCGATAATTCGATATCTGACAATGATTCAAAATCCGAATTATAAAAGTTAGATGGAACATATAATTTAACATAAAAGTTCTCAGATATTTTAAACAGAATTAAGGCAACCAGGCGTACTTATGACCGTCGTACGATGGAACTTTTCTGAAAAGTGTTGAAATTTGTAATTCTTTAAAAGATTTTTGTATGTGTATGACAACTATATGATAGCTTTTTAAATGATCATTTAGTGAACGAATAATATTATAAGTTATTTGATTTCAAATACCCTAAAAATTACAGCTATTTTCACTTTGGTTTGGGGTACTTAAATTATTAACGCCACACACTTCCAGGATTCTTCAGTTCTCATGACACTGAAAGAGAATGTGATAGCGCTCTCTTTCTCGCTCGAAAAATCCTTTTAAGCGGGCAAAAATACCGCCAGCGATCAGAGAACTGATGAGCCCGAAAACGAGACCGCGAGAAATTAATCATAGAAGCATTCTCGAGTATTCTCGGGGCTTCTCGTCGTGAGTCTAGATGACGCATTACAAGTTTTGGACTCTCTTTATTACTTTTATGACTAAAAAGACCACGTATGGGATCGCTTTTCACCCGACTACGCTAGAAGGAGGGTTATATTTTTCGAATGTATGTGTGTATGTATGTATATTTGTCAGCTGACGATCCACCTGTTAGTATGTGGCTATTGTCGCCCATAAACATCAGCAACCCCAAAGGCATCACTGATGCGTTGCCGGCCAAGAAAGAGAGAAGAAAAATAATGAAAGAACTGGCTCTCAAGCCCCCAGCCGGAACACGACAAATCGTTTGGCGGCTGACTCAGGGTCAAGGGTGGTAGCTATCTAGGCGAACCCCATGGAGAAATAATAGTAGTAATAATGATATTCCTTAGCAATTAAAATCAATATTACCAATTTAATCCCTCCGAGGAGCCCTACTACCAGCGGGCCGGATTTAGTCGCCTCTTACTACACCCATTGGTATTGGGGTTAGCATTCTAAGCTGCCCAAATACGGCAAATATAAGTAATGTTTAAGGTAAGGTTTGTTTAACAAGTTGTGAGCTATAATATTTATTAGCACAGTGAGTCGGTCTTTGAGCGCAGACACAAAAATAGTTTAATGTTGAATTTAAATTAGAAACAAAGTTCTATCCCAAAACAAAGTGTTCAAAGTCGCAGCTATGAGTTAGTTTGGTACGAAATTAGATGATAAATTGTATTCCGTGCACCCTAACCGTGATATTAATCACGTGACCACAGCTGCCGGCTCATATGGCCTGTTGTTCCCAACGTTTAATAATACCAATGTCATTAAAGAATACATTGCTACTATCATGATATTCAACTAGCCAAAATACACGTCCCCCTGAAAATCACCACGAGTTAGGACTTATTTTGGAAGTTCTGATAGGTCGTATTTTACATATTATAATTATGTTTTTTTCATGATAATACCTCACGTTTTGAATGCTGTTTCCATTTTTATATTTTTGTTTTCATGAATAAACTACTTTTTGGTATTAAGTATAAAAAGTTTTTTGTAATAGAAACTATTAAAAGACGTTAACAAACGTTAGATTATATTTTTGTATAATATAATAAATCGTCTTCAAATCTAGTCACGTCAATTTTGAAGACACTTAGGGAACATACCAAAACCACGTGCCTCATTTAGGGGGGGGAGGGGGGTCTTCAAAACACCACAATTGGTCACAGAGGGGAGGGGGGGGGGTTTACGTTTTTGTCACGTAGTTAATATTTTAGCAACCATTGCGCCACAAAGTCGTCAAATATAAGCAAAATTATTATTTTTTAACTCTGTTTTTGCAAAAAAGTATTGAAAACCGTATTTATCAATTACCACGTGAAAACTAGGGGGGAGGGGGGGGTCTTCTCATATACTACGGATGGTCACGAAGGGGGGGGAGGGGGGTAAGAAGTTGGAAAAAATGGGTTACGTGGTTTTGGTATGTTCCCTTACTTTCAGATTACTTTCATGATACAAAACACATTCTGGTGTAAAATGTTCAAATATAAAAACTTTTAACAATGCTAGCTCGCTTATCGAATTTTTTCATCCTGTCGAAGCGTCAATACACCATGGAGGCGAACAGAATAACCGGTAAATATCTACGCGGTTTTAACCGGCCACTCGTCAATTTGTGTCGCTCATACATTTATGCATGAGGTTGAGGTAGAAACGTCCGTAGGCCTCTGGAATAAGGCTGTCCTCCCGAAGCTTCATTCAAACACAATATACGACTTTTAGTACGTTGCAGTTTCAATGTCGTACCCAATGATATTATATGTATAAAAGAGGTAGATAAGCCACGACGGCGCTGAAATTACGTCAGTCGAATTTAGTCAAGTATAGCGATTTTAATTCAGACAGTTGATAGCTGCCTCTGAGTGAGGCCGTCTAGCTGTCTTTTTCACTATTTTAGTAGTGCCATCCCTTTTACATAATTTACCAATGTAATAGTGATTGGTGTAGTGAAACAAAAGATCGGATGGTCGGAACAGATTTTTTGGTTGATCTGTAAGGGCATAACGTATCTATAGTTTAATATCATTGGTCGTACCCAATAATTAAAGAAGCATCAACTTTTGCAAATCGTCAATTTAGGTGTGCAAGCGCTTGTCATCAGTGTTGAAGTAACATTGGAAGCCTAATGATCGCTTATGATCGTCATTAATCACAAATGATGATTACATTATTAAAAGTATTGCATTTACTTTCACTATGAGTTCTCGACTGATCTTTGTTCGGAGTTTTGTGTGATTATTTTACTTGAATTCTAAAATTGTCTGTGTTAAATTTTTATGTATTAATACGAACAAGAAAACGATTTTGATTTTTAAATACCTTGTATTAAATTATTTGCTGGCTTTTTGAAACGACAGAGAAGTAAACATTATATTGATTTATTAATTATAGATCTTTACTACATATTATTTATGTAACTTGTGTGTCATTGTGTAACCTTTCATAAATCAATGATTTTTATAAAACTATGAAAAATAATTCATTCATTTGCATTGAAAAATCAATTACGTCGGTTGCAATAATAATTTATTTAACACCACACACTTACACTTAAAATTCTTTACCTTTAGAGCCAAAGTCTTAAAACTTAGGGTATATTTTCACTCGTACTCGTTTCATAACTTACTGAGGGTAGGAAAACAAAAAGAGTTATAGAAAAATGGCAATAGCAAACGACCGGCAGTTGATTTATCGACTCCCATTCGAGTAACATTAGTTACGCCCGACACCTGTGAAGTCGCCCATAATTTGTCCTACCAGCTACTGTAAAGAGGTGGGGTCGATCCATACTGTAGAATTTTATTTTTGTAGAAAACTAATTTTTTCTAGCTGGACAAGGATTATTTTCTGTTATTAAAAAATATTTAATTTTTACTAGTTTTTAATAATAAATAATTTAAAAAATTAAAAATAATTCATAAACTTATTTTATGAAAAAAATGTTAAAGTCAGTACATTTCTCCATACTAAATGGGCATTCTCCTTTAACTTATTTCTTTGACCCAGCAGGAGAAGGAAATCCAATTTTGTATCAACATTTATTTTGATTCTTTGGTCAAGTTTGCCCAGGTTTAATGTGTAACTATTGTTTAGGTACTTCTGGCCTGCTATAAATACAAATGTGATGTGACATATTTAAATTTATTGTCGAAGATAAAATATTCAAGTCTAGTGAATCTAGATGCTCTGAGTTCTAAGCTTTTTAAATTTTATACGTTTTTTCCTGAAATATTGAAAATATAAAGTAAAAAGAAATTGAGCCAGTGCGGGTTAATTAATAAGCGATATAAAAGTTTTTTTTAAAGTAGTTTTAAGGTTCATGCATGAGATCCAATTTTCATATCTGTCAATCACGCATACGCATTGTTAAACTTTTCGATCACTTTTAAATTTTAATTACTATATGACGTCAAACTAATCAGATGTCATTCATTGGTGTTTTGAAGAATCTGATGTTATTTCTAACAGAGAGTCACACCACAGTGTGAATAGTTTCCTTTCCAGTGGACATTATAATTTTATCTTGGGCGCCGTTAAACCATGGAGTTAATGCCATGGCACCATACAATTATGTTGCTAGCCACTGATGAAGAGTGATTACGATTAATGGTTCAAGACAGTTGGTAACTGCAATGACGATTCCTTGGGCGATAAACATTTTATAAAAATTGAGATGAAATATTGAACCATTTTAAATAATATTTGAATTGTAAATAATAATTGGATTAAATGGATCGTATTTTTTGTTTAAATAACTTTTTAGATTAACCACTCAAATTATCTCCGATGATATTCGTGAATTAGCTAGTTTCTACATTTTAAACCGTATAATGGTTTGAGTTTTTTCAAAGTAAATAGCCAATAATCGTCTGCCAAAGAAATCACAAACACGTTGACTGCCACTCACACAGGAAGCGAAGGGAACGTTTATAACACACACACATATCCCCACTCTAGGATTCACTGTGTCGTGAAAAGCATGGACAACACCCACGATCCGAAAACAAAAAATATCTCTCACATAAATATCTACCTTGGAATCTCTGTATCGGAATTAAACCTTAGAAACAGCTGGCAGCCGTGTGCCTTAGCATGGCTAAGATGCGTTGAGTAGACTAATTTTCTTGCACAAGGATATCCAAGTCAAGTGTCAGAATTGTCTTTCCTTTTCTCAATTATTCACATAAAAATTAATAAACCATAATCTATGAATCGCTCCATGTAACTAAAGCTACTTAATACCATAGTGTGCCAGTTCCTTCAACGTAGGCACGGACCTAGAAATAACATAGGTAAAAAATCCCATGAACGGGGTTAATCGGGCACGTCCAGAGCTTAGCGAAGGTATTAGAGCGATAAGCGTAGGAACACGTATTACTATAAAAATCATTTCAACACCTAACTCCGGTCGTGGCTATGTAGGTTAAGACGAGGCTTCTGACGCACTAGCACGCGAGCCTATGCCGCGCCGGCTCGTTAGACTAACTGTCGGTTTAGATGTTAACTCCTTTGAAAAGTGGTAGATTTTTATAGAATGTACAGAATCTTACAAATAGGGTTTACATTTTCAAACGTATGTAATTCTCTTGACTTTTTTGTCAGCATGATTTGATTTGTTGTTATGTAATATACCTGTATTATATCAGCAACATAGTCACGTAGTACAGTCGATGGGATTATTCTACGTGATGCAGAAGATTATGTATTTTTAGTCAGTTCTATTGATCAGCAGATTGTACCAAGGGCAGGCGAGTTATCATAGATGAACCGGACCTTCTTTATCCTATACAGAAGGTTTAGTTACCTTCCTTCATGGTAATTTATACAGTCAAAGATCCTCTATGATCATCCTGTAGTCAAAGTTATAATTTTTTAACTTCCTAATAAAATATGGACTTTTCTTTGCAAACGCCGATAGCCAGTATACACTGGGGGAGGGGTTTGCGTTAATGGGATATAGCGATCGAACAAACATGGCAGGTTATAATTTGCTTATGAGCTCGAACTGTGTCCTAATTAGTTAATTACCACATGTTACAACTTGGGTATCGCATACATTTTATAACTAGATTGAGTATTTACAATAAAAAATCACCTAAATAGTTAATGAGGAAAGTTCTTAAATTTTAAAATTACATATTAACCGACTTCAAAAAAGGAGGAGGTATTCAATTCAACTGTATTGTTTTATGTTTGTTACCTCAGAACTTTCAACTGGGTGAACCGATTTTGATGATTCTTTTTTTAATCGAAAGCTGGCGCTTGCAATATGATCCCACTTAAATTTGCGCGAGATTTGTCAAGTATTTTTTGAGTAATCCCTAATTTTGAAGTTGGTTATATTTTGTCAAGAATTATTTTACAACTAGCTGGTAATTGAGGTTTGTGGTTAGAAGGGCATACTTTGGGACAAATTTGAATTATGATTTTTATAAACAATAACTACATTCTTGCAGTCTCACTTGATTATAAGAAGTTATGTAGTCTTGTGTGGTAAAATATTGGTAAAGTCTTGGATCAAAAATATTTTCAACGTATAAAACCTTATCTTGTGTTGTTTAACATCTTAAACGTTATATTACGATACGAGTACTGTGAGTTATTACAAAAATATAATAATTATAAATACTTTACTGGACTCGGAGCTGTACCTTACTTATTACCTACCCTGCCCTGAGAGATTTACCTCAATCTTACTTGTGGAGGATCTACACCCTCGCAGTATGTGATATACAAAGTATGCAACAATGCGTAAGGAAGCATTATGCAAGTGGTGTTACGGAAATTAGCTAGTCTAGTGTCTAGTTGTCCATGTTAATTAGCCTGAGCTAATAAGGGAATAATGACCTGTGATGTAAGCTCCACCGCTAATCCTCATTCATTAATGCAGTCCTGGTACGCACAGCTAAATTTTGACTATGTTTGCATGCAAACATCAACCTGTTTGTTTATTACTGGAGTTGTCACCCTTTTTCCTGACATGTCACATGTTGAGAAATACGATGTACACTCTCTCCTCTCCTCTTGAGGAGGCCTAGAGCTTACTCCACCATGCTGCTCCAGTATAGATTGGTGGAGGGGTTAGTGGCCAACCCGAGTGTCGGATGCTTTCAAACCGCCCGTGGGCCTCCAACATAGCTTAACGACTGTTATCTTATGATAACAACCGCGACCGACGGCTTTACGAGCCCTCCGAAGCACGGAAATGCTCAAAAAATTTTTTCGCCACTAGCGGTCACCCATCCAAATACCGACCGCGCCCGCTGTTGCTTAACTTGGTCGATCCCTTAGGATGAGCTATTCGCATCACAGTCCCCCATTTAAATTTTACAGGGCTGCTTGGGAAAAAAGTAACAAGATTAAATTTTATTGGTTCCAGAAGGATGGGTCCCAACTGTTAATCCTTATATTTATTTATTTTCTATGGTCTAGTTCTTCAGTATTACTTTTAACAACATTCTAAACTACAGGGCTTTTTTTTTTTGCGCAGTGGGGTTTTTTTGTCGATGACTTCATTTCGAAATCATTTTAAACATAAACACGCAGTTTGAAAACAATTGTGCGCGCAAGTAAAAATTTATTTATTTATTTATTTAACAATTTTTGTACACAAATACAATATGTGAGACTTAATAATAGAAAATTTGTACAAAGGTACTGCTTATTTCTATCAGAAATCTCTTCCAGCAGACCTAGGAATGGAGAGGTGATGTAGAACTTGATTAGCGTGCACATTGTTTTTAACATACTAAAAATTATAATATAAACATACACATATCTACATAAATACTTAGCAAATATATATATATATATAATACAAATATATAGCAATGTATATATATATATAAATTAACAAATATAGATATTAACAATACAGTAATAGTGACAAACTGTAATTATGTTAAGGAAAGGTAGTGTTCTTTGACTTGTCTTTTAAAAGAGTGAAGCGTAAAATCATGTCTTTCGAATCGTAATAATGCTGGTCAAAGACGGTCAAGTATACCTACTTATCAAGTTTGCAGCGGATTTGACGCGGCATCAAGTAAACTTGACGGTGTATGGATGTCTGGCTATATAGCTATCTCATGCAAAGTGGATGCTGCATCAAGTCAAACTGTAAACTTGACAAGTATAAGTGATCGTGTATGGCCAGCCTAACGAAATTTTGTCTCGGTCATTCAATCGATCTATTAATACAAACTATCGAAATAATAATGTTTTCTGTTTAACATCAACCAAATAAGCATTCATAGAAACAAATAGGTGAACTTAGTCTTGTAGTCAATGAACTATGATACAAATATAGTCGTTCGCTAAAATCCATCACTATTCGTCAGTGAATCAGGGACCGGAATCTATTTCCAACTGCGATATAAACAGCACAGTCTGAGTGAATGGATGAATGGAACGTATGAGTGAATGAAAGAGCGCGCGGCATCAGTCAACCGCCGGCCATTATCCTAATGGGATCTCGAACGGTTCACATGTTGTGTTTACTAATTATAATTATTGATTTTTATTTTTGTTCGATGTAATGTAATGTATTGAAGGATTTACAAGATATATAAGTAGTTGATATGATATTTATATGTATGAAATGTGTATGTATTAAGGAGAAGATGTTGAATGTTAAGTTTTGAAAGGCGAAAGAAGCGCTTGACATCCTCATCTGCTTACTATACAGCGGAGAACCGGCAGACGGAGAAACATCATAAAAAACGTTATATCAGACCGGCGGAGCCACGATCCTCAATAATGAGGGAACGACGCAAGGACGAGGAGATTTTGAAAGTCAAAGCATAAATTTACTATTTTTTTCAAGAATTTGGTAACTGTCAAAATTTGTTATTTTTCATAAAAAATGTTTCATTTATTTTTATATTAAATTTTATCAATATTTTTTACAATTTAATATTAGTATTAATTTAATATTAGTTACAATTATAATATTTATTATACTTATTTCAATATGATTTTATTATATGTTTATATTATAATGCCTGAAATAGCGATAAGTTATGTACGTAACTGTAGTGTTCAGAGGATCAATAATACACACGCTTTACTCTGTAATAGGTGAGGTATGAATACGCAGAGCGCACATCTGCACTCGCTCGCAGTTAGCCACAGACTGTCCGCTATGCATAGACACTACATCCCTTCTTTATTGTATAAAATTCAAATATTTTTATTGGTTTGGTTTACAAACACTTTTTGTAAGTCATGCAAGCTACGCCAATGCTTCAACAAGGCCCTACTGTGAGAAGGGCCCGGGAGAAGAAGCAGCAAGAAACTACCGGGGTGTTTTTGTCCTACTCACAGTTACAGATAGCACTTATTAACTACTTACAATCTATATTATAAAACTCATGTCCAAGCAGTCTTGTCATTAAAATAATCATTCGTCATAAGTTGTAATACCCTTTCATAAGAATGCTTTTATTATGAGTTTTAAATATATAGTATAGCATTTCCGTCAATTTTAATTGAATTTTATATTATTATTATTTTATTCCAACATCGATATAGATCTGAAAATAATAAATGCTTTGTTAGCCAAGTTTGGTATCAATCTGTTAGCCTCAGTTACTTATTTTTCATTGATATATTTTTCTGTACCCAATTTAGGATCTGTAACTCCCTTTGTACTGTCCACATATTGTTCTCCTCTTTTCTCTAATTGAATTGTAGACATGTCAACTCCTGTCTCTCACACTACCGTCTAAAGGTTTATATGTAGAGTGAAAGCTATTTTATTTGAAGTGTTCGGAAGTTAAAAAAAATATCTTACTAGCATAATAAGTCAAATGAAGATCTTCTCGTATTTCACTAGATACAACTCTTGTAGATCATAATTGTATTTTTAACTAACGTCAAAATGTAGCCTTGAAAATAAATTAACCCAAGCCATGTACCACAGTCGTCTACTTCAAATATTAAAAGTAACAACATAAGTTCTGAAAAAAATCTCGAGTAAATCCCTCTATTGCCACGGCTCTCCCAGCCGATATGCATATCCATTGAGTGAATCATAATTATGTGTTCAATATGCGTCACCCATACACAGATACACCTCCAACTTCACTACAACTTTCTTTCTTGAGTCCCAGTCTCCATCTCGTATCATTCAGTATCATGATCCTGTTTATAGGTGCTCGACAAATACATGACGCCTCTGAAATGTGAAGCGGCCCAAATCGGCCTTAATAAGTGTTGTGTAAACATCGCGAAATGTGAGAGCACTTAATAAGTGCGCTCAAGCATCGCGCCACATTTAATGTCACTGTGCTTCATAGTCTGTTTCTATCTTTATCAAACTTATGCAAAGTATAGCGAAAAGAACAAGGATGGCAAATAAAAATATTTCAAGTCTATAAGGTAGTTCGAAATTTTCAAACGTAAATCTTGAGAATTTTGATTCATTGAACTAGACATAATGCATGATGTCAATATAATGTCTACAGTTCAAACAACTCGCTCCGCGCATTATGAGAACTCAACTTTAAACAATTTTCGTATCTGATATTATTTTTTCATTTCGTGTCACTAACAAATTCAAACCATTGGCCAGCAATTCATTTAATGTTAAACTATTTAATTCTACCAGTATTTACACTGATAAGGTCACAGGGACATTTAAAATAGTAGCAAAAGAACCTTTATAGTCCATCATAGTCAAGGAAACGAATTCAGATTACCTTTGCTTCCCAGGGGAGATTTCAATCGTTATCAAGCACTCTCTATGAGAATGCTTTGTGAGTTAGTACTCCTGCGTGCACGGTCACTCACACTTGCATGTACACTCGGCTTAGTGATGTGGCCACTCCAACGTGTTGATGGAGATCTAGTGCTTCTAGCTTCCTCAATATCAACGTCACTGTAAACTTGATAGATCTGTAATACAGAAATATACGACGAGCCGCGGACTGCATTGCTTTTTAGAGAAAAATCTCTAAAGTTACTTCTCTGCACTGTCATTCAACCTTTTTTTAGTATCCGCTTGGCAGAGTCAGGCATAATGAAATCGAAACAATTTGTTAACGTGTACTCAATAATTACAATAGGTAACCTTGCCCTTGGTATCCATATTGAATACTGTCGTGGAAAAGTATGGAAACTGATAAAAATAACCTTTTGGTCATTAGCCATCACTTGACGCTAGTAAAAGTGTTGATGTCGATTTTACACGAATACAGCCTGCGCTCTTTTTTGCAGAACTTCTCTGCGGAAGTCAGTGCCTCGTTGTCTCTTTACTATGGAGACAAAATCATAATCTTCACATATTTTCCTTTATTTTTCGGCAGCTCAAAAAGATTACCATTTACATTGCAAGTAAAGATATTAGATGAAAATACTACCATCTTCTGAGTCTGCAAGTGCTTATTTCTGTATGGATGAATTGTTATATTATTTCAAAAAGAATAATAAAACATCCAATAAATTATTATGGATTATATTATATGGTAATAAAAATGAATATAATTATCACAAAAGTCGAATCTGTTACCATGAACTCATAACTACTTGTACTAATTTGTCATAATCTCACTCAAATATGTGAATATATTATAACGTTTTTGATTCCTTACATAATACTTGCGTCATTTCTGTACTTGATATTTGTGATTCATTGTGATAGGGGTAGCTTTCTGAAAACCTGCAATTTGTTATTTCATCCCACGATTTCATATCAGTGAAATGCGGCCGGCCGATTATGATAGAATCATCTCCATCAGACATCTCGAATAGGTGTCACATGACTCATATCCAACAGACATGTTTGGCTTTCAATAATCTTCATAACGGCATAGCTTCAAAACATTAATTTGTAAATATATGCAGCTACCGTGCATGCATGGCTTTTTAACAGTTTAATGTAACAGTAACATGACTGCGTAGCCTTAGAACATTGATTTATAAATATTGGCGGGCATCGTATATGCATGGCTTTTTTCTTATGAAACAGTAACATGACTGCGTAGCCTTAAAACATTGAATTATAAATCTTTACGGGCACCGTGTATGCGTGGCTTTTTGTTTATATAACCGCAACATGGCTGTGTAGCCTTAGAATATTTATCTATTATATAAATATTTCTGAAGTTCTTGTATGCGTGGCTTTTACTTATGTAATAGTAATATGACTGTGTAGCCTTAGAATATTTATCTATTATATAAATATTTCTGAAGTCCTTGTATGCGTGGCTTTTTATTTAAGTAACAGCAACGTGGCTGCATAGCCTTAGATTAATTTAATTTATAATATGCGTGAACTTCTAGTATGCATGGCTTTTACTTATGTAACAGTAATATGACTGTATAGCCTTAGAATATTTATTTATTATATAAATATTTCTGAGTCCTTGTATGCGTGGCTTTTTACTTAAGTAACAGCAACGTGGCTACATAGCCTTATATTAGTTTAATTTATAATATGCGTGAACTTCTAGTATGCATGACTTTTACTTATGTAACAGTAATATGACTGTATAGCCTTAGAATATTTATTTATTATATAAATATTTCTGAGTCCTTGTATGCGTGGCTTTTTACTTAAGTAACAGCAACGTGGCTGCATAGCCTTAGATTAATTTAATTTATAATATGCGTGAACTTCTAGTATGCATGGCTTTTACTTATGTAACAGTAATATGACTGTGTAGCCTTAGAATATTTATTAATTATATAAATATTTCTGAGTCCTTGTATGCGTGGCTTTTTACTTAAGTAACAGCAACGTGGCTGCATAGCCTTAGATTATAATTTAATTTATAAATATGCGTGAACTTCTAGTATGCGTGGCTTTTTACTTAAGTAACAGCAACGTGGCTGCATAGCCTTAGATTAATTTAATTTGTAATATGCGTGAACTTCTAGTGTGCATGGCTTTTACTTATGTAACAGTAATATGACTCTATAGCCTTAGAATATTTATTTATTATAATATAAATATTTCTGAGTCCTTGTATGCGTGGCTTTTTACTTAAGTAACAGCAACGTGGCTGCATAGCCTTAGATTAATTTAATTTATAATATGCGTGAACTTCTAGTATGCATGGCTTTTACTTATGTAACAGTAATATGACTATATAGCCTTAGAATATTTATTTATTATATAAATATTTCTGAGTCCTTGTATGCGTGGCTTTTTACTTAAGTAACAGCAACGTGGCTGCATAGCCTTAGATTATAATTTAATTTATAAACATGCGTGAACTTCTAGTATGCGTGGCTTTTTACTTAAGTAACAACAACGTGGTTGCATAGCCTTAGATTATAATTTAATTTATAAATATGCGTGGACTTCTAGTATGCGTGGCTTTTACTTATGTAACAGTAATATGACTGTATAGCCTTAGAATATTTATCTTTTATATAAATATTTCTGAAGTCCTTGTATGCGTGGCTTTTTACTTAAGTTTGTTTTGATTTTTAATTGACAGTACATGTTATGGTATATTATATACCACTTGTACATACCATACAGAATACATTATAGTATGTATAATCCTCTTTTTTTTTTTTTTTTTTTTGTATAATCCTCATCACCTCGAATGACTTGCCATAGCAGTAATTCAATATAACGCTTACATAATTATGTATAGTTTGGCTTATTCCTTGCAACTCTAAATCAAGTGCCTACTCCGTACCTTAATTAATTATGATACTTAATTATGGTAAATACCCCATAAGTTGAATACATTTTTAACCAACTTCAAAAAAAAAGGAGGAGGTTCTCAATTCAACTGTATCTTTTTTTATTTTTTTATGTTTGTTACCTCAGAACTCCGGACTGAGTGAACCGATTTTGATGATTCTTTCTTTAATCGAAAGCTGGCACTTGCCGTGTGATTTCACATAAATTTGAGCAAGATCCGTAAATGGCATCCTTGTCAAAAGCATATAAGTCTTTAGTTTGCATTAAGTATGTGCGCGATAAATGGACGAATAACTCAATATCCAACCGATTTCAACGATTCTTTTTTTTTATTGGATGTACTTTATTTTAATTCGGTTTGGTTAAAATTTTAGATTATTGCTATTTACTTATTTTTAGCAAACAAAGCGTTTCAATATTTTTGACATTTAGACTGAAGTTTAGCATTCTCCATCTTTCGATTTTAATAGATCTTTAATAGGAAATACACATCACATCGAATAACTTTCGCAAAGACTATATTTCGATATCTTTAATAGTTTGGCGGAACATAAAAATATTCCACGTCACTTTACAAAGAACTTTGTTTTTCTTCCCAAAACAGCCATCCTTGAGCCATCACGAACATTTTTGAATCAAACATAGTCAAATCGGTTAAGCTACCGAGAAATACTAAGGTTCATTTTTATTTATACCAGCAAGAAGATATGTATATGACAATAATAATATGCCTAATTTGGGATTTTTTTTTACACAAGGTACAGTAGCATTCTCCTTACGAGCCTTGTTTAAATTTGCGTGCCTTTGCGGCCTTTTTGTACACAGAGTACATTTGCATGCTCCTTACGAGCCGTATAAAAGTTTGCGTGTCCAACCAACGGACCTTGTAACGGGACTAGTGGGATAGACCCAACAACCTGCGTGAACCTTGACGTAGCTATCGATTGACGTAGTTATCAATATATTTCATATTGGCTTTAGCATTTAGATATTAACCAATTGATGCTTCAATATTACTACGTAATAAGGGTTGTAAGGTATAATAAACTTTTTAACCATTATGTTCATATCCTAACACACTGTTCGTAGCTATTTTCCAGGTTCTTCATTAGGATGATTATATAGGCGTGATCTTCAAGTGAACTGTAGTGGCGTGAACATAATAATATTTCTATTGAACTGCCAGCTAATAAGCAAAATTACACCTGAAACTTGTTTAGATAATAATTATCAACATAAAATCTTTGGATTCGTTGAGAACGGTATTTGAATTATGAAAATATTAACCACAGCATTATATTAATACGTGGGGTAGATTCTGATTCGTTTCTTTCCAAGTCATTCCAAGGGTAACGTGAAGTTTCACGCTTTTATTAATTATCCACCAAATACAACAAAACTTAGGATATTGTTATTGTGATTCGATAGCTTTATTTGAAATAAGAAACGAAATAAATTACTCTTCCACATGCTACTATATATAATATTACCGACAGCAATATCGTAACCAGTTGCAATAAATTCATGGTCTATTTGAAATAGTTACTTAATGCATGGCCCTTTGTAATAAGGTGATTTGCGTGGCCTTCGAAATATTTAATTAGTTTTGATGTTTAGACGACCATTTTGTGTACAAATCTGGTAGTGGTACTTTCGTTGTCGAGTTCTTAAAACGTTAATAATTAAATAATTGTTATTTAAGTACACGCAGTTAGGCGTACCCACATGTAAATTATGTGGTTGTAATGTAATTATACACTTTACTTACTTGAATACGTACATAATAGAATATATTCGTAACGAATTTGCCTGCCCAAGCGTATGCAAGCAAGGGCATTAATCCTTCTTTTTTTTCCAACAAATTTTTTGTAATTACTTATTATTTTTTACCGTCGTCGCCACTTGTAGTGTTCAGAGGATCAATAATACACACGCTTTACTCTGTAATAGGTGAGGTATGAATACGCAGAGCGCACATCTGCACTCGCTCGCAGTTAGCCACAGACTGTCCGCTATGCATAGACACTACAGTAACAACACTAAATAAAATCCACTCAACCTTCAGGATAACACAATATTATTATGACCCTTAATCTTTATTTTATTAATGTTGAACAACGAAAAGAGGAAAAAAGTAAGTTTTTCGTACGATTATAATTCTATTACTCGAATTCATCTTAACATAAGTAACCATTTGAACGATTGTGCTGTTCTATACTTGGAGCATCAAACGCTGCTTAGTTTAAATCATTGACGTCAACTATCAAATTAATTCTATAAACCTGGCGTATAATTTAATAAACTGACAAAGAAACTTGCACGTTACGAAGTCTGAGTTAAAATCGATTGTTCAATGCAGCTGAGAATTCGTATCGCCCGTAAATTTGAAGAGGCACTCGCCTTTTCAAAACCGAATCGGAATGCCCGGAGTGGCGTTCAAATTTAGCTCGGAAATGCTTCAGCTCTCACAATCCCCGATCCTTATGTGTATAGCACTAAAGTTCAGAATTACAAAGCTACTTCCGCTGTAGACAAAGTTGTGCAAACTGCCAGTGCCCACTGATCTTATACTTTATTTTTACCGACCTCACCGTAGAGTTGTGGTTGTGGTTTAACTCTGTAATTTTAGAGGCAGAAAATTTAAATACATGTGACTAAATCAATGGGTCATGATTGTATAAGATTCAAACTTGTTTGCAATGCAATATTGCTATTTTAAAAAACAAAAGTAACGCCAATAAGCACAATTACAAATACCAACTAAGTGCCCAAGTTGTAAAGCAAAACTGAACTTAAAAGCCAAACTTCTAAAGCTTTGTTTCTTTTAATTTCTTTTACAATTAACTGAGAAGCCAAGTAATGTCACACAAACAATTTTAAAAGTGGATATATACAAAGTCAATCAGGAGAAAGCCATTCCATTAAACTAATGTTCCCAGAATATAAACAAATCAGATGAACAATAAAAGGAACGGTGTTACGTTCACTATTTCCGTGTTCCAAAAAGAAATCGAAGATTAAGTGCCAAGTGACAGAACTAAACCGAACGTCACTAAATCGGATAATTTATAGCCTAATATTTTAACGAGTAATCCACATTGTCTGGTCTCACTGTTAAAGATAAGAGAGGTCCGCTTTAACTATAATATTTACTAAGTGTTTGTATAAAATGACTATGCAAAACTAAATACTAATATAAAATAATAAAGATACAATAAAACAATATACTAACTCCAATCGCACGCCAAATTGGTGTCGAAAAAGGCGACTAATCCGCGCCCGCTTATGTTAAGGTATTTTGGAGGGTTATATCAAAGCATTTAAACCTAGTGTATTCCTTATTATCAAAATACTCTGTAGAGGTAAGACAGGTCATTTACATGGTAGGTAAGTTCGATTGATAAAGAAAGTAAAAAAAGTTCATTCCCGTTCCGAACGAGCTCCGATCTGATTAAGGCTCGTTTGGTGTTCCATTAAAAATAAACTTGGGTTGGAATACCGGAGGCGGTAATCTACAGTGAGTTATTATTATCTATACTTTAAGCCCTGAAGACAATACTGATGTAACTAGAAGACACAAAAATCCTATTAATATTATAAATGTGAAAGTTTGTGAAGATGCTTGAATGTTTGTCCTCAATCACGCCACAACTATACCAATTTGGCTGAAATTTGAAATGGAGATGTATCCTAGATTAACATTAAGGTTACTTTTTATCCCGGAAAGGTTTAGAGCCACGAAGCCAGAAGCCACGGTCATATAAATCTAAATTTATTAATTACAAATTTCGTTTCGAAACCACTCTACCGCGGGCTAAGCCACGGGCAAAAGCTAGTATCAGATATTTCTTTTAAGTCATTGAAAAATATTCATAGTGTTAAATAACTTGGGACCATTACTGCAACAGGAACACTCAAAATTATTTCACATTTGATACTAAAAGAATAAATGTAGCTATCAAGGAAGGTAATGAATAACTAAAAATATTGCAGCATTACACACGAATACCGTCGAAGTAAAATTAGGTGGTACCGTCTCGTCCGATATTCACCAGGGCGTAGAGGAAGCTTGGACATGAGTGGTGGAACCTTAGGTTAAAAGACAAGCAGAGCCAATTATAATCCAAGTGCTCGTTTGTATGCTACAAATGTTCCCAGTTCTTTACTTATGAACACGATTAAATTACAGAACATCACAATACCCTGTAACTTAGTTGGTACTGACACTGCCTGCGAAACGAGGGGTCCCGGTTTCGATTACCGGCGGAGGCAGATATTTATGTGACAGATAAATATTTTTAGGGTGTTATTGTGATGTGTTATATTATTATGTCTCGTCCATGCCACCCGCAACACAGGCAAAAACCTAATGCGGCAACCTAAACCTTTTATTATCTATGCGTGTTTAACCGTTTATTTGGTTCTATTTATTTAATTGTTTTCTGAGGAACTAAAAGTCTTATTAGCGCAAGAAAACATCCTTTAAGGATTACATGGAAATCATTGCAGTAATAAGTTAACCTATTACGCCGCACGCGTTTTATTACAGCATGTCTTTATTAAGTCTGCAACATTTATCTTGTGTGATATCACATTTCTTTCCTTGTTTTCCTGTTAGGTCATATCCTTGTACATTTCAGTCATAAAATGTTCCATGCTGTTTTCAAATGACCTAATATTACTTAGCCCGTATTACAAGATTTTTGTAGACTATACTACACGCCAAAATTGCCAACAATTACCTAAAAGCTCTGTACATTAATAAAAACTTTATAAAACGCCTAACAGAAACTGTACTGATACTGCAACCAGCTTTGTGGTTAAAGGACTTGCAACATTAGAACTTAATATAACATCAATATCAAATTATTTAGCATCCATAGCTAGCTGTGTACGTAATTCGGAGTGAATGAATTCGTGTCTAGCATTTAACGTATTCTTAAGTAAGGGTCGATCGAAAAATTTACTGTTCAGCCTAGGCACAATATCTATAGCTGTAAAATGGGAGTATTTCGGGGTGGGTGAAGATTTACAACCTTTCAAGTGCCCACCTAATAGACGTATATTGCATTGCGGTTGGATTTATAGACTATATTTCTTTTGTTTTCAGCCATTTATTAGCAAGTGTTTGGTAAATCGACCTTTTTAGTACCTTTCAGGTGTGATTATAGATTTTATATGGCGTCGTTATCTGTTTTATAATTAACAGAATGCTCAAAATATGTGGGAAATATTTTGTTAAAAGGTTTGATGTCTGTTTATGAAATTATAATTGTGGTGAGTCTGGAGAGAGAATAATGAACAGCGAATGTTTTAGCATTAAAAAGTGATTTTGTAAGGTTGTTTGAGGAGCTCCGACCATTTGTTTTGAGACTTGTCCCGAGAGTGCGACATCTGTGACTGAGTGCTCATCGTGAGGATGACAAAGGTGACTAAGAGAAGATTTCATTATAATAACACTTGAGTTTATCGTAGTTGTAGTAACTAATTTTTAAGTTATAATAAATGAGACGAGTAAAGATCACGTTGTGATTTGTAAATTCACTACACCGTATGATATTATTATGGTAATGTGATTTCCTATTCAGATCCTTGGTTGCGAATTTAAAAAAAAATACATCTATAGATGAGTATATAATATTTTTAATTTTAGTTAAATAATTTGGATTACAAAGCCCACAATGTCTTTTTAAATAACAGAACAAATTACGAATATTAAATGTATAATAATTCTTATCCTAATATGTAAAAATCTTGCATTGGTTTTTTATCATAACTAATTTAACTACACACGATAAAAGGTCCCAGATCAACCCATGAAATGTATTATATTAAGCTGTATAACTAACTTAATTCACTGCTCAATAGTAAACCCTCCATGAGTCCTTTAGTAGAGCATTTAAACAAACGATAGATCTAATCCAAACCCTTTGCTAGCCTTAGTTCACTTCATCCCCGCTATCAAATACTACTAAAAGCAACAAGTCAAGCATTGAATTTCGGAAGAAAATCTAAGAACAGCTACATTTTACGCCATTCGTCTTATTTATTCTTATTTTTATGAAGCCCTCATAGGTTTCGGTTTCTGTTGATCCTGGGGATACGAGATCTGCGACAGGCGGAGCGATATCGATATAGATCTCGTGCCCCCAGCCTCAGTGGTCAACCGCTGGATGGGTGACCGTTAGTTGCAAATTTTTTTGAGCACTTCCGTGCTTCTGAATGCACTTAAATTCGTCCAATTTTCACCCTTTTGTATTTCCATTTTTTATTTAAGAAGTTTTGCAAATCCCCATACTTAAACTTATAGTTTGAGCTTCAAAGCTAAATTGTGCAGATACAAAAATTGAGTGTCTTCATGAGATTACTCGAATAAGTTGTATTTTTTCTGCTTGAAAGTTCTGCTTTGTTTGTGTTAGTTCTGACTTCCTGTTTGTTTTAAATATAAGTAAGGTTTTAAAGATCTGTGCCACACTTTCGTATCTTAAAAGTCAAAACAATGGGATATTTTTTTTCTACAATTTCATTGCATCGTTTGATTATGTACCGTATGAATGAAATAAAAATAGCATTTTGTTACTGTTAATAAGATTGTTTTGTGACTTGTCCCAAGAGTGCGACATCTGTGACTGAGTACCTATTGGTCAAATTGTTGTTTTTTTTTTTAATATAAAAAAAAATTTTGAAAAACATATTATGTATCTCAGAGTCGTCAAGTGGTGTATCAAAACCAAGAGCACATTTACGCCAGGTTTTAGTTTTTTAACGTATACAATGTATTTTAATATCTTAATGAACAAGTACATACTGGACGCACTTATCGTACACTCTCTTTAAGTTAACAACAACGTACTGATAGCAGTCACTCCAAGACGCCAAGGCGTGAGTAAGAACGACGTCATGCCATCGTATCCATCTTGTTATAGCATCGATCGTAGTGATGTCCTAACGCGTTGCTAATTGGTGGGGTCGGCGGGGGATGACCGCGCATCTGTCAATGACAGAAGCCATTACGATTGTTTGGGAATGAGCCAACTCGGTCAGTATTCAATGGTGTTTAGGTGTTAGTGCGAAATTAGATGCATTACGAATAATAAAGCGGTTGTAAAGCAATTTAAGCTATTTGAATGCCTGTCAATGCAGGGAGGCTGCGATGGGAATCCTGATCGATAGTTTTTCAAGTTGTGTAAATGAAAATATTGTCAGCAGTTTTCAAAGATTTTGTAAGCTTGATGAACTTGCATTAAACCTAACTGCAAGAGTCAGAAAAGAAGCAGTTAAATGATTATTATTAATTCGGTTTTACACTTTGAATATCTCAGGTTCAAATCCCAATTTTAAAAATCCGAATTCTCCAAAATACCGTCAATTTCTCCCTATCCATCAACCCTCAAACAACGCACGCGTCACTGTGAACCCTATAAAATGTGTGCGCTAGCTCCACGTTGCACTTGAAACGATGTACAGTGGGCGATTGCTCCCAATCGGATTGAATATTGATGCGGCAGATGGCGGTGCACTCGCCACATAATTAATATCCCTCGCCCGGTCCGAGTGACCCGTATTTGCATATGTGGGTTAAAGGTAAGATTTTAAAATGATAGGTGTCCAACATGGACGTGGATTAATGATATCGTTTAAATTTTGAAATAAAATTTTTAAAAGGCTAAAATTTTGAAGTGAATAAATCTTATAAATAAATAAATGATAATACACAATCACAGCTCACACTAGGATTACCTGTGTCGTGGATGCCATGGACAGACGCAAACACAATAACACACACGCATAACAAGAACAGAAATTAAACTCCTCATTTCTGCCCTCCTTATGATAAACAACGTATCTGCATTTCAGCAAGTTCCGAGATAAACGCGCCTAAAGTTTTTTTTCTTATTTTTGTTGTCACGACTACACTAATTGAGATATTTTCAAAATTGTTAAAATTAATTGTTACTATATGTGTGTATTTTATGACTCATTACATTTTTCTGTTTTCTAAATGTTTTCTGAGTTAATAGAACCCAAAAAGTGTTAATTTTTAAGCAGTTGCGTTGCTTATACCTAGGAAAATTATTCAGTTACGTTAATTATCACTAGGAAAGTGCTCTTACGATGTTTATGCCTTGTATTTCTTTCATATAGTTTAACGAAATCCTATAAATAATAATCGCATTGGCTCCTTGTGCCATTAATTAATCAAATTAATGAAATGTACGTAAGTATATTAGTTCATTGCGTCAAATAGACGAGATTTTTGGTATAACTTACCTATTTAATTTCAAAGTTAATAATATATAAAAACTAATATAACTCTAAACGTAATGGACAATACGTTGTTCTTCATAAGGAAGAGAATGAAAATTTTGCACATACGTTGTTTATGCTTACCTTTATTTTTATTTCTATAATACATACGAAAAAATAGATAATAGATCTAGATAGATCTAATTTCGCTGATTACGAATATGCTAATAACTCGTTTTCGCCAAAAATGTCCGATACGTTGTTTATCATAACGAGGGCAGATTTATATTTCCGATTTGCTGGAAATGTAACCCAAACACTTTCAACGGCGGTTCGGCATGGTAACCATTACGCCACATGGGACGTCAATATTTTTTGTCTTTTCTAGAGGAGATTGATCTATGTACATTCTACATTTATGGTCGTAGCGCACATATCAACTCGGAAAGGGATCGGCACCGGATCGCCTCACCGTCAACCTAACGTAAGCTCGGCTACGGCTAGACGACGCCGCGCTTACGGCTCGCCGGCCGCTGGTTGACGGAATGAATGACAGCAGTTCGCCGACGCAGCGGTAGCCGCGGCACAGGGCGTGCACGAGGAAACGGCAAGTCGACGGATAGCGTACGGTGAGACGTAAGCGCGGGTACGGCAAGTCGTCCACGCACCGTACCGCGGTTCGTGAGCTTGTCTCGAGACGAGGCGATTACGTTACGAATCCGATAAGTGTGCTTTACAGTAGGGAGTTTCATACAAAGAATACTGACATGCAAGAGTTGATACGTTTACGTTCCGTTTACGAGTTGATATGTGTGCTATGACCATTACATTGACATTTTGAGGTCACTCAATAATTTCACTCAACAGTCACCTGTCGAATGAGTCATGTGTCACACTTCAAATTCGTGACGCACCGTTGGACACCGAAGATCAAATTGATAAACAAGTGTGACCACAAGTCCATCACTTTAGTCATCGCTTTGTTTAAACTGTCAGTTCTGTGCGGTAATGAATAATCGATAAGTTCTAAGGAAAACGGTTTCTACTCGCCTGCACTTTCTTAAAAATATTTCTTGAAGTTCGAACATTATCCTTATTTATTTAATATTTTATCCTTATGTAAGATGTCAAACTTAAATGTTTTTTAATAAAACACAAATACACCTTAAGATCATCATTATCAAATATCACTATTAATCACATGATACCTGTGGTAGAAGCCTGCACATTGCACGTGCTCTATTGTTAGGAACTGCGATGTTCCGAAAGGAATTTTTAAGGCTGCAGAGTTTTCCGTTCGTCTGCTAAGCTGTACATCTGTGCGATCTTCAATTGCGTATTTATTTATTTTGCATATTTTGCAGTTTCCATTGGTGAAGGATACGATGTGAATAATGGTCATAGCACACATCAACTCGTAAACGGAACGTAAACGTATCAACTCTTGCATGTCAGTATTCTTTGTATGAAACTCCCTACTGTAAAGCACACTTATCGGATTCGTAACGTAATCGCCTCGCCTCGAGACAAGCTCACGAACCGCGGTACGGTGCGTGGACGACTTGCCGTACCCGCGCTTACGTCTCACCGTACGCTATCCGTCGACTTTCCGTTTCCTCCTGCACGCCCTGCGCCGCGGCTACCGCTGCGTCGGCGAACTGCTGTCATTCATTCCGTCAACCAGCGGCCGGCGAGCCGTAAGCGCGGCGTCGCCTAGCCGTAAGCGCGGCGTCGCCTAGCCGTAGCCGAGCTTACGTTAGGTTGATGGCGAGGCGATCCGGTGCCGATCCCTTTCCGAGTTGATATGTGCGCTACGACCATAACAAAGTTCTTCTCAGTTACCAAATTAAAGTTCTATCAACTCAGAATAGACATAGTTATTACAGTTAAGAGGGGAAAAGCAACCTAGATCTAATTTCAATTATAATGTTAATTTCCCGTATAACATTTTCCCTCAACCGGGAAAAGAATCTAGCCTGTCACTCTGCAAATACAATAGTTTTAAAAGTAGTTAAAATATTAAGCAAAGCCAGGTTGCATTACTGGTAGAAAATGTTTATGCCTAACGCACACTACAGGCTTTACTTCGCGTGTATAACACGGTACATATAAGTTGCTTCCTCATGCATATTGCATAGGAGCGTGGTGGCTGATGTCCACGTTAAGAGGAATGCGCAATGTCCGTGCGGTTCGGTTAGCGCTAATCAGACGGTTTAAGTAGCGAGTGTTACTGGTTCAATTACTTTATAATACACTAGCGTTTTGCCCGCGGCTTTACCAGCGTTTTCAGGGTAATAAGTACCCCATTTCTTATTCCAGAAGAGAAACATACACGCATACAAACTTTCACGTTTATAATATTAAGTAGGATTTAATGTTGTTGAAATATTTGTAGAAAAGCATGCACTGATGTCTTAATTAAAGTATCAGGAACTTCAATCAGATGTGCTGTGTGTCTTCCCTAGTAACAAATATAAATTTTATAAATCAATATTTTTTATAGCTCTTATAAATGAATAACAAATTCTCATTCATATCCTTCACTAGGCATAAATGAGACATCACAACTCTCAGTACTCTGGAAAACATCTGCCACATTAAATACTTATCTTTTTTATGGAAACAGTCGACAAACGAGCTGAAAATCTACCTAATGGTAAGTGCTATCGTTGCCTATGAACATCAGCGACACCAAATGCATTACTGATGCAGTGCCAGCCAAAACAGGGAGAAGAAAAAGAAAGAAGTGACTCGGGAATCAAACTGAGGACCAACCACCTGCTTCGCTGACAGGGTCATTGCCAATAAGGCTACAGGATCATCATTAATATTCTTATAATTTTGTTTATCACTTCATTTATATCATGTTAAAGTTACCTGGATAATGTTCTTAATACTAACTGCCCTCTACACTTACGCAAACCGCACTACAGCAATATGGGCCGCTATTATGATTATAGCTGCATTTTTATTCATGAAACCATTTGAGAAATCACCCGGACTTATACTTTATGGTGAGGTCAAAAATACCCCATGGCAGGATTCGAAGGGTTGGAAAACGCCTTTCAAACTCAAAACGGGAGTGAATGACCGCTATATTGGGGATGTAAACGCGAAACCGACATATTTGGCTGGCCGTTCGAATATTTAGTATGGGACATTTTGTATATATATACCGTATGGCAGCAGTGATAGCCTAGTGGTTAGAACGTTGGTCTCCCGAACGCGGGGGCCCGGGTTCAAATCCTGGCACGCACCTCTAATTTTCAAATATTATGTGCGTATTACAAGTTAATTATCACTTGCTTCGGTGAAGGAAAACATCGTGAGGAAACCTGCACACCTGAGAGTTCTCCATAATGTTCTCAAAGGTGTGAGAAGTCTACCAATCCGCACTTGGCCAGCGTGGTAGACTATGGCCTGTACCCCTCACATTGTGAGCGGAGACCCCGAGCCCAGCAGTGGGACAATTATGGGTTGTTGCTTTGCTTTGCTTTGCTACCGTATGGACCCCATAAGCCATTAGGTTGCCTGGACCGATAGCTTATTTACATAGGGCTGTCTATTTTCTAGAGCGAGTTATAAATGATAAGGCTAAGGCTAAGGCTATCGACACAGTATTCTTTATTAAATATCTAAATTATAAGATATAATCGTACCTATCACTCTTCTCCTTGGTCAGTAATGTATCGGTGATGTTTTTATTACAGAATTTCAAATGTCAATTAGAGATTACTACCCGGACGACCTAGGATTGCCACTGTAAGGTCCCTCGACGACTGGAATCCGAGACACTAAAGTCTAATAACTTGATACCGTACAAGACGTGGATTTCCCAGTCATCTTAAAACCTTATTCTGCCTACGCTTTACACAAACTCACTGCCGAAGTGAAGTTTTCTGTCATTTTACTGTTTTAAAAGTCTGATAGTATTTTGTGCATTTCTAAGTGTTTCCTTCATAATTAATTGTTGTGCCACCTCTCTCGCACATCCCTATACGCTGCGGATTTATATATGTTTTTAATGTACCGTCAGCAAAGTTATTTGCGAATAAAAACGCATTATATGTGCGCATAACAAAATAAAATGCACCAAGGTTCCCTCACTAACTTACTTTTCGACGAATTGTATATAAAATACTAAAATAAATTAAACGTAAAGATATGACTGAGAAATTATGGTCGTAAAAAAGGTTCAATGAATTTTGAGAGCACCCAAATCCAGCCTAGGTTTGACGAGTTATATATAGTACCCGGATGACCGAGCTTTGCTCGGTTTAGTGTTGCTTAACAACGCCATTTACTGAAGTAGCTTTAGTATTGCTACTTGCCAATAGATGTCAGGAAGAGTATATTGTAGAAGTTTATGATTGCCTGAAAACACCAATAAAACGACATTTTCTATAAATGAACCCTAGCTAGGTCGATATATCGCTCCCCAAACCCCCTATATACTAAATTTCATGAAAATCGTTGGAGCCGATTCCGAGATTCCAATTATATATATATATATATACAAGAATTGCTCGTTTAAAGGTATTAGATTTAAAGCTGACACGGCAAATCCTGTTCTGCCAAAAAAATCTGTTTAGGGACAACCTAATCTCCTAGCGGTATTACGACCTATTCTCATATCTACCAAATATACTCAATTTTTTTTATAAAAATCGGTCGAGCCATTTCGGAGGAGTGCGACCACAAACATTGTGACATGAGATTTTTATCTATTAGATTATAAAATGCGTTACAAACAACAACATGTCGATTAGTATAAAATTGTTAATATTGAAGTTGATAATCGTAGTTAAATTGATCTAAAATCGACCTTTTAATTACATAAGTATGGAAAAATAAACAACTTATGTTTTTATGCTGCCACTACGCCAACAACCCTTCAGCTTGTACGAGTCTAAGGCCGGGTACGCTACCCTTACCATACATTATTACTAAAGTGTAAACGATGGTTAACTCAATATAGGGGCCCTTCGAACCGATTTAAGATCAGTCGATGGCTCGCTAAACTGTTGAACTGGAGGGTAGTTTTAATTAATCTCAAGGACATAGGCAAGCAAGTTGTATGGAGGGAGACGATTGAAGCGAGCTTACGGTTTAATACGGTTTGTATTTAGAATAGTCTAGACTAAAATTTCAATACGAATGGATTAGTATTTTGAACAGTTACATAGGTAGAAATAGGTACATTGTTCAATATCCAAATAAATATTCAATGAAACCGAATAAGAAATTGGAGGAGAACATGAACAAAATATAATAGTATGTTCCTTTGTAACACAATATTAGAGTTTAAGTAATTCAAACCACAATTCATAAAACGAGAACGTGTATTTTTTTAATTTGTTATATTTTTTCTCTATTCCGTAATATGAATTCAACTAACATGTGAATTTTTGAAGGCCAAAACGAATATTAAAGTTTAGGAAAAATACTTTCATCAACTAGGGAATGCTGAATGACCTACTTATAAAGTAGGATAGTATACCAGCTGCTGCTGTTATGCGATGAAGCAAAGCGAACGAAGTAGAGAAACTGGACAAATTTAGTGGTTTGCACACACTTTTATGCAACATTATTTTAAACCAATGAGCAAGTCATTACCAAGGTTAACTTTGAGGAAACAACATCAATATACTTTGAGGAATCATTGTTCAGAATACATTAAAAACTTAATTAATGAATTTTCTTGTACTGTCATAACAAAAAATGGTAACAAAGTGGTTAAGGCAATTTTTGATTTTAATATTTAGCTCAAATGTGCGAGTGCCAGTTAAATTACCCATATGTTATTATTGAGATTGAAATTCCACAATGTATTGATTATATTTCTAAACTTGAGTATTTTCACTGAAAGGAAGAAAATAAACTGGAAGGAAGGAAACTTAATTTTTATTATTGCAAAAGGCATCTTATACTTCACTATTACGTCATGTGAACATGAAAGAAACCAGTCAACGTCACTAATGCAAAACTGGTCTAGTAGCCTTTATATACTTACCTTTCCTAAGAAACTTATTACCCTTCAAAAACAAACCAGAAAATATATCTGAAAACCAATGCAACTTTAAACGTATTTAATAAAACCAAATCATAACGCGAATACTTCCAGTAATGCTCGAGAATGGCAATATAGAATGTGGCAACCGGACCTTGGCTTGAGGAAATCAATTTAGACAAAGGCATAACATTCGCAGCGGATCACAATGTTCGGATCAATTCATACGAAGCGAGACAACGTATGGACGCATTTTGCGAACCATTCAGCTCACGTACTAATCTACCACCGTTTGCTCGTTGTCGGCGCCCTCCCAGAATACAAAGCGATTCGAACAAATGCACCGATGTTCCACCAAAATTTGTTAAGACGCGCCACTGTATTAATTATTTTCGTAACGTCCGACAAATTTTATTGCAGCTCCGTTGATAATTTCGTTAAAAATGTGAGAATGTTCGTGCTCAGAAATTTTTGTCGATTACTTTAAATTGTTGTTGTCGTAGATGCCAAATTCAGTTAGCAATACGCTTGAGATTGGAACAATTTTGTGCTAGTTCTCTTTTTTGAAATGCGGTATAGAATTGCATTTGAAGTGTTTAGTAGGTATGGTACAATGTACCTACGAGTAACATTGTAATTCTCATAACCGCTTTATCACACTCCATTCCCGTTTCTAATAAGCAACGCAATACTGCGTTTGCTTTTGCTAACTTCCATGGGCGAACTGACCATCAGGTTCATCGATTATTTATTATCTAAAAAAGCCCATTGTCTTATCATTTCAAGAAAGAGAGAATAAGAAAGAAAGAAAGAATTGGGTCTCAAGCTCCCAGCTGGAATACGACGAGTCGTTTGGCGGCTGACTCAAGCAAGAGGGTGGTGCTAGCTAGGCAAGCTTCAGGGAACCTTAACACCAAGTGGCCCACTTATGTCACCTTTCCCACACCCTAATATGCCGGGATTCAGATGAGTATTCTAAGCCACCCGCATCCATAACATTATAACATTAAACTCGGTATGTATAAAAACAAACCTAACGTTCAAAAGTTGAAAGTCCTTTATTCACTTGATCGATAATGCTGTATCATAACTACTCGTGGTTATTTCAAGCTGACCCAATCCTCGCTTGAGGCACGATACCGGGTAAACACACCAGTGCTAACATGGATCGAACAAGAAAATGTTTGCTTCATATGTTTCAAATCGACTAATGTTTCTGGAGTATTTAGTGTTGTATCACGTTGTGCTTAGTAACAATATTACTTGTTCTGTGAAGACGTATACAGGGTGGATACGTCTTCACGTATTTTATACAAGGGAGCCACTTCAGGAGAACGTTTAGGTCTCGATTCTCAGAATATTATGTGAAAAAAAAACTATAAACTTAATTTTTATCAAATTATCCTTTAAAATACATTAATCATAGACACTGCACTCGAAAAAGTAGTAATCATGTAATCAATATTGCAATTGACCTCGCCAAATCAAAACACATGCCATGTATAATATAAAATTCCATTCTGTAAAGACATTATTTATTACTTAAAGTTGACAAGTATCGAATTAAATTAAGTATTAAGTTCAGATAAAAGTGCTTAAAAGAAGCGAAAAGCCATTCTATTGATACCTACTCATAACTCATAATTCTATCAGACGCCGCCTTAGGCTCTTATAATATACCCCTGACCTGAAGACCTATAGCTCCCTGTGACCAGACCCTAATAGTAAGATCTTTATCATCATTAATGCCCGAAGGCTCAAACCCCGGTAGGTCCATAATCAAAAAACTTTTATTTCATAGTAATTCGTTTGATCATCACCTTCATTCCCTGGCATTGTTTCAAAATTTTATTTATTACAATTCTTGTGGTCAATGTACAATGTGGATTATGAACCTTTTTTTAAGACAGAATTTACAGCAGATATGATGTGAAGATGCGACTTTAATAGTATATAAAATAACACTACTACAAAATACTACTAGGGTACACAATAAAATTGTTGAGAAAATAAAACAACGATCGCAGTGTTAAATAATCAGATCCGCATCATGTGCAGCTACCTCACATTAATGTTGCAAGCTATCCATAACGAGATCATAACGTATTTATTGTAACAAGAACGAATGGAGCGGACGACGTTACGTCGTGCCGGCGTCGTCCTGGCGTCGGTACGACTATTTGACGGCTTCCCGGTAAAAGTATTAAATTACATTTATTGATGAAATTTTACGTAAAAACTCTTGTTTTAGCTTGCACTTATTATGTCTTAACTCAATAATCAAAATAATAATATCGGAGATTGAAATAGAAAAAACCTAAGTACGTTCGTTAAATTTGAATATGTCGTCGATTTGTACGAATGTGTGTATCACGGTGTGTGTGAAATATTGTACTAAAACTTTTTTGTTATTTATTACATGTAAACACGACATAATAAATTAATTTATTAAACTACAATCTTATATGCATAAACGATAGGCCAAAAAATATTACGAAAAATAAGGAAACCACTCACCTATTTTCGCTATACATCATTCAGCCTTCAAAAAGTTGAATCCTTTGAATCCCTTCAAGTTAAGCAGCATTTCGGAGAAGACTTCAATCGGTTGAGGGGATCTATTAAAATTCGTTTAGCGTACACCGTACTGCCACGACTCGAACTTTCGGTATGCGGAGAGTTGCACGCATTCTCGGGAGTGATGTCTGCTATATGAAAGTATTGAAGATTTTTCTTTTTCGGTTAGTAAAACAGCGAATACGTCATATACTTTTTATTATTAACTTTTTATTATTCAGCCTATGGTTGAAGGTTTAAGAGAGCTCAATCCTCAAAATGTACGAGTAGCTTACGTTTTTTGCTTGTGGTGGTTGAAATACTGAAGCCGAACTTTGTCCTATAATTAAATAGTTCATTAAATGTTTGATAGATAGTAACCAACTTGAAATGTTTCAGCTTATATCAACTGCAGTGTTGGAGACTCCGTTAAAATGCTAGTTCCATGATTTGAGTCGGCAACGCATTAAGGATGCTTTACTACTACTCTTTAAAAGATAGTTCGTATCGAAAAATAGGTACGTATTATGTGCCAAAGGTGAAAGAAAGGTTGAGAAGCTGCCGGATCACTCGGCAAACAAGTCACTTGCTTGTTTCGTAACGCTACTGAATTTCTGTTAACTTACATCAAAGATCCTTTCAGGATTAAACCGTGATCAGTGAAACGAAAATAAACAGTCTTTAGATTATTTTCCATAACTCATTTTTTATCTTTCTACTACGAATAGCGCGAAATTGTTGGAAATTTTATACAGCCAAAGCATCACCTCAAATTATAGCCGACAAACCACGGCCAGTGTAAAAATAAATCCAAATACTTATGCCGTCACAAAATAATTTAAGAGCGGTCATAATGGCCTCCCCAAATAAAAAACATTGCGCGAGATGAAAAACTTACCTAACTTATCAAAGCGAGCATTTCGTTAAGATAACGTATGTGCTCATTTATTTAGAACGGCAGTTGCGGGTTAAAAATTAAAGCGACGGGGATAGGTGTCTTCTGATATATTATCCATTTCGTAACTTAGGGCATGTACAAACGTGCGGTTGAAATGTTTGCTGTGAAGGTCGCGTGGTCAAAATGAAGATATTTGTATAATTATAAGTTTAGGTGTTGCATAGCGTCACGTACCATTCATACCAATATTGAAATCCCTGACATGATATGACTTTTGTAAGGTATCGTAATTTTGCAATGTATTAGAATGAAACACCAACTATGTTTTCAAAATATTTCTCAAGTAACTAACCAATTAACACAAGACGAACGGTCATGTTTACAAGTTAACACTAATTAAGTACAAGCACGTAGCCTGCTTGATGTTAGAAATTAACATCATAATTTATTTATTTATTTAACTTTTGCACTATACTATTAGTAGAATAGCAAAGGCGGACTTAATGCTAAAGGTATTCTCTCCCAGTCAACATTCAGATAGCAAGAACACAACGATATGGTGGTATATCAATAGGTTGTATGAAATAACACTAATGTAAGATACAAAAGAAACAGGTATATATTATATGATTTATATATCATGATTGTATATATATTTAGCAGAAGGAGGTATTCTATGGTGTGAACTCAGATCATCTCTGCAAACCATGTATCAAAGTACTATGAACATAGATCTCTCTCTGTGGGCGTAATTATATGTCAGGATTACCAGGATACTAAATAAAACCCATAATTCGACAGGCACAAGGATACTATCCGTTTATTGCCTGATAACACCCGATTTTATCAATTCAACGTTATTTAGTTGTTTACTTTGATTCGCGATACTCTCAATCTGTCTGTCTTCTTGACAGTTCCCTTTTTCTTAATTTCAAAGATTATTACGAACTTATTTTAGGCTGCACCGATACGGCCATACTGACAAGACACACGTCCTCGTGTGTGAATCGTACTAAATCGCGTCATATTTAACAAACGTTACATAAACAAGGATCTCCAAGAACAATTACGAATTTGGAATAATTATCCTGAGCCACGTACCATAGTCGTTAACTTCAATTATCAAAAGTAATAACAAACATTCTCAATGATCTCGAGTAAGTCCTTCAATCTCCACGGCTTTCAAAGCCAACCAGCAATCTCCGTTGCTACCATACACATATCATACCAGAGCAAAACACGCATCGCACTTCGATCGTAATTGCCACTGGCGCTACAAAGTTACTGACTCGAGTCCCATCTTATCTTATTCATCAGCAAAATCATTATTAATATCAACATCGACTGGTACATGACCTACAGGCATTCTCATAAACTTTCCTTTACTTTACTGCCAAAGGTTTTTGTTGCCCGAAATCCCGCAAAAATAGCATCAGTTCATTTATTAGCATTACCACTGCTTCGCAATGTGTTCTCGTTATGGAGAAGAAGCAGCGCAAGAAACTCCATAACAACACTTTTTTTTGTTACGGAACTATTATTATTTGCACGATTTTAAAGTCTTTAAGTTCCGCGCCGATTATTTGGTATGTCGCGGCGTCGTCACCGAATCTAAGAATCTCGTCCGTTCTTCTCACTGATGCGGCCATCGCTGACGACTCACACGTCCTCGTGTGATCATTCTGTAAAGACAAAATCAGCACAGTATTTCGTTCGGCTATTCTGACTTCATGAAGTGAGGGAAGTGTATGTGTGTGTATGTTTTGTGTGTGCTCGTAATCCCCGATAAAATTTCACAACTCCCATATCAACAATATTCAATAAACTCAATCATTCCTCAATAAATTAACGGAAGGGCGTTTAACCCTCTCGTCTCCGTATATACTGCTCTACTTTCGTTTTAAAGATAAACCACAATCAACATAACATCAAATTATAACATCAAAATCACCTTTAAGATATTTTAAACCGCTCTTATCAACCAGAATTAAGATACTTTTTGTTATTGTCTAACCAGCATTTACACAGTTTAAGCAATATCCAACCTGGATTTGTACACTTAATGGCGCAGTTCAACATACAGAAAAATGGCTGAAGGTTGATCATCATCATCATATTTTTTTCAAATCAACAAATTAATCACTTTGCTTGGTACACTTATATCACTGATCTCTCTCGGATCCACATACATGCTCACTCGAGCGTTCTCACACAGGACACGCCTTTTTTTTTGCGTTCCCAACCCAAGTGTCACTAAGCATTGTGTTGGCCCAACTGCCTCAACACCATCATGCGAAATGCTGCATTGATTTCTACTTTAATAGTTTGACCTTCAGACAATTTAAACAGTCACGGCTGTTACAGATAAAGAGCCCTTATTAAGCCAAGCTTAATAGGAAGTCAACTAAGCATACTGGTTAAACAATTTATCTCATAACATAACAAGTTAGAACCCTACATATGATTAGTCCGCAGCGTGGTTTATTCATTCATCGTTAAATTTCAATTCAATCAACAAATAATCATCAGCACCACATCAATTAATCGATTTACTTTTGCATTAGTTAATAAAAAGAAAGATACAAAGCTTGACGTCGTATCAACAACTCATCTCGTCATCATACCAACAAATCCTGTTTCAACATTTTGCCCTTTTTAGAATTTAAGAAACGGCACCGATTATTAGCGAGAAAGTAAGAAACACTGATTTGAAATGGATTTTTGAATATAGGATCCAACCTTATTTTACTGCATTCATTATAATAATAATAATAATAATAAATCTTTATTTCAGGCATCGTGGCCCATAACATAAATGCTAATAATAATATTATATCTTATCACATTTATTCTAACGCTAATTTTATTTGTAGTACGAATCAAATATAATATTCAAATTCAACTCTTTTAAAGTGAGTAAGTCTGTAAGAGAGTGGTCTGTAGTCAACACGACAGGAGAATGACATTTCAAAATTTATTTTTCATCATATTTGTCGTCAGTTGTCACTTCGACAGATTTTTATACTTACGTCAAAACATGTGACATATCAAATCATAGGGATGGCAATTTTATAATAACCCAACCCCTATCAAAATATTGTCAAAAAGTTATGTAGGCAAAACATGAAATGAAATAATGTTACTATTTAAATATGCAGTTACTCTTGCTCATCAATTAAAGATATTAAGTTATCATTCAGTCTACTTTGCAACAATCTGCAATCATATACGCCATCATTGAAGTTCGCAGTAAAAGCGCTAAAGAGTTTCAACTACGTAGGAAACGCCAATATTATATTCAAGGATTTTACATGCCCATCTTAACACGTATGAAAAACAGAATGTAGTAAAGGACAAGTTTCATGCTAGAGTGACCATGACCATTTAGTCTCTTGTGAATATCTCTTAATACGTAGCAGCACGGGTAGGTTGATCTTTCTGTTGCGCAGGTTGCACTACATTTAATGGTGTTGTGAACCAGAAGAATACCATATTACAATTGTATCTTTCACCAACCCTAACAAAGTTCTCTTTACTTAATTAATGTGTATTCGGTACTGAAATAAATAAAATATTAACGACTGAAAGCTTTATGCCAATCCTGTAGGGGCTCGACCATGCACAGGTGGACTCAGTAATCAGCGCGAGACAGCGCCGCCAGGAGCATCAACAACCCGTTGCAATTTGGAAGAAACCAGCCTCGCTCCACACTTGCAGCAAATAGCTACACAGATTCAAATCTCGCCGTTTTTCCTTAGCTGAAACATTTAAGATAGGTTACTCTTAGTTTCATGATATCAAGCATCATATTCACTGCGACTACTTATCTTGCATTCCTTTTGTGAAAAACCTGAAACCAAACGCTCATTTCCATTTATTTCTCGGATTTTAGTCCTAAGTACCAATGTGCCAACATGTTTTTTTAGATAAAGCCCAACTTTGTAATCACACTCCATGATCTCATCATCTCCTTTATGTTTGATTGATTTTATATCGTTTCTCTATGTAAAATTTTCCTTCAAGCTTATTTCAAATGCCATACAAACTGTATTGTTCTTCATTTATTTTCCGATTTGTGGGCAGGTTTGTTCCATCACTTCTGATTTAGCAGAAGGAGGTATTCTATGGTGTGAACTCAGATCATCTCTGCAAACCATGTATCAAAGTACTATGAACATAGATCTCTCTCTGTGGGCGTAATTATATGTCAGGATTACCAGGATACTAAATAAAACCCATAATTCGACAGGCACAAGGATACTATCCGTTTATTGCCTGATAACACCCGATTTTATCAATTCAACGTTATTTAGTTGTTTACTTTGATTCGCGATACTCTCAATCTGTCTGTCTTCTTGACAGTTCCCTTTTTCTTAATTTCAAAGATTATTACGAACTTATTTTAGGCTGCACCGATATATACATACATAATTATTTTTTATTTAACAAAGCTAATGCTTGACAATAATCCAATTTGATGGAGAAGACTAGATGGTGATCTAACTAGCTTAGTAAAAGCCAATTCACCCTCATCTTGAAGACGACAATTAAAGCAAGTGGGAAAGCCGCTTATGTAGGTATCTGTAACGTTTGTAGGAAGCTTTAAGCCCTGTGATGCATTTACCGCTCGCGGCCTGTTCTCTCCAAAATAGACCATCCAATTATTACCCGGCGAAGTCAAGTGGGTTAGTTTTTAATCAACCACCGACTCCAACTAACTTGTCTTTTATTGGCAATAACTTTCTAACTATAAGAATTACGAAGTAGATGAAAGAAGTTTTTGATTTAAGGTTCAATTAGATTGTTGGAATTACTACTGGAGAAGCATGGTAAAATATGCTCTTAGCTTCCTCAGGAGGAGAGACTCGTGCCTAACCGCTGGTGGTAGGTCTCATCGGAGGTATTGATTGTGTTGGTAATATTGATTTAGTTCTGAATGAATTCTTTTTTTCTATTATTATTTCACCTTGTGGTTCTCCTGCATAGCTACTACCGTCTTGTTTAAGTCTGCCGATACAGAGTATAGGTACGACTCGACGTCTCGTGTTCCGGCACTTCGAGCTGGTAGCTTAGGAGCTAGATTTTTCTTCCTTTCTTTTTCTTCTCTCTTTCTTGACCAGAAACGCATCACTGATGGTTTTGGTGTCACTCACCAGGTGGATCGTCAGCTCATTTGTAAGCTATTTCCATAAAAAAACAGCTGGCCATTAATTCGTTGAGGCCAAGTTGAGTTTTGTGAACGTTTCAATGAACAGACATTAATTAGTAGGCTCGTATGACAAAGCTGCATGTCTGAATTTCAGAACCTAAACATCAGTTCAAAAGTGAAGTTGGTGCGCAGAGAGCGTGAAAGTGTCCGCAAAGTCAGCAATTAATAAGTTTCGACTGGCCGGTTACCCGCCTGCAGGGATAAGTACAGTTGGAAAAAAAATCGCTTGCTTTTAATTTTTTTCAAGAAAAACATTTTAGTAACGAATCAAAGGCAAAGTAGACACAAAAAAAATACATTAAAGTCCGACTAAATAGTTCCTACTAATTGGATTTGTGTATATGATACAGCTTAAAGCCAAAGTAAGGCTACACCTAGTTTTAGCCAGCTAGAGCTAGGTATAGCTGGTCACAAGTGGTAACATTCAAATCTATCCTATTTATCTTCTGTTTAAACTAGGTGTAGTCTTCATCATACCAGCTAGAATGAGGTGCAGCCGCTCATCGTTGGTTTAACTTGGGTGTATCCTCTTTTTCTTCGGCTACAACATTACTTCAGTTGAGCATTTTTGTTTTATTTTGAGATTCCTATGTTGCATTTTTCAAAGGATTAGAATTTCGTATACGAGGCCTAATAGAAAAAACATATTTTGATACACCAGACAAGTCGTGTCGGTCCGAAACAAGATTTTAATGTGTAATTTATTTATTCTGCTGTCTGTACAAGCTGGCAAGTGATATGGAAAGATTCAAAACAGTACACTAACGTTACAAGCCTGCTAACTTCAGTCACAACTCAGCCTTGTGCGTCTTTAATTTCTAGACAGGCCTAAAATTATATAGCAGGAATGTCTTGTACTCGACTACCAGGGGAGTAACTAATAGAATTAGTGCAAAAATTGGTTTATAAATAGAGTAGCACACTGCTCGCGACTTTGCTTGCGTTTTTGGGATAAGTATCCTTTATCCTATTTCAAATCATGGTCTAGGTATAAATGAGTGCTGAATTTCATAAAAATCCGTTGTTTATTTTTTTAATAAAATGAAATCTAAACTTACTGTTTTTTTCATCAACCTACATAGCTACACGCTTATAATTAGTAACAAGACAATCAGACACAACTAACAAAACGATTAGTTTTGATTGAACAATCTAGCAACTCGAGAATTACTATTACTGCTATATTACACTTGCGGTTGTCAGGCAGAATTGTTCCTTAATGAAAGGTGATACGAGTCACATCAGCGGTTTAATTAGTCATCACCGACAATGAACGTTAAGTAGGTAACCATCGTTCAACAGAACGATTATCTTCACGTTAGCGTAATGACCAGGGGCTGGTGCACACTATTGACATTGAAACATTTTTATTCTTAAACCAAGAAAAACTTTTCGTATTAAAATTAAAAATAATTTAATCCAGTATTTCATTAGATAATATATTTCGTTTATTGCTTTTATCACCGTTTTGAAAAGGTGGTTTATCATCGAGAAGAAAGGGTGTAAGAAAATCTAAAATAGACTTAGGTATACCACAGAAGACAGAAATTCGATTAAATTTATTATTATCGTATATAAACATAATATTAGAAACAACACTTTTGAGTAGATTCCAATTCCATATAAACTAAATGTTATTAACATATAATTATAAGTTTAGTTTTTTCGTAAAAAGGCCAAAAAAGCATTTACGTTAGTTATATTCTAGAACTTTAGAGTAATTAAGAACTAGTTCATTATTGGCCATAATGCGGTAAAGAACGTAAAATAAGCAAATTTCCATCTGAACGTGAATTATCAAATGAACCAAAACTCGCAAATTGTGGCTCATTATCCATGAATAACGACTAAGCTACCCCGAAACATGGCAGGCACAGGTATTTAATCAAGCCCTGAATTATTAATTGTGCGGGGAGCGACCACATTATTAATAACAATCGAATTAATTAATTATTTAAAGGCGTTCACGGGTTAAATTGCAAATAATCGTAGGAATTGCGATTAGAGGATCGGTTTGTGGCCACGGGATTCAATTGACACCGATGGCGGAAATCCTGTCTCTATAGTATATTGTGTCATAGGGCTCGTTCTCACTAGGATGAATTGATATTTTTTTAATCTTAATTATAATCTATTCGTTTTTAACCGATTTCAAAAAAGGTCAACTAGGTACTCAATTCAACTGTATTTTTTATTTTTATTTTCTTATGTTTGTTACGAGTACCTCAGAACTTTCGAGTGGGTGAACCAATTTTAAAGATTCCTTTTTTAATCGAAAGCTGGTACTTATCGTGTAATTTTAGTTAAATTTGAGCGAGATCTGATGAATAGTTTTTGAGTTATCCTTAATTATGAAGCCGGCTATTTTTTGTTAAGAATTTATTAGTAGCATATTTTTGTTACCATAATATTATTTTACAAACGAATCGTAAAGTCGCACGTTATTCCTAGTACCTAGTACGTCTCAGAAATACGAATTCACTATAAATTATGAATAATATTTCTCACAACTATACATATATTCACTATTTGTCTCAGTTATGTGAACATCTATTGTTAATACAGAATCGCCAGTGACAGATGTATATGGGAACAACATCTAACTGTTTTATACGGGAGGTAAAGAGAACGTGTTGGGATGTATTCACGTTGGTATAATAGTGCTTTCCAACTTGGCAAACTTGAAGTAAGTTGGGATTGGTCGTGTAAACATGACAAGTAAATACACGATCTTAGAACTTCTCAATAATCCAGAATTGACCAGCGACGTGGTATAATTAAATTTGTTTGAATTGAAATGAAGTAGGAACGCTTATAATAATGATACAAGAAGTTAAAAATGTCGACATATCAAACTTATGACATTTATTTATTATTATTTATCTAAATATTTTGGTTATTTATCACAAAATAGTTTATATTCAATTCACAGGAATTCTTTAGAGAAAATTCTGTTATTACGTATTCACAAATCCGGGAATACCCTATTGCTCATTCGCCTGTACTCCAAAGCTTATTGAAGATAAGACTTCATTGAGTTTAGAAACATAAATTTAATTTAAGGTGCAAGTTTCATCCACCTTTGAGTCATATTACTCCTTCTCTGCCAACGAAAATGCATTACAAATGTACATAACGATTTTGTTGATATGCCTACTGGCAAGTGGCAAAAACATTCGGAATATAATTTACCAAAATCACGAAGATCGTTCCAACCAAAACCATATCTGTCTACAAATATCTGAAGTTGAACTTCATTGGTCATATCGTGGGCATATCAATGGTCCCAAGCAATTCCAGAAACAATAACTTAGCTGCAATCAACGAACATTACGAGCGCACAGAAGCTAGTTGCCGTTGTTGGGACTAAAACACTGTCTTCTATGTAAAAGCCTTTTAGAAATACAAAGTCTGACTTACTGTACCGATAATGTTTCCTGCGATATAAGTGCTGTTGACCTCGCAGCTCGATGACCCACATTTCTTTGGTTCTTGAGAACAAGGGCGAAATGGCTGTCCACTTGTCAGTCGTTTTCTATTTCTGCTTCATATGCTGTTTTGTTCTTTTGTGTACAGACGACCGTTGATGAAATGATTTTACTGACCGTAGAACTAAATTTTAGCTAGGTTAAAAAGCTAGAGAATTACATTACGGAAATTGTTTGCATATTTCAATATATGGCTAAAACTATATTTGTCAGACTATTTTCGTTGAATGGGAGCTTTTCTTACGGTACAAAATTTGTATTAAATTTAAATAAATAAAATTTAAACCTTAGTGTTTTAAAGTCTATCTATTCAGTCTATGAACTTATACACAGAAATCAAAGAACGAACAAGAGGGACTGATTGTATGAAATTTAGATACTCAAACGTTTGTACCAGGATTATTTGTATCTTACTAGGAGGTCAGAACACGCTTAATCACTCTTAATTAGCTGTCACATAAAAGTACGGAGCCCAAACTTTGGATTTTGCTAAGCATTCGAGGCACAACCTCATGCGATCAAGAGTCATATAATCGTAAGTGCGATTTTTCAATTCTGCGAAGGAATTCCCAATAGTTATCCAACACGCTAGTTTCTATAATCCACTTACGCCTACGACCGAGTATTCATCCACAGTGTATCTCAATGATATTTGTAAGAGCCAAGTCTCGCTACTGGCGCTCAGCCTATCTGATCGCCCCAATGTGAACTGTGATAACCCAAATACTCCTGGAAAATGTTTTGTGCGCATGACGTTTGTTGAGATAACACTCACGTGCGCGGGTAAGCCGTTTTCATTGTCTTGTTACAAAGATGTACTTCATATTATGAACAATGTAATTATATTATTTTCTTTGTAAGCATTTTTAGTGTTATAAGCATATAATTAAATAAAATCGTGGTGGCAAGTCCACCATAAAATTAAACAAGTTTGATTGGTTGAACAAAATGTTTATAAAGTCAAATGCATAGCTATTCATATATTTTTGCACTAATTTACTACAACAAATGAAGTTTCTCTCCATCTTTCCCAATTCTCTATAAAACAGAAACTCTTCAAAGATACTAGAATTAATGTTGTTTACATTTAATTTTTGTAAGTCAAGTACTCGCTCCATTTAATATATACAAGCCATAATCAATAAAATATAGATAGTCTTCGAGTTACATCATTATCGCGGCGAGTCGCGCCAGTCCGTCCTAGTAGCTACTCTTTATTGATTACGAGAGGTCTGATGCCCGAGGCGGCCAGATAAAAACTAAAACCACAGTGCAATTCTGAAGAGCACTTCCTAGATAAAACCGTTCAATTCTCTTGTCTTTGAACCTGATAAAAGTTGTCCTATTATTTCTGCCTGCCCTATCTCTACCTTCAGGCGTTCGCAATGCCGGTAGCTCACGACGATTATCGATAGAATCTCCTATGAATTATGTATTTAGTTGCAAGAAAAATTTGTTTCGCCAGATACCGGTGGAGATTTATTTGGAAAGTTTTATTAGATCCCGGCTCTGCTCAGATGATGTGTTGTTTCGCGTTTGTTTCGGATACAGAAAGTCAATTCTTGGCTCTTTCGGCGATATGAATCCGTGGCTTCTACGTTACTGTGTTTACATTAATGAAATTGCTTGATTATCAAGTTGATTATTAGGTCAAAAGGCTAAATCCTCCATTTCCAAAACCTGGATGTATGCAGTTTTAAAACTATTAATAATACTTTTAAGACCTATAGAAGGTAAGAACGGTGTGTTCAGTTCAAATCAAATATTGCTGTTACTAGTTACTTTAAAAGTAGATTTATCACTACCTTTTTAATCGGTAACGTGTTTTGGTAATATATGTGATTATGTGAATAACAGCGGTGATCATAAATAATATTATTGACATTTGAAATACTTGACGCTTTTATCGGCTGTTACAATGACTGTATAAAAAGCATTTCAAAAAACATTGCGTATGTAAACTTAAATGTGTTTGTGCTGTGAACAATATGCAAATCCTCAAAGCTTGTAATTCTAGGTACTGGAAGAGTTTTGTCAATTAATAGCCTAAGTACCATAAACCTCTTAATATAAAAAAATCATTATAGAGTATTTCTCAAGATGGTGGTTTAGAAGCAAAATTATCAGACGGGGTGCGGTTGCCAAATTGGATCGTATCCCGGAGCGATGCGGCTATCTCCAGCGCTGGTGATTAAGATCTTCCGTTGTCGCCTGTTATTGTGGCCGGTCGTGCTTGCAGTTATAATGCAGCCTCTGCTTACTTATCTAGCTTAGGACGTGGTACCTAGTCGAGACTGTAGACTTATTAAGAGACAAGACGACGAGAACAAAATTTGGAGGATGAGTGAAGTTAATAAGTTCATTTATAAAACCGGCCAAGAGCGTAAGAGCTTCAGCTTGTAAGTAGTTTAAGCAGTTACAGAATAGTTAGTAGTGACAACTAGTAGAACCCCACATTGAATGTGGCTCGGTGGGCTCGAGTCTTTCCTACCGAGGAAACTCAGAGCTTATACTGTGATTTATAACCTAAAATAAACCAGGTTTATGCATAGAAACATTCTCTAAAGCCAACGGGAATGTAGTCGCGGGCCTGTGTTAATAACACTAAAACAATATTTTTAATTATAATAAATTTCACTCCTCTTGTTTACTGGCACAATTGGCTTCGCCAATATCCGGGCGTGCCGTAGCGACACCGCTTCAAAGATTATCTCCATAATGATGCCGAAAACCCCATAAATAATACCATCCCATTGTTCCGTGTGACAATGGCCGCGCGCTAAGTGTATTACATACCTAACTATTAACTAATAAAGTGTCGTGGAGTTGTGAAAGACGTTAACAGACTATGCTATGATAAAATTATTGAGAGAAATAAATAAATAGACGCTTAAACACCCACACATACCGCATTAGAATTCTCTGAGTCACGGATGACATGGAAACCAGTATTATAGTCAATAGAAAACCAATATTATAGTCACTATCAGTAGAAATTCATTAGTAACTTAATTCATAAATTAAGTTTATAGCTGATGACAAACGAACAAATAATCCCCCTGATATGGATACCGTCATTCATGGACGTTAACAAAGGTGTTACCATTGCAGGAAGAGAGCAGAAAGAAAGAAATTGTGAAATTATGAAAAACTTTTCCAAAATCCATGACCACGAAATACAAGAATTCTGCTGGCAGTTTACTGGCAACACGTAAACGTTTGACGCGTATTTACGTCAAAATGCCGTTAGCGTGAGTGGCTGCAAGCTTGCCTGCTGTCAGTGAGTGACAGCGTCGAGTGACGTCAGTCATACTGTTTCACGGCGGCGTCATGTCATCGTGTCATCGCGTCGCGTCATACCATTTGGACTTGGACACTATGTTCATTGTTCAGTTTCGATTATTCAACAACTGACTACTGATGAGTTGCTATTGAACTTATAATACTTTAATGTGATTTTTTGATAACTCTCTTCTCATGAGGTCAGATCTTGTAGAATTTATTACCTCGCCTAGATAGCTAATTAGCTACTTTCCTCTTTCTAAAATCGTATACGGCTCGTCTGCTACTTTATCGACTACTCACATAAAATACCATGGTTAACCAATAAAAGAGCATTTTCCATCCATCCATCCATCAGCCCTTGGAGGTTCACATAGGCCTCCCCTAACTAGCGCCACTCTAACAGCCTTCTGAATCCAGCGGATGCCCACTAAAAGAGAATTTTATTCACACGCTATACACCAGACAAGTAATTGAGCACTCATAACAACTCTAATTTTTATATCTCCAGGGTCTCACATAAAATCACGCGCTAACATCGCGTGCGCCGCCAATACTGTGTTCGCATTGTTTCATTGTATTACATTATATTAAATACCGCACACGTGTGTTACAATGCGTGTAAGTACTTGAGAACCTTTTGTTTAATATTGAACAAAATTTTCTGGCCGATAACTCACAACCGACCATAATGCAAGGGTTTTCAAAAACAAGGCGATCTCAAGACCAGATGACACAAGGGATCTGATGACACAAGTGGCTATTACATACTCGTACCTAAGGTATTTAATCGGTATACTATTAAATTTTGCATTCAAAACTGAAAAGAGCTTTATCATATTTGGCCAAGCAACGGGTGTCTTGATGTTTTCTTTTCTTTCCCAATACAGCAACACCACCAAGTTGTGTTACAGAAAGTACTGAACATTATAGCTTTGATGATATACTTCCATTGCTGGCTGTACATGAATATGTACTCGTAATTACTATAGCTTTATATTATTTAGCAATGGGCAAAGTCGCCGTTCTGATGAAATAAGTTTTCTTTTTCTTTTCCAGAACAGCAATACCACAAACTTGTGTTACAGAGACTACTGAAGATTATAGCTTTGATGATATACTTCCGTTGCTGGATGTACGAATTCTGTCGTGTTAACGGGTGTCGGATGTCGGATGCGCGCAGGTCGCAGGCCGCGGTTCAACCCGCATACATTATTGAGGACCACTGAGTGACGAGACGCTCTGCGCGTTTACACGACTAAGTTTACTTGATTAAATAGTGACAACGGCTTCGTAGCAAGCGATTGGATAGGACAGTGGTCTTATTTGCACAGTGATTTCGAAGATGAAAGTCTTTTCCCGAGGTTAAGAGGTTTTCGAATTTAAAAAGTTTTCATCGATATTCAAAATTATATTATAAAAAAAACTAGTAGATACCCAGCTTGTTCCAATACGCTAAAAAAAGTTTCTATTGATAATGACGGATTAGTTTATTTATGTTGACGCTGATGCGCCATCTTTAAATTATTATCTTCAAATAGTTGTACGGAAAAAGTGGAAAATTGACTTTATCGATGGATCAAAAATGCCTAATGCATTGATTTAGTAGTCTCAAACCACCTTCAGATTATTTCTTTTCATATGAAACAATTTTGAGGGATATCAGTTGGATGGTTTCAGAGTTTATAAAGGACACCCATACAAACATTTTTTGTGTTTTATATAGATCGATTACAAATTAATATATTATTTTTTAGCAGCGAAGTATAAATTTGAAAACTACTTGAAAATAGTTTGTTGTAAATTAGGATATTTTTACTGAAGTTCGTTAAAATATCCATAAATTTCACAAATCATAAAATATACACTTATATAAATCGCAACTAACAACAACCTTAACGTGTGATATTTATTAATAATAATCTAAAATTATTGTACTAAACATACTTTCACTGGCTTGACGACAGCGACCTGATTGTCTCTCCAAAGGAGTTGCATAACTTGCATCACTCAACAAATAATAAAACAACTTGTCATTCAAGCCGAGTGAACGCGCCTCGGTAAGCACTCGACGCCCTACAGTCGAGCCAGACGCTTTTCTGAGCGGAACTATCTACCTCTACAACCGGCTACGTAGGCTCATGTAAAAACCTAGCCTTCCTGAACACGCATCGCTGGCAAAGGATTAGGCGACGCAAAGCCTAGCTATAAATCTAAGAGATACGGCCTAAAAGAGAATTCTGGATTTTTGTAACCTGAAACATGCAAGGGTTTTGATAATATTTGTCGGTAATGGAGATACATTAAGTAAACTTACGTTAGTTTTCATAACGAAGCAATGCACATGTAAGTAGATTCCATGAAAAATATACTGATGTATCCAGAATCGAATAATAACTCCACTGTCCCGTGTCAATTTTTCATTTTTCTCCCATCCCGATACGGTTTCACGTACGCAGTCACGAATCTGCCCGATTTCCCTGAAGATTGCGAATGTTTGTCGAAAAACCGGCAGTGGACTGTATCTTTATAATTCACGGAATTCCGGTTCTGGGTATATATTTAAATACAAACGGATTTATTGAACAACAAACGTTTTCCCTAACCAATGTTATGACAAATAAGGAACATTTACGATAATCCATGCAATAATATCGAAATATTGCAATACAAAAAACTGTAAAAACATACATAAAAATGTATAATAAAATCACAACTTTGACAAATTATAGTTTTATAAATGATTCTAACTCAAGTTCCCTAAATCCGAGATTTTATTTGCATTATAATTTTAATTACAGATTCTTTACTCCAAGAAGTTTAGTAACAGCTATCTTGAGTTAATATGACAAATTAATGTAACTTGCTATATCCAATGTATCGTATATTCTTGCTTATATATATATATATATATATTTAAGATTTAATTCAGGGATAAGTCAATTTCATGTGTAATCATCTCATTCAAATTCAAATTCAATCATCAAACTCGTCAGTTTCACCAATAAAGTTACGTCAACTTAAACTTTTGACGACCCTGTAGCCTAGTTGGTAGCGACCCTGCCTGCGAAGCGAGGGGTCCCAGGTTCGATTCCCGGCCGGGGCAGACATTTATGTGATAGATAAATATTTGTACTCCGATCAGGAGTGTGACTGTGATGTGTTATGTGTGTCGTCCATGCCACCCGCGACACAGATAAAAACCTAATTTTTTATTAATAGGCATGTTCTTTAACGACTCTCCTATGCCAACCAATTATGATATAACTCAGATGTAAAATACTTCTTGAGATTAAAATATTAAACATAACTTAACTCTCATCGCAGAAAAATATGAAGTAGTATTAATTAAAACCTGTGCAACCAAACGTTGCTTAAAAGGCGGGTTTATATTCGCTGTTTCAATTCGCATTCAAAATCCCCAACTACATGCAACTTTGTTCAAACCCCTTCTGCATGATCTCTAGCATGACTGTCACATAACTACCCTACAGATTTTTTACGACCTTGTTGTATTGTGAGCGAGAAGCGACAAACTATGGCTCTGGTTCACTGGAATTATGTTGCTGGGTACATGTCGTCTTGAGACATACTCCTTTTACTATCTCATTTCACCGGCATTGGAAGGATAAAGTAAGCAAGTAGATTTTTTTTAAATGATCAAATATTTGTTTTAATCAGATTCAAATAACAAACCAAGATTGTTTTCAAATTCAACAAATCGTTCTTGTGGTCTTACGTAAAACCTCTGATAAATTTCAAGAAGTACTGAGAATTGAGATCCATATATTTTAAGAGAATTCAACTTTTTAAAATACATTTTAAATACAAAACTGCATGTTGAAGAAGTAACTCTCCGTTTAAAATAATCGTTTCAAACAAGAAGTTAGTTAATTCATTCGCCCGACAGTCAGTAGTTAGACAAGTACCGTAAGGGGTATCATGCACCAGACCACTTCAGACGGCTGGGGTGCGAACAAGAAGTTCAAGGTTGTATTATAACACTCATATAGTTTTAATTGACTTATAAGCGCTATTTACATTGAATAGTGCTTTACTTAAGAACTAGTCATAAGTCTGCGATGGTAAAATCAGTGAGAATGAGTCAAATGCCAGCATTTTTATGCCGCAAACGAAAATTAACTTTATGGTCTGAAGTTAAAACTTTATTTTTGAAATAGCCATAAATAAGCCAGAAGAATACCTGATTGTCGAAATATGGACTACACTAATAACAACTGATATTTATAATAAAACCTAACTTAATAGGAGGAACTATTCGAGGTTTTTTCCAGAATTCTGTACGAGTGTACTACAGACTGCAGCATAAAATTACAAACTCGGGACAAAAGACAACAAAATGTATTTCTTATTATTATTACGTTAAGGCACATAGAATCTTCAGTCCATTTACGCTAACAGAACCAAGCATAACATTCTTCTATGTAATGTATTATAATAGTTTTAAATGGAGCAACCGTAACATGACCTAATGCAGTATCCAAGTGATGCAATAAGCATAATTATGATCTTATTACGTCCGTCAATTTCAATTAATGGAACACGCGACAAATTAATATGCATCTAACTATGTATTAATTGGTAACTAATTATCAAAGAACAAATATATCTTGGCCCTTAAGAAGCTCTGATGGTCCTGTAAACCTGACACTCTAACAGGAAAAGTAGCGATGGAAGGCAAACGGCCGTTTTCAAAAAATTATCTATCGAAATCTCTGAATAAATTAGAAGCTATCGTAAAATAACAACTAACGCTGTAATAATGACGCGCAAAAACCCGACAAAGGTGACTTCTTGTGTGGCGAAATGGTTACCACCATGCCGGATCGCCGTGCCAAAAGTCCTGGGTTCAATTTTCAGGTAGGTGGAATCAAAGGGAATCCTAGTGTGGGGCTACGAGTGTCTATCGTAATTTAATTTGGTTCTGTTGTGGCTTTTTGAAAGTACCAAGGCAACTGATTTGATTATGGGGACATAAAAAAAACGTATTTTTTTCTTATATAACACAAATCAGTCTCAGTTTCATGATTAGTATATTAGTATTGATAAGTTTTCTGCATAGTAGGTACAACATCGCATTATACAGAACAAGAGGGAATTCTACCCCTAATTGCGACAAACTCGTAACATTGCTGAATTGCGTGAAATCAACCAAAGCGTTTGTCTGCGTTCCCGCCGAGTTCGAACCCTTCTATGACTACGTGTATAAAGTCTGTATATACAATAAAAGAACAACAATATAGACTGACAGACACGTGAGTTTTTTATCGTTAGCAGTGTAGTTTGTTAAAAATTATGATAATAGTAACTACTATTACAATTGTAACTGGATTTATAGATTTAATTTATTTACACACTGTAAATGGAACTGTAATACTTAAGTAAGATAATAACTAACGTGTGTTGAAATTATAGTATTTGACTGTTAGATTGTCAAAGTACTGAAGACCGTAAGACTGACACAAAACTTGAGTAGAGGTCTGCGGATGCCATAAAATAATGTTCATATTTAAAAAAATTAATGATTTGCTTTGACCAAAGAAGAGGTCATGAGAAAAGTTGTTTATTCATATAGACAAAGGTAAATAAATAGTCCACGTTGTATCACGAAGCAGATCCTACCTTCCTCATAGTAGGAGTAAACCTGAACTCAGTATTGTAATGACAATGGATGGATGTAGAATTGCGGTGGAGCTCTATTAGTTGTCTAGCCTACTCAGTTGTGACTAGAGACCCATGCCCTGTAGTGGAAAATTAATGTGTTGAAGTAAACATCAGCTCTATAATACGCACCTGTTTGCTAACTTTCTACAATAACAACGAAAAATAAACGATTTGTTAGACAGTATACGAGAATGTATATGTAAGACTGTAAATCCGTATGTGTTAGTGTAGAGGGGTCAACAGCTCTGAATCCCCCTCTAATTGCAACGAATTACCTGCTGAATTGTGTGAAATCATCCGAGGCGTCGGTTGCTATTGCCTGACCGACGGAGATACAATACTCCTATATTGTATAGAGTATACAAACACCATCCGCTATTATCTTGCAATGAAAATTTTAAAGCCAAATTATGTTATGTTTTTATTTATCATTATTTTTTGCCCATGGATATCAGCAACACTAAAGGTATCACTGATGCGTTACCAAAGCCGTTGGACATAAGTCACAGTTGTACAAGAAGGACAGAAGAACAGTAAATAAATAATTATTATAAATGTACATCGCTATTGCTTTTACACTTTTGAGCATATGGAGCTGTTGAGATTTCTTGCTGAGCTTTGGATTGAATTATAGGCAGAGTTAAAGGTCTATGCAATCCGCAATACACGACACTTAGAAAATAAGCGTGTGACTGTTTACTTAGTGATAGGTACATGCTTAATTTATATTGCCTTACCTTGTGTATAGTACATAATATCAGAGATTGAACACCATCACCAACGCTCCAAACTTGAACAACAACTCGAACCAAATCCACCACTCACCTGGGGACAAACAAAAAGAGGTTACAGTTTTTAAAACCCTTTTAACTTTAAATTCTTATTAAATTCATTTGTTAAACCGCTTCTTATGAAACTTTGCACATACATTTATTTTCCGTTACCCTAAAACATTATATTTAAACTTAATCGTGAAGGTATTATTATGATAGAATCATGAGCGGGATAGTGGATTCACCATTTTTAAAAACCTACTCGAGTTTTTGTTGATAGAGGTCTTCGTTCAGTGTAGAACTACTAAAAAGTTTTTACTATTATTTTATGAAACTAATTACATGCATTCTTAGGCCTAATCCCTTTGTTAAAAATCGTCATTCTCTAGGCTCTGTACCACCCAATCAACGACATTTGAACATGGTGCGAGTAGCACTGCTGTCGACTGTGAAATATTTTTAACATTTCTGTTGCAATGGTAGGAACGCCAAATGGGATTCCGCATTCTTGGCCGGCAATACGTCGATGACATATTTACTGTCCCGGTTGTCAATCGTTTTCGTCGACTTTGATGACCACCCACCAAAATGTGTTTTCATTTGTGTGTAACAGCTACTTATATGTATAAAAAAGACGTAAAATAATATGTTTTGCAATAACCACAGGAGACGATAACAGACCTTAATATCTTACATTTTACTGTGGTAAAATGACTTACGATATTTATTTTGTACGCCGATATTTTGAACCAGTTGCATGGGTCGTAGTCACGGTTGATCTGTAGTGGCGTGGTCCAGGCTTAGTTAAGTTTAAGATCATGAACTCAAATAATAACATGAATGTTTACATTTCAGCTGCGTCTATGTTGGAGTTATGAAGTACGTATTATTATAAGGTTATTGGCAAATAAAGATTTACAAATGATCGTATTATGGTAGTGTGGTGATAGGGTACTTATTAATAAAAAATATTGAAGTAACGTATAGCAAAATATTTCAAGAATATGCAAAATGCTTGACACTGCAATAGTCAAGAGAAATCCTTACCCACACACACTCAGGTGTTACAGCCAACTGACTCTCATAAATATGGCAAAACACAAAGTTATCGATGCTGCTAAGCCGCCTTTATTGACTATCCAACACAGCACTAGCGAAAGGACCAAATTTTGTTCTAACTTTATGAAACAATACAATACCGACTCTAACCTGTAAAAATTAAGAATGAATTTACAATGACGTTGGATCTAAATATTTTGGAGAACGCAAGCCGAGTTTGGTTTTGCAATAATGACGCCGTGACAGCCACAGTGTACAAACTGCGTTTTGTATCGTTAATCGATACAATAGTATCGTATCTGAATAGAAACGGGGCTTAAGTGAGGACGATGAGACGTTATCGCACACTTACGTCATGTATACGAATTCTATTAAAGTATCGCTGTTGTCTTTTTGGTAACGTATGGTTTAGAATTGCAGCTTTTGAATTGTAATGTTTGAATTTTTATGGTTCCTGTAAACCATTAAAACTTCGTAGGTGGTAGATTTTATTGGACAACCTTTGAGGAAGAATGCAAATTTGTTTTCTATTTTAGCAGCAACGGGACTATGATTCACTTACAGTGCATGGTTATGGTATGAGCATATTTTTAATAGCCTTGGAGCCCTCCATGTAACTTGCGCGCTTACTGTTAATTTCCATTAACTATGTACTATCATACCAAAAATGCGTACGTATGCCATCCTATTTATTTATCAAACAGAAGGTATAAAGTAAAATCAAATAGAGCAAACAAGCCAATTTTTAGACAGACCATCTTAACAATTTTAAAGCAAAGAAAAAAATATACAAATAACTCAAAGGTAAAGGACATACCTACTTCTTAAATCCAAGAGCTAAGGATGCTTGAATTTAATCCTAGTGGAGTGAAATAAAAAATAATCCTCAAAGATAAGTTAAAACAAGATGTACGACATTATTCAGAGTCCCCAAACACTCCCCTTTCAACAATCAACGTCTTAAGATTTCGCATTCTAAGTTTGCATTGCACTCCGCCTAGCTCACCTTCACTAATTTAAGTAATACAATAGACGGTAGAGAACTGTATCAATATTTTATTCCTTCGCGCTATATCGCTGAGCGGTTCACCAACGTGTTTCACTGGCGAAGAGCAAATTACAAATACGACATGCGATGAATTGTATAAAGGAATCGATAATGACATGACTTTCTTGCGCCGCACCAAAAATATTTGAGAAGTAAACTAATAATTAATTTTACTTCTATTTTTTTCTTTATTATAAAAAAGAACGGCATTATAGAAAAGGGAATAGTTGAAAATAATCGGTAATTTTTACACTTATAGGTTTCCAGAGTAACTATCCCTCGAATAGTTGAACGAATGAATGTGAATAGCCTGTACAAGCCAAATGAAAAATTGAACAGTAACAAATTAACAAGCATAATAATATTCTTCAAAGCATGCGCTCTCAGTGAAAACGTCATTTACGTCATACCAAAAGTTAAACTTTAGATTGTATCTAATATTGCTTCAATAAATAATGTTATCTTCTGCACATACCAAGGTAATGAATACTATAAAATATTTATTATCTTAAAAACAAAACTATTTGGTAGTGAAGCACGCCCCTAATTCTCTCGCGCTATTGCCAAGCGGTTTTTATTCTACCATTACTCGTTTTTAGAGGACGGTAAATATTTCAGGGAAAGCTTTCAGACCGTAATTGAAATCGAAATTTCAAAGCACACACATTTAAGTCAAAAAATGCTAACGGTAAGCAAATTGTGGCGCGCTTTTTGCATAACGATCGTTTTGAATTCAGTTCCGACGCATGTTATGAATTAGTCTGCCAGAGTGGAATTAGAACTTTATTACTTAAAATATCAATAACTATTATTAAATAAACACTATTGAGAATCTTAATTAGCCTAAGTTAGTTAAAATCTGAAGATAATCAAACGAGGCGAAGGTAGTTGTTATTGCCCTGGTCACCTACAACACCAGTGTTAGCAGCCACACCAGCTGGAAAGGAAGCCATTATTCAGAAAATAAGATGGCTTTTCAACTTCTACAATTGAAAGAAGAATCGAAAAAAGACTCGCAAGAAATGAATCTAATAAAACAAGAGTATTATTAAATCTTTACGTTCAAAAACGTAATCATACCCCTACAAATGGGCTAAGAACATTACTAAATAAACTTATTTAAAAAGCGTTATAGTAGAACGACAAAGAAAATTATGGACATAGAATAACACGGAAAATCACGATAATTCTGTTCGCATTTGTGAAATTTAAGATAAAATACACAAATCTGCCCTAAATAGAACACCCGTAATCGACAAACCTACCAAGCAATAGTTATGTACGAATGGCATAATTACGTGAGAACCAGAAGCAAAGCTATTCCCAATAGGTACCCCTGCGATCAGTCACGTGAATCACTCCTCCAGGAATACTCTAGTTCGCTTTGTCTTTCAGAAACACCATTTAACGCTCTAATTCCAATTCCAAATAAATAACTATTATTCGGTGAGGATATTTAATTATTAAAGTTTCTAGATCCACTTCATCATCGGCTATTAATATAATAGTTTTGGAGTCGAGCCTCCTTCACAATTACAATTACAAGATTTAAGGTCATTGTCATGGTAGCAATTTGCAGACCTTTGAAACTTATATTAAGGTTATTATTAATTTAAATAGTTATTCAATTATAAATTGCATTGTTAAACTACTATTATTGAAATTGCATCAGTATTGTTCTACACTAGAAACTTGTATCATACCATATCAATCTGCTTCTTTTTACTCTAATCATAATTTTTTATCGACACCTGCGAACTTACTTTAAATTAAATATGTGCCTAGGAAGAGGCGTAGGACGTGCATTACCACACTTCTGTGATGCGAATTAATGAGATTTTCAATATGACTTTTAATTTAATACCTAATTCTGAATCATGCTTAATCAATTTGCCTAAATCAACTAACTGCCGCACTCAGAGTCACTTAACAGTAACTTAAATCGCTCCTTAGTACAAAATTTTTATTGTGAATTTGTACTAAGGAGCGATTTAAGTAACTATTATGAGACTCTAGCAGTGATAATCTTGGAGTTAGAACGTTGGTCTCCCGAATACAGGGCCCAAGTGCAAATCCTGTCAGGCATTTCTAATTTTCAAATGTCATAAAGCGTATTAGAAGTTAATTATATTATCACTTGCTTCGGTGAAGGAAAACATCGTGAGGAAACCTGCACACCTGAGAGTTCTCAAAAATGTGTGAAGTCTACCAATCCGCAGTTGGCCATCCTGGTAGACTATAGCCTGTACCCCTCACATTGTGAGAGGAAACCCCGAGCCCAACAGTTGGACTTTGAGTGCGGTAGCAAATGTTTCAGCGTACTGACATTAATTTTCCATACAAGAATTATTACCATAGGCACTGACAGATGTTATCCTGAAACAAATAATAGAATAAAAATAGTACATGATAAGTAATGATACCAAAGCTTGAAGCAGTACTGTCTTTTTGAATATTTTTTAAAATAGCCTTATCAAAAAACAAAAGGCAGGACTAGACTAGTATTTGTCTAGTTTCATTCAAACTATTCAATAAGTGTATCTATGTTCAAACGGGAACACCTGACAAATGAATCCGCGAATAACATTTTAATAACATATCATTGTTCTGAGCCTATTCATCCCTACAATAGGCCTGAGGACAATTAGTTGTCTCGCCGAAGCCGTACAGCCGTAAGCCGATGTCTGACGCTTCAACGCCACTTTTATTCGTACACTATGGCTGTTAGTTCTGTAGGCGTAAAACATTGTGTTTAACGAATTGTGTTTTCATGTAGACTTATTACAATGTAGTTAGATTTTTTGTTTTAGACAATTTAAGTACTTAGATATTTAAATACAAAGGTATTTGGCAGAAAATTTAAATTAATTGTTAAGAAAATATTCAAAAATTTGTTACTTCAAAAAGAGGGGTGTTATAAGTTGATATGTCTGTGTGTCTGTCTGTGGCATCGTAGCTCCGAAACTAATGCACCAATTATGATGCGTATTTTTTCGTTTGAAAGCTGACGTGATTGAGATGGTTCTTAGTTACGTTTATTGCAAACAAAACTTTAGGGGTTTTTTTTATAATATAATACTTAATTGTAGGGATTTCCCTGGTTTTATCCTAGAACTAGCTGTGTCTCGCAGTTTCACCAGTGTTAATTTGTGGAAAAAACAAACTACTAAAATATATGATGTATAGCCTATAGCCTTCCTCGATAAATAGACTATCAAAAACAAAAAAAAATTCAATTCAAACCAGTAGTTCCTGAGATTAGTGCGTTTAACCAAACAAACTATTCAGCTTTATAATATTAGTTTAAATGAGTTAATGTCGTATCTCAAACGTTGGAAAAGTCCCAAGAAAAGTCAAGGCATTAAGACAACGGATTGCTACCAAATGTATGTAATGGGATAAAGTGACATCCCGTAAATCCCAGTAGATTTTAAAAGAGATCTGCTACTAACCTGGCTGTTAGCTCCAGTTCCTTTATGTACTAACCGATTCCCCCGTAAGAGAAGCAGTAAATCACATTTGTCTATTTATTTTAATTATTTTTATAACTTTTAAATCTAATTTATACCTACCTACCTAATAAATGTGAATGTATCTATTTAATTTAAATAAACAAATAATTATATTTTCATATACCTTACCTACACGCTATATGTATAGCGGGCGGCTAAATATAATTATTTACCCTTAACTTAAACACTTTCACTTATCTAATCATATTGTAATAGTCTAGTGGATTAAATGATTGTTCGTATAATTTTTTACCTAAATAACAACTAAAATTAATATTACGTCAGTGATATCATAGGTATTCATATTTCAGCTGTACAAGGTTGTAAAAAACAAGAAATCCATCGCGTTCATTAGCCCGTCAAAGAAGTCATGAGGCAACGAGGGTTATTGTGGTGTTGGCTCAAAGGATGCGATGTGGGTTAACAGCCACGATGACCCAGATGCAATTAGCAGCGAGTGATGCTGACAAGGCAGGCTTCTGTCGATGAGGCTGGATAATCTTCGGATAAGATTTGAATTCTGACGCTTTTGTTAACAGACTACAAAAAAGGAGGAATGTCAATTCGGTTGTATTGTATTGTATTATATTATTTTTTTATGTTTGTCATGTCGGAACCTTATCATTTATGAACTGATTTGGAACATTATTTTTTTATCTGGAAATTTATAGACACTTCCACGGGCTTGGTGTTTATAGAGGTAGCCACTCTTAATTGTATACAATCTGTTGCCCGCAGCTTCATACGGAAATTATGTTTTACCTTAGTTGCGAATTTGAAGCAAATCGGTTGATGTTTTAAAAATATTTCATACAAATTTTCATCCCATTTCCCAGGGAAACCTTTTAATTTTCTGGGATAAAATGTATCCTAAAATATGACCCGGAGTATCAGTAAAACTTTACCAATTTTCATCGAAATCTGTTCAAGGGTTTTCATGTGATGCCCGGACAGACAAACAAACAGTTGAGTTTTATTGTAGTATAGATAGATAACATGAAGACGTTGTGTTTCAATAAACGGTTTCGGTGTTCAATAAACATATTATTTTTTTCATAAATCGCAAAATGAAGGACGTCAAAAACACATCAGGTTCCGAGAAATCAATCACATTCAGCTCAGACAGATGTGATGAAGTAACAACCCTCACCTACATCGCAGTGGCTCGCCTATACCTGTCATTATTCGTGTCAAGCAGTAGTAAGGCTTCTGGAGAGAACGCTATTTCGTTCAATGGCTTTCATGATCGATTTTCGGAAAGTACGTCGTAGGGTTTACGCATATTATGCGTAGTATTTTTTTCACTTTCATTACTACAGCATTAGACAAAGTCGTAGTATGTTTGAATGGAATACCTACTGAAGAATTTCTATGAAGATATTATGTGAGCGGTAAAACAATGTAGGTATACGATTAAAATCAAGAAGAAAGAGTAAGTGTTTAAAATAATTTATGGTGGACAGTTTATAATGTTTCCTTAGTATATTAAAAATTGTTCAAGTTCTTTTATGGCGTTTATTCTACATTAATCACTCTCGTGTAACTATTCTTCCATGTACGTGCATCATCTGTGTTTAACAAGACGTATTCTCACGACTGGAGATTGCTGTGTGCGTAAATTAAGCTCAAAGTGTGTCCCATAATGAAAAACATGCAACATCGTATTGTCTAAGCAAAGTCTGGCCTACACGAGTAGACTACATACTGAAAAGAAAAGCTATTCGTCCGACGAATGGAACATGAAATGAGAAGATTATGTTGGACGTAAGTGTCTACACTATACATATAGATAGGTGTACTCATTTTGTAACAAAATCATTACTTTCAGAATAATTTCATTTATAAGCTTAAGCTTTATAGCTTTTGCATAAAGAAATTCGTAATTCAAATAGTAAAAAACATTTATTCTGGGTAAATTTTACCTTGGCTTTTATGAAATTATGAATTATCTGGTATAATTAAACATCAAAATCCTGAATAATTATATCTAACTTTTGCCCAAGGTTTCGCTCGCGGTAGAGATCGATTTTTTACAAATCCCGCGGGAACCCTAAACTTTTCTGGAATAAAAAGTAGCCTATGTGTTAATCCAGGCTATCTCCATTCTAAATTTCAGCCAAATCGGTTAAGTATTTGTGGGGTGATTGAGGAACAAACATCCAAACATCTTCACAAAAGTTCACATTTATAATATTAATAGGATGAATTGCAGTTGTTTACAATGTAGTCAAATAATTCTGAATATATCCTGTTGATTCGACGATGATTTTGATCTGAGCGATTCGGGGCATTCAACGAGTCATTCGACTAAAAAGTGCACCTCATTTCGATCCTAACTAAAGTATACATTACCATTCTCGGTTACAACCACAATGAAACATACTGTGATGTTTTGGCTAAGTACAACCGCAAGCCGAAAGCCACTCAAACTACACAAAACCGGGATTGTTTGCTTATCTTCCTTGTAGGCTTGTACCGCCTTTATTAAACCAAAGGATACTCCACCCTCTTAGGGGAATGGCTTTTAACCAAGAAGCAACACGACTCTAATGTTGTCGGTACACGCAACCATCTTATAACTTTATAACCTACTAGGAAATCGCCCTCACTTCGCTTCGGGAAAAATAGTAAAAAAAAATATAATATAGCCTATGTCACCTGGAGATAGTGTAGCTTCCCAACAGTGACGCACAATTACGTGCGGTCTTTGGGGACGACCTCTCACTGCCGACCGTGATCAAATGCATGGTTGACAGTGAGACGTCGTGGACAGCGGTGCAGGCCTTTGCGGAGTGCGTCATGCTCCGCAAAGAGGCGGCGGAGAGAGAGCGCGAGGACTATACAGACCTCGCCATCCGCCGCCGGCGCACAGGGCGAAGAAGGCGGGCTTACGGCCTGCACCTCTTGGCCCCATAACAACAGCCGGTCGGGTGACGGATACGGGAATTCGTCGTCCGGCGTAACGGCTCGGGTTGAAAGGCGCGCCAGTGTCGAGCGCGCCTTTACCCTAGCGGGAAATAGTAGGCGGACGGGCCATCCCGCTGGCCGCTCCAACCCTCTCGGCAACGAGAGGGGCTAGAGAGCGCGCCGTGCCGAGGCCGCCGTGGTAGCGGCCGCCGCGCCGGGGCAGTGAAGCGAGAATAGCACACAGTCCCGGCACCAATGCGGTAGGCGTCGACACCGTGTGGTTTTGGTGGGTTCAAGTCCCACATACCAGTCCGGCTTCCCGTGGCCGGATGGACGAGACGAAGGTCTTTCCACACGTTAAAAAAAAGCTTCCCAACAGTGAAAGAATTTTTCAAATCGGTTCGGTAGTTTCGGAGCCTATTCAATACAAACAAACAATCAAATCTTTCCTCTTTATAATATTAGTATAGATGAACAAATGATGCGTGATGAACTTCCGTGGAACCATCTTGCTTTAACACTCGTTACATTGATTGTATCAGTTTTTAGGATTCCGTTTAATCAACAAAAAAAAGAAAAACAATTAAATTACTCACAAGTTACTTAGTTTCTTTGTCCGTGTGTTAGTCTACGGAAAAGAATTTGGGAGATTACAACTGGCGGTCGATGCAACTCGACCAAAGAACACGGTTGCCTCTAGCTAGAAGATAATAACCAGTTAGTTCTATAATCCTAACACCAAGCATGAGTACCATCTGAAATAACCTAGGTGATATAGAGTCATAGATTGCGCTCAAGAGCACAGCGAGTTCCAAGAAACCTACTACGTAGTTTTACCCAACATAGCTCATAATATTCTCATGTCATAGCTTTAAAAAAACAATAAAAATTGGTTCATTTGTACTATAGGAGCTATGATGCCACATACAGACACCTTTTTACGTTGAGGATTAATAAACGTGTAAATAGCAGTATCTAGTACAAAACGTGAATATATTTTTGGTGAAGATACTGCAGTATCAGACAAACATTGCGTCATTTTGAACTGGATCCAAACTTCATAAGTTTGTTAAAACGGTTAAAACTTTGACACCGAAATAAGCTCATGGGCGAATGGCCAAATCAAAGAACAGGCTAACAAATCTCAAATAAACTGGAGCGGAGGAACCCTGGAGTTGTTAAAAAGGAAGAACTCAATTACCAATATTTTTATCGTTTAATTAAAAAAGTAATTATGACGAACGATTGGTTTTGACCATTTAAAAGATTACCATAAAGCAAGCAACCTATGCGTTCTGTGTGTGTTTAAAATCGACTCAAATAACTAGTAATAAATAGTAAATTTTAAAATTATAAAAAAAACCAGCCTGCTGAAAAAAGCCTATCATGACATACGTTTTTGAAATTATTATGGTAAGTTCTTTGACACCAATATTGTACAATATTATTCGATTTAATTTTATTTTTTGATACTTCAAACAATAGTACCTCACAGCGAAATAAATGTAACGATATCTTAATTATATAATTCCGTTTACTAGTTTGGAAGATACGATGTAATAAAGAATATTACATGCATGCATAAAAACATTCATACATACAAAAAAACATGAGAGGTGTCAAGGGACACCCGGATGGAACGAAGTTCCTTTCGATTTAAGTATTGTTTTGTTGTACAGCGCCATCTCTGTAAAACTTTCTGAATCACGCTAGCAGCGTCATCTGTGTAAAACTCTCTGAATCACTTCAAAAAAAGTGTCGTCATTCGTAAGAATCAAAAAGTGTCGTAATTTTCCGTCTAGCCCCCTTTCACAACGCGCGATAAGGAACTTCGTTCCAACAAGATAGATACGCGCGAAAAACATAACCCATCCTGGCAGTCGGGTAAAAAGGAGGTAAAAAGGAGGAGGATATCAATTCCTTGCGTTCACCGAATACTCGCAGATTGCTAGACTTAATGGTATATTTGAATCGGTATTGTGCAGGGAATTGCTCGCTATTGGTCCCAGTTTTGATGATGGGTTCTGGACATAAAGAATAGTATTCCTCGCGAACAAGGACCATCGACCTCAAGGTGATGATTACCTCGATTAATTTTTTTCCGCTATTTATGTGTAAATTACTACACAATTTTAAAGTCCGGTTTTTGACAGGCATATTAATTTGGCTACTTTGGATGATGTACTTCAGTTTTGCCAAGTCAAATCATTCTAAAATACAAGATAGCTCAATACTTGTGCCAAGAAGTATGTTATATGCACAACATTAGCAGGATGAGCGGAGATTCAGAAGTTTGTTTGGAGACATATGCCGCTTTTCGTACTAAAGTTTAAACGCGGAGTATTAAAAAGAAATCCACTGTGTAAGGAAGTGCCGTATGACGTATCCTGCTCCTTGCTAGGGTGTTTGATTTATTTTGCTAAAACCTGTCGATAGTTTTCTCACGATAAATAATATATATCTTGTCTATTCCATAATAATTTGTCCATCTATCAACTATTTTTTTTTCTCGTAATGATGGAAGCAAATTAATTATTTTATTAATTTGTGAGAGTAAAAAGCATATTATATTTTTTTTATTTTCATAGAAACACAGACCTTACACAACACTTCACAATTTTAAATTTTGTCTTTCGATTGTGATCATAATTCAATTACTTTTTTTGAGAAAGAAAGAATATATTGCTAGTATTATACCAATTATCATCACAATCGTTAGAAAGAAAAAAATTAACACTTAATTAACATGGTCTAATCTTCCCAGTAAAATTATTGAATGAGGAATGAATTAATAAGTAATCATAAACATCGATAAGCCATCACTCAATTCATCGACATCATCTCCTCACCAGCAGACACATAAGACGATGAAGATCCGCCGATATAATGTAGTACTTTCAAACACTGAAGCGTTTTCACCGAGCAGCAGAAAAATGACAACAGTTCGGCCTGAGGAACTGCGATATTAGAAGTCTTAAAATGAGAAAGAATAGCAACTTTCATAAGCAGCTACTATGGGTTGCAAGTTTTTGAGCTGAGTCTGGTATTTCGTGTGTTTTCTTGTCTATACAAAACAAAAAAATGACAATAGAATGTTGTGATTACATCATGTAAATAGGGAATTACATAAAAATCCCTAACTTTTACTTTTTTTATGTTTTAAGCAGACAAACGAGCAGACGGGTCACCTGATGGTAAGTGATCACCGCCGTCCATGGACATTAGCAACACCAGGGGCGTCAACAACGCGTTGCCGGCCAAGAAGATGACGATAGACCCGCTTCTTGAAGGACCCGATGCAGGTAGTTTGTTCCACAGTTTACAGGTGCGAGGTAGAAAATGACGTGACAACCGGACTGTGGACGAACGCCAGGTATCCAGATTGTGTTGATGGAACCTGGTACGTGATGTGCGTTGACAAAAATTAACTGCAGGTAGTTAGCCAAACAGTCCTTCAGAACATTTCCCATTATACAGACGGTAGAATACGCAGCGAGAGTCTTCATCTCTCCTCAACTCAAGCGATTCCAATCTGTCTGTAAGCTTGGGATCGTCGACAACACGACAACGCCGTTGAATTCGATTGAACGGATCCACTTGGCCAGCTGGGGCTCCGGCCCAAAAGTGGGAGCAGTACTCCATGTGTGGTCGAATTTGCGCCTTATGGAGCATCAACCTGTACTTAGGAGTGAAGTACTGCTTACTGCTTAGCTCTATTGAGCACTCCCAATTTCTTTGCGGCTAGTTTGGCTTTACTAACCAAGTGGTCCCGAAACTGAACTTCATTCGAAATGTCGACACCAAGGATCCCAATGCTTTTAGAGATGTTAAGAGAATGTTCTGGAACTGTGGTGCTATGACAAACGGAGTTTTTTTAGCGGTTAACGCGCAAACTTGTGTCTTCTCGGTGTTGAAATGGACCAAATTTAGTCTGCCCCATTCCGAGACCCGCCAGAGATGTCTCGACTTTAGACACAAGTTTTATCCTCTTCTCCTCAATCTGCACCCGAAAAAGATTTGCACCGGTACTGTCATCAGTATAGCAATGAATATCACCGATGTCCAGCATATCATTGAGATGCATGATGAACAGTGTGGATGAAAGTACAGAGCCTTGTGGGACGCCAGCACAAGGCTCTGTACTTGTACTTAATTATGTATGATATTTAATATATTATAATTTAATAATTTAGTGCTGTGGTGTTTGTGGTCGCACTCTTCCGAAACAGCTCGACCGATTTTTATAATTTTTTTGTGTATATTTGGTAGATATGAGAATAGGTCGCAAAGAAAATTCATACCGCTAGGTGATTAGGATGTACCTATCCATATATATTTTTAGGAGAACGTATGCCGAGTCAGCTAGTTTTCTTATACATTATTCTACAACATTCTTCTCACTTAATCAAAATTCGACCACAATATTACTGGAAATTTGAGGAAAATATACTTTAGGTATACCATTTAAAATCAAATTAAACAAATAATTAAACATACATATTATTATATCCAGACAAAAAAAAACGATACTACATTTCAAAATCTTCACTTTGTGTTTTGTTTCAGAAACCATGCGACCACTTCTTTGGACTTTAATAGTTCGAGCATAATAAACTGACAACTTCATTCTCTTCTTTCCTAGAACTTCGAGTGCATTGCGATTGTTGTCGTTTCGGGATGACTAGTTCTAGAATATAGAACTGCAAAATATCGTAAAACAATTGCCAGTGCACGAAACTTCACTTTACCTGCAAAGTTTGGTGATTCATTTATTTGCCGGAAGTTTCGGCTGAGGAGACATTCGGGTCATAAAGGAAGTTGGGATATACGTAGAGAAATTAAATGGAACGACTAGTTTAGTAACAAGCGGTAATGGGTAATAATTAACTTTTGAATTATAACTATTCTACTAATGTAAAAGTTATTGCTAAGAGGCATTCTAGAAAGTTAGATTTTAATTCTGATTAAAAAACACTATTGGCTTGTTTCAGTTGCAAATGTTGCAATTTACATTCACACTACATGCTGCCTTTTATGACAAATAAGTACATAACTACATATTCACATTTGTGAAAAGGTTCTTCAGCAAAAAGTTGAAACACGAGTAGATACACAAAACTAAAGACCAGTGAGTTCAAGTTGTTGCGGCACGGAAGCGGTGAGGCTTATTAAACTTTCTGATTTATGGCTGCTCATTGTGTTCGGGTTAAGGGTCTCTTACATTTTGTGACGTTTAGGTAACAGTTAATCATATTTGGGTACATTAAAACAACTGGGACTCTTTTTTCATGGCTTGCTCGAGATATATCCACATGTATGTTTTTGTCGTAGAATAATTTTAAATTAAAATTTAAATAACCCCCGACAGTTTTATTTGCACACGAAACATAGCTACGAACAATCTCGATTAAGTCACCTTTCAAACAAAAAAAACTAGATCAAAATCGGTTCATCTGATTGGGAGCTACGATGCCACGCATAGACATACAGACATACAGATACATACATGCACTGATACACAGACACACAGATATATATATTAACACTCCTGTTTTTTGTCGGGGATTAAAAATAGCACAGGTTAGTCTAAATATTATGTACGTTCAAAGGTCATTTCAAATAAATATTATAATGTTTGAAATTTCTAAGCTACAAATATTAATGATCCATTGATCATTTTTGAAACAGTTTTCAATGAAGGAAAACTAGAATATCTGATCCAAACCTGGAACTTCTCCATGATGCACATACTCATATTCAAAACTTGCAGATTTTCTGTAGTATTCTGAAACTAGTCATATTATCTTACAAAAAATAATTTCCCAACCTTAACACCACTAGAACTTACGTACATCCGTGGTGACTTCAAAGAAAAAAAAAAACACGTAAGAAATACGAAGCGAGGAATATTCCTAGGTAGTGGAAGGTTTTCTTGAATCGTTGAAGCACTCCTGAGGGACGCTCGAGAGCAAGTATGGCTGTACGTCTTCTACGAATTAACTCCGGACGTGTGGCTAAAATTAAATCCATCCAAGTGCAGTGTACTCGTACTCTAGAGCCAAGAACTTTAGACCTAAGCAACATATTTTCGAAAGTGTCTTAGAAAATGTCTAGACATTCATGAGTTACACTAAATAAGAACTGCAGCTGTCCTTACAATTGTCATTATATTGTTATGTTTCCTAATATTCTCAACTATAATAATATTAATGTTATTTCTTTATATTAAGGTTTCTTAAATGTCATGTTTATGGCCAAAGGTTCCTGCTACTGAAGTAGCCGAGTTCTGTAGTACCACTTAGTTCAGTCCGAATAACACTCATATATAGTGGTAGGCTTCTGACACTCGGGTTGGCCACTAACCCCTCCACCAATACGCACTGGAGCAGCATGGTGGAGTTTGCTCTAGGCTTCCTCAAGAGGAGAGACCCGTGCCCAGTAGTGGGCCATTAATGGGTTGAAGCCAGCCAATGGTGGTAGGGATTTTATACTCCTGGCTTCTTTGCTATGTTTTATGAACACGGCTAATAATATTTTATCTAAAAATTATAGAGAGGATTGTACAACAATTATTAGTTCTTTATTTCCTTTTAGTAAAATATTCCTATTTAAATATTCATGATGAAACATGGAGGATTTTTTGTTTGAAGCGAGTCATTAATTCGATTGTATAAGTTTTTTATTAAATCACAATAGGTTTTTTATCGAGCTTGTCATTGACATTTATTTATGAATATCTCAATAAGAAAAAGAATTGGGGATATCTAACACACATTCATTTTATCTACTCAGAAAAAAATGCTGTCGTAGAGAAAATATTGTCTAGTATTGACACGTGTCAAATCTTGTCTGACGTAAAGTACATTTTGATCCTTGCATGGTCCTTTCTGTACTTTTTGTTTAGATTTCAAGTTTTTGTAACAACATGTTGAATCTGTGATTTGGAAAGCAGTTTCTAAGGTAAAGGCCGCGTTTAAAACCAACAACAGAATGTATATTATGAATATTTGAATGTGTATTATGTATATTTGGAGAGATTTGGAGTTGGCTAAACATATTTGCAAAAATATTGTAAACTTTTTCCTACAATCACCCAAAATACTGCTTATTTTCATTTGTTATTTCTTCTTTTTCTGCAGCAACTAAGTAATCGGAAAATAAAGAGAAAGAATAAGAATTCTCAAAACGCATTCACACAAATTCGGATCCCCATACAATATTCAGTGGATCGCATTATGCAATGGGCGCGTAAGTCGCAAAATCAATACGGCCGTTGTACTACGAAAGGTTTTCTTGGCGCTTTGTCATAAATATTTAACGAGATGTCGAGTTCTCTTCGTATTTCTCAGGAAACAAAAAATATAAATTGTTTCCGAAGTATGTTGTTTCATCATTACCGGATTAGTTGTTTCGAAGCTCTGTTCTGTGGTTATTGAAATACGAAGGGAAACTTTTCCGTAAAGATATATTATTTCCAATATTCGATTCCTATACGCAATGAATTTACGATTGACTGAATTTATGATGACTTATGTTTAACGGAAGTAAAGATTTTTATATTTGTTGTTGATAAATCTACGGTCTAGATAAGGACTAATCGCGTTGCACATCAAGCCGATTAACTACGACTTCAAGCCTCCCAAAAAGCAGGATTCCGAAAAGGTTACAATACCATAGACCACATTCACACACTGTGACAAAATATACAAAAGACCGACGAGTATGTTCTGCCGCTCTGTGTTGCATAAGTGGACTATGAGAAATCCGTTGATTCTATCGAGACCCTGGCAGTAGAAAATTCTCTCCAGCGACTTTTTGTACACATGGTGACCGATGTCACCATGTCCGTCAAAGTACACGACACTGCAATGAACCCCATCCAACTGGAGAGAGGTGTCAGGCAAGGGGATATCACATCCCCAAAACTGTTCACCATTGTGTTGGAAGACGTGTTCAAGCTGATGGAGTGGGAAAGATATGACATTTACATAAATGGCAAATACTTATACACCTGCAATATGCCGATGATATAGTTATCCTAGCCAGTTCCCTAGAGGAACTTGGTGTACGATATATAACCAAGAAAATCATCACATGGAGGATACTGGAACAACGAAGTGCGCGCGCGACCCCTGGTTACATCTAATCACGGGAATATAATCAAACTAGGTATTCCTTAGACCCTTTCTTTCTTTATCCAACAAAGACCCTCTTAGCTCAATAAAACAAAAGGATTACAAACCCTGAATAACATTCACCTTCACAAGTGCTAACGAGTTAAATAAAGGTTTAACTTCAACCATTACTTTGCAAGGGACGGGTTGTTTAGTTTCTAGAAAAATACATAGTAGGTACGAAAAAGGATTTAACAAACTTGGTAAAGAGGATTTGGCTTTAAAATTATTATTTCATAAATTACGTGAATAAACGTCAGTGCAGCATTGAAACTTAGATCGACACTGTTCATTGTAAACCATAGATTTCCCTTCGTAATTGAGAAAGTGACCAACATGATGTAGTAGTACTTAGTACCTTACGTAACTTATGATTAAATTTATTTGTAATTACATAATTATTTTCTAATGTTAAACATTACAGACGTTTTTGTATCATACCCTGCATATGTCTTGCTGACTATAACTACACTGCTCCTGTACAGCATTGAGAGTATCATTAATTCCTAGCTACCTAAAGTATTCTGAAATGGTTTAACAACTGTTGACAATCATTGACAGCTTACCATACCCTCACTAGTTCGGATTTTTTTAAAACATAGCGGAAAACTAGAGCTGTAAGCGATTCAATCATGTGTATGGCCTATATTCTCTAAGATAGTGAGGAAATATTTGCAGAGACCAAAATTGTCAGATTCATCAAATCCCAAATCGCGGGACCATAAAGTGCCTCAAAGGTTGGTCGATCTCGTGTTGTGATTTCCCCTGTGACGTCACACGCAAGTTCTTAGCTCTGTTTGGTCAAGGTCACCTTGACTTATTTAGAGCGAATGTATCTTGAGACAAGCTATGTCTCGCGGGTGTCTTATAGGCCACTGACTCGACTTAACATTTTACTGTGTGACGTATAAAACTGTCACTGAGTACTGCGTTAAATATGAAACGTTTTCACAATTTGTCTCGCTAAAACTAAGAACCTCGTCGAAGAATTGGTATTTGAAGATTTTGTTAAACATTTAGATATCTGAGATAAATACTTTGAAGTTGATATGATAATATTTTATCTATACTATTATATTATTTTAAAGAGAGAAGACCAATTCAGTGAGCATAACTTCGTTGAGAAGGATCTCGAACTGAACTATGGCCTTTAGTTGAAAAATTCTTTCACCATTTAAAAGCTACCAAGTACCAAGTACTGTACCAAGAAATTATGCGGAACTGATTTCGCATTTTTGTTCAAATCATTGGCTCTGCAAAAAAATGTATAAGACATATTATGTTAATCTTTTGATGGACTACAACTTTTGTAAGAAACACAATATTTTTCTGTAAAATCAATACTTTGTCGAATAAACGTGAATAACAAAAATCATGTTTTTTCAAAGTGACCTTGAAAATTAAATATGCGGGTATTTTGCCTATGATATTAGATATTAACGCGTCGATATACATAGGTATACCAAAATTCAGATCAATCGGGGGTATCGGCTAAAAGGAAATTTATCCGAATACCTCACGAGAAATAAAATATAAAAAAATATAAAAACTCGCCCTAGAGAAATTAAATTGTGGTGGCGTTCGTTCACAATAGATCAATAAAGATACAGTGTGTTTGGCGGACGCCGGACAGTGTCTGTAACTGCTGCAGAGTTGTTGGGAAGTCTTCAACTCAAGTAATTTGCATAACTATAATTATTATAGCCTATGTTATGCTGTCTTGCTGCTTTACTAGTACCTACAGTAGGTAAGTTCTACAAGTTAAGTTAATGATAAGGAAAATATTTCCCGAAGCGAAGCGAGGTCGGGTCTGCTAGTTTTTTAAAAGTAGTACAATTTATTTATTTATTTATTTATAAGCTATATTGTAAAACCTACAAGCTAGGCTTACAAAGGGCGGACTTAATGCCATGGGGCATTCTCTCCCAGACAACCCGTGGTGTAGGTGAGAAGGTGTGGTAGGCGGTAACAATAATTATTGGACTGGATAATATGGTGTAATAATACATAATAATAATAATGATAAAATGTGTACATAATTATAAATTAATTACACAACAATTAATTAACAATATGTAATATTACGAATACATTCAAAAAATTCTTTTGTATTAACAGAAATTCCATACTGTGCTATACCTCTTTAATCGGGATGATCCAAATCTTGGATTATCCAAATAATAACTAAAACAAACAACTAACTATACAGAGGGCGTTCACTTCAAAATAATAGCACAAATGTAGGTACTATAAAATGTGTACTGTAAACCGGTGAATGTATTTAAGAGTGAAAATTGTGCATGTAAATTTATTTAAAACATTCAAAAGGTTAAATGCGATGCGGTATTCTAACAACTACTCGTAACTGTAACTTTAACAAGTACGTACATTCGTTCCCCTTTCTCGTCTTATTAATACTTTTCCACAGAACAACGTTACTAAGTATTATGTTTAGTTTTTTTTTACGGAAATAGCTGAAAAACAAATCGATAAAATCCAACTGATGGTATGTGGCTATTGCCGCAAATGGATATCAGCCACACCAGAGGTATCACTGATGCGTTGCCGAACAACAAAGAGGGGAAAAGAAGAAAGAAAGATTTATCCTATAATCATGCAAATAAACTTGTAGTCACTAAAATGTATGTCTTCTCTCAATATTAAATTGAGATTTTCTGCTGAGCAGAAAGGGTTTTGATTGTTTTTAATCTACTTAATGTACCTTATTAAATACAGGTTTCCTGCTAGACAGTAATATGTTTGGTGGAACAAATAATAATAGTAACTGTAAAAAAGAATGTGTTGTAGGGATTTATTCTAAATGAGCTACCAACGCTCCTATGTTAAATAGATGTCTGTACTAGAAATTCTGTAGCGAAATTCTCATGAAATATTTTTTTATTAGAAAGATTTATAAGCGATGCACAATTTTAAGCATTTTAAGTATTAGGCAAGACTTTCACATTATTTATGTTGTCAATATTAAATTTAAACGTCCCTGTCGCAGTGTCATTGTGGCTTAACGTCTTTCGTCGTAAACCCAATAAGGATCGTTGGAACGCGGTGAGGACGCGACTTTCCGTTCGGACTTTGTGAAATCTTAATTTAATTTGCGAGAAAATAAAGGGAGGCTACGTTAAACAAGAAGAATTTATAAGTGTTGAGAAACAATTCTCAGTTGCTGACGGCATGTTCCCCTGAGATATTGCCGCGACCTTGGCTCAGAGAATTCTTCCAACGGGCGCGCGACGTCTTCTGAATAAACAAATCGCTGAGAATAAGGAACGGGTAGATTTTTTGCTTCCACGAGTATTGTCATTCAGGAATTCTGTGTAAGTATTTCGTTGTGAACCAGTTCTGTATTTGGTGTCAGCGAGATTCTCTGATGTTATTAAAACTTAAAAGTTTCGCCTTAAAATGGTCTACACGTTTTGTTTCTCTTTATGATAAAATACTTAAAATTTCTATGATGAACAAATCCAATATTATAATACCATTTTGAAAGATCATAATAATATCTTTCTTTTTTATATAATACTTCATGTTAGATACTTGAAATCGAAACTTTGTGTTAGATAGGGTGGGATATGTAAATGAGAGAATAATTTTCAATCTTTTGTTCTATAATCTGAGTTTTCAATATTATAAGTACACAGGTACCTAAACATAACAATCTATTGGAACTTTCTAAATATTTTTACAAATTTCGTGAAATTTTATTTAATGAGTTGTCAACTGTTGATAAGATGAAGTGTCTGCAAATTTCACAAACTCAACAAAGGTACAACTGAAATGTTAAATGGTAGAAATAATGATAATGACATGAATAAAAATGATGTTCACATTTTTCATCAAATATCATAATAATCCAGTTATTTCTATTTAGAAGTCAATATAGAGGAGTTCAGTGATAATAAAAAGTAATAATTACGCAAAACATAATCAATCAACAAATACAAAGCATTAAAAAGAATAAAAACTATGTAACGCAAGCAGGTAGTGTTTGTAATAATTACGCATCTTTGTCATTGGTTTTGCAAAAAGACCTCATCCATAACCGCATGGCGTAAACTGAACAAATAAATAAAACTCTTAAGTGGGCGCATATAAAATTAGACTTATTGTCCATTATTATAGAATTCAATTTCCCTTGTGATCTCAGCTTAACATACGATGAACATCCAAGTGTCAAACGCTGAATATTATGACGTGGTGGTGAAATATAGGGAACTTAGTCACACTTGAAAGGATCTATTTAGATTAGCTTTCACTAAAACCATCCAGTATCATTTAGCTAGATGTATCGATCATCGTTCATGGCCCCAGTACCCCATGCTTCACCATTGAATTTATTTTAATGGCTCGTTAAGCCATGACTCGCTTTTCCCATTGAAATTTATCTGTCGGTTACGGTAGATTTATTTTTTGGTAATTTTCATTTCAGTGATATTCAGACATATTGAATGCTGAACGATTGATGTGAAGCCAAGATAGTTGATAGACTTGCTTGACAATAACCGAATTGTTGGAAAATGAGTGACAAATAGAAAATACCAATTTAGTTATATAATTGTATTTTTAAACACCTGTAATGTTTGATGTTGTATGAATAAATAGAAAAATATATAAATACATTTTCTTTCTCCGTTATAAATCAATAAAATTGAGGTTTTCATATTAATAATCTATATAATATGTATATAAGCACAAACACTGTTTGTACGAATGTCCTTTATAGATTCTGAAACCATCTAACCGAAATGCCTCAAAATAGTTTCATTTGAAAGGCCGAAGGTGGTGTGAGAAAAAATTAAACAATGCATTAGGCACATTTGGTTCTTTGATAAAGTCAATTTTCCACTTTTCCCATACAATTTGAACATAAAAAGTGAAGATCGTGCATCTACGTCAACGTTAACACAAAAACACTGATCTGTCACTATTATCAGATTTTTTTGCGTATTGTGCTCTTCAACTAAATCTGCACTTGGACGTAATGTTAGCGTAATGTTTATGTAACTATAATAAGATTATTGAAAGGCATTGTGTAGTTTAGATAGAGATAATTTGCATATTGAATATATCTAACGAACTATTTTATCCAATCTTAACATTTTCTATTATTTTACTATGACACATTACACTAGTAAAATATCGATGTGCTATAGGGTTCGTCCCATGTCATTGCTCTAATCAATCATCGCTATCAGTTACAAAGCTGTTCAATACGATGAGGGACGTTTACGGGAAGGGATAAATTTACATCAAACACGCCACTACCAATGACCTCATGATAAAAATAGATAATTTGCCTGCAAAAAACCCCTTAGTTATATTGAATAAATATAAATTTCTTAAGGGCCACTATTATCAATGTCAGTAATCATTAAAACCTACCCTAGGTTACTAAGTTATTTTTTGTTTAAAAGTCGACCAATGTGTAATAGATCATATGCAAATAATATTTTGTGAGCATTTCTTTTTCTTCGTCATACATATTATTCATATACCTCACCGAAATAAAATCTTTAGACAATTTTAAAGCAATTTGACATTTAATATATGACTTCATCTACGAAAAATATAACTGAGACAGTAATTTCTACTGGAACCAGGTGGTTTAAATTAATCACTAATGTACAAATGCTTATCGTAACATTTTCCATTTGTCACGATGAAATGATACGCGTGAGGCTTAGAACAAAACATTATTGTGTCAATGTTGCAATGTAAGTCAGTATCCTGCTCGCGAGGACCAAGTACTAGTGCAGTTTAGATGCCTCCGATAACGTTTAGTCAGACATGCTATAAATCACTGCGCTGTCATGTCAGCTTTGAATTCATGATTTTCATTCGATTAGGTATAGTATCGATTTGCATCTGTTACTTGTGGAACAGTAGTGTTTACAACATTGTTTACTATATCAGATATCTTGAATAATAGTTGTGGGGATATTATTTATTACTTTGTTTGATTATTTGCGATAGTCTGTTGATTAATTGGAGATCTTTGAACTTTCAATAGACAACGTTAGGTTCGCTAGATTTTCGAATATCCATCGCGGCAGGAATACCTACTGATTATAATTGCTGTTTACTTTATTTAAATTAGCTGCATGATCTTTAACCTAGAAATCATCCAAATCACATTCGAATGACATTGATAGCATGAAAAGATCGAAAGTATTTTAATTATGTTTGTAACAACGAAAGTCGACTCTTTCCCTAACACCAGTTTTAATACATTGCCGTTACCAATAACCGCGGAACAAATTCCATAACTGTTCAGAATTCACCTAATACCAGGGCGAAACAACCACCACATGACGTAACTGTACGCACGTCGTCACAATCAAAAGGAGAATAAAGTCTACACCTACACGTTTTATAAGCGTCCGCATTAGGTAAGCGACGCACGTACGACATATTAACGTACACCGTGCGACAGACGTGACCGCGCCGAGAGTTGTATAGGAACTAGGGTGACTCGATTCAATAAATGCTGTTTTGTAGCAACGTGCTGCTTTGCTTTAGGTAGTAAATATACGACGGTAGGAGACGTTGATGGTTTGAGCCGTTGTATTTTCTTACAATCGTCTATGTGACACCTTTGTTCCGCTGTACTTTATTTTCTTTCTAGAATTCGGTCACGCACTTATTCAGGTGGTTTTGTTAATGAAACGAGTGTCAAGGTGTTTCGGTATAGGTATATTTTGTTGTATTATACATACCTAAAAATAGATGCCACGAACTTGCGATCTTTGGAACAAACTTCTTTCTGAGGCATTCCCTTCGCTATGATATGGGGTTCTTTAAGAAGAGTGTATATCGTATCCTTCAAGGCTGGCAACGGACTTGCAACTTCCTTGATGCTGCAAGTGTCCATAGGTGACGGTGGCCATTTACCATACTAATCGAAAACAAACATTCAATTTTTTATTTCGTTGAAGTCGGAAACACATGATTTTACATCACATAGCACGCAGACTTGACGGCTTCCAGCCTCCCAAACAAGGCGGATTCCGAAAAGGCTTGTAACATGGGTCCATGGACCACATACATACACTCAGGCAGGTAATACAGAAGACCGAAGAGTATAACCTGCCTTAATATGAAACTGGTGAACATCTCACGAACGCTCAATTTGCCTACGATAGGTATAACTATATAATAGTGATCCTGGCGAAAACGCTGGAGGACCTTGGTATCTTACTAGAGGACCTGAACAACCCGAACATACATATAACCGATGTGATCAAAAAGTCCTTTAATGGTAGCCACGTACGGAAGAAGAAGCACGGATCAAACCATCCAGGTGGACTGATGACTGAAGAAACCGGGAAACCGCTGGAATCAGAGGGCCCAGGTCCATTTGGAGTGGCGCCAATTCAGGGAGGCCTATAAACAGCAGTGGACTTTAAAAGGCTATTAGATACATAGATATATTGAAATTACTCGTCATGTCCTCCGTCTGTCCGTCCGTCTGTCCGAAGCTAAGCGCCGAGACCTTTAGAACTAGAAATCTGTAATTAGGCATGGATATACATATTTATTAAAACTCTAGAATCGTAAAATAAAATATTGAAAAATATTTTTTTTAAAAACGGGTTAACGTGAGGATGAATTTTTATTCGTCGCGTACCCTATAGTGTGGGGAGTCGTTGAGAAGATCATTCAAAAATATTATGGATCTACTAAGACCATTTTTAGGGTACCATACGAAAACCTGAAAAACGGAACCCTTATAGGATCACTCGTGCGTCTGGGCGACCGACGTTCACAAACAATTTATTCCGAAACAATTGGACCAAATGAGTTGAAATTTGGTATTCATGTACTTTTACAACGACGAAGACGAAGGTATAGAGTAAACAACTGAATTTTGAAAAAAAAAATAACAAAATCAAAATTAAACAAAAACTGTGTGTATGTCAAATGAAAGGGCTTGTTGTAAGGATCTCAAATATTTTTGTTATTCAAGAAATGAAAAAATTTAAGCCAAAAATTGACCATTTCCCCCCCGCCTTATCTCTGAAACTACTGACTAGCGTCAGTTTGAAAAATAAAACAGAGAATAGTTCTTCAAATTCGTTAAATATTACAAGATAACCTATAAGAACTCTATGGTCTTAAAGAAAATGGAAAAATTAAATAAAAAAGAAAAATAATGGTAAATACACAATCAACGTACGGAACCCTCTCGAAGCGAGTTAACTCGCACTTTTCAAGTTTATTTTTGGAATTACGTGTACTTTTTTTAACGTGCAATAAGTTAAAATTTGGCTTTAAAGTGCTAATCTTGGTAAGAGTCAAGTGTCTCCCCTGCTGGCTAAATGGTTGGAGTCGGACAAATAAAAAAATTCTTAAAAATAGGTTAATAATGAGGAATTTACAAAGAAAACTATTACGACTATGTTAGCATAAGTAGTTAATGAGTAATATTTGATAAACTTACTACTTCGGAACCCTACATTGCGCGTAGCCTGCTATTATGATTAAATGGATATAATTAACTTTGTAATCAACTTGCAATATTACGAGTATAATGCATATTTTCAGCTTGATTATTTTTTGCTTTATCCGCTGATATGTTTTTTTTCTTGTATCTTGTACTTGCATAGTACTGATAATACTTGCATAGTTTTGATTTTTTTCACAAATCGAAATTTAACTATTATGGTTTTATTCAGTTGTGCCGATAATGTATAATGTATTGATGTATAAGTAAACGTTCACGCACATTATACCAACAACCGCACTAGAATTCCCTTTGTCGCGGGTGACATGAACATGCACAATTAGTTAATACATGACAAACAACCACGACCTATGTACGTACAGAATGGTATCCACTTTCCTAGTTAAATGAATCAAAAGCCCTAGCCCAGCAGTAGGATAGTTATGACTTTGACATTTGACAAATTAGTTTTAGAATTAAATTATTATGTGTCTTTAAATTCTTTTTATTTTGTGTCAGCCTTCTTTTTTATAATAAATAACAAATTACGATAAAAGGACACAGTAATCTAGACACGCGGCAGCGTGTCAAGCCAAGTTCAAGCAAAGGAACTGGCTAGCCAGCGCCGAGTGTAATATTACACGAACCACTTGGTGCCACTTTTGACCCTTTTATAACTCAAAACCTCTTTAACGTAAACACATGAAACTACGTGTGTTTAATTATATCCATATGGACATGTAGAAGACCAAATTTCATGAAGTTAGCTCAAACGGTTACAAAGATATGAAGGTCAAAAAGTCGTAAATTTTAGTACTGACTGACTGACATATAGTACCTAAATCTAACCTACTTCCAGATAACCTAGAAGGATGAAATTTGGAATCCAGCTCGGTAATTGTGTGTAAGCGTAGGAAAAAATCAAAAAATAGAAAAAAGTCGAAAAATAAGTGGTGTCCACATACAAAATTTGTAAGAGACCGAAGCAGAGCCATCTAGCGGCAGTGAAAAGAAAAGCTTCGGTCCCATACAAATCTTAGCCAACATTGTGAGCCCGTTGTGTCACGTAAAACTCGCACTAAGGCCTCTGTGCACGCGGGGCTTAATATGACATAATTCAGCGCATGGAATATTGAGGTAGAACGAGGGCCATCTCATAATTATGAAGGGAAAGTTGAAAAAGTTTCCAGCTGTTTACAAAAAATAGAGGTTTCAATAATGGCCATTTCTAAATGGCGCTAGTGTGTGACAAATAGATATATGAAAGAAAAAAGAAATTATTTATTTTGCTAAGCACTGCAACAAGTTATAAAATTTACACTAAATAAATCATTTACAAAATATTATAAGTTATAAAATCGACATAACCTGCTGCAGCACTGCTCAACAAAAAAGGTACGCACTCAGCATATGCCGCGGGCTCCCCCCGGGGGTTGCCCGCCTTGTCGTGGCGGGGGGCTTAGTAACCGTGGACTGGTCACCCACGGTGAAGCTAAGAGGCAACCAGGTCCGGCCAGTTTGGGCCGCCGGTTGGCCCGAGAAGGGCGCTCCCAGCGGGCTGAACAAATTCGCTGCGGACGCGTGTGGAGGTGGGACCGCAGAAGAAGAGAAGTGCCGGTATTACAGTGCGCCGTTCTCCCTATCTTCTGCGGCAGAGAGGGAGAGAGGCGCAGGGGGAGAGGCGTGTTGGTATTACGGTGCGCCACTCCCCCTACCCCTTGCGAGCTGGCGGGGCCGTTCCGCCGAAACGGCACTGATGGGGTCGCAGAAGAAGAAGCATGTCGGTATTACGATGCGCCGCTTGCCCTATCCTCTACGGCCGAGGTGTGGTCGGTGGAAGACCCACAGACCTAATCTTCCACCGGGTACCAGTTATCTGGTATCCATTGCCTCCTAGTAGCAGACTCGGGGGGAGCCTGCTACAGTACTGGTGGAGGCCGAGGGGGGAGGCGCACCTTACCATCTGGTGCGCCCATCGTGGAGGGCTTTCGCGATGGAGCCGCTTGTGGGCGGCTGCCGCTGGCGGGGTCGCGGATGTGTGCGAAAGCGTTCCCGTAACTCTGTCACAAGGCGGCGAGAAGGAAGATGGGGGGGTTTTTAGTGGGTATACCGTGGGTGTCATTAGCCTATACGGGAGTCCCACATAACCACTCGGGTACCCCCTGCGTCCGGGTGGTATGCGTTATGCATTTTCCCCCCCGGGGAAAAAAAGAGTAACCACGGCTACTGATTTTCAGTACGACCTTTATTGTGTATATGAACATGGCTGTTGTAACCGGAGTGAAGTTTGCTGAGTTATGCCACCCTAATCAATGGCGCTAGTGTCCGCCAAATAGATATTCGAACATAACTGTTGTAGACCGCACCGCAGCCCCACCCGTAATTTTACGCGTTTCCACCCATGAAACGTCAATTTAGTCTCTAAGATTTGTGAACAGTGTATATTTTTCTTTACAAAAAGTAATGATATCCCACCAAAAACATAAATGTAAAAAAGGAGAGCCAAGTTCAATACAAAAATTATGCTTGGCTGTGGGCTTCGCCGCAAAAAGAATGGAGATCTTAATGAGTGCCAAGTTCTATGCAAAATCTAAATAATATGTACTTATAGGAACAAAATAACATTATGAACAAGTATTTAACTCTATTTCTTTGCTTTATTGGATACCTATAACAATTGCTGTTATTTAAAAAAGTGAGATCTTAAAGTAGGTAAGATTTGACTTGGCCAGTTTTCATTACATCATAAAAGTCAGTCTGATAAAAACTGGCCAAGTCAAATCTTACCTACTTTAAGATCTCACTTTTTTAAATAACAGCAATTGTTATAGGTATCCAATAAAGCAAAGAAATAGAGTTAAATACTTGTTCATAGTGTTATTTTGTTCCTATAAGTACATATTATTTAGATTTTGCATAGAACTTGGCACTCATTAAGATCTCCATTCTTTTTGCGGCGAAGCCCACAGCCAAGCATAATTTTTGTATTGAACTTGGCTCTCCTTTTTTACATTTATGTTTTTGGTGGGATATTGTTTACCAAAAAGGACTCATCTAAAAATGGTCTCCATACCTATTTTAGTTCTTGCTTATAAAACAGCGAATTCCAATAAAATTCCAGAATGAATTTTATTGTATTTCGTACTACCCTCAAATTAATAGCTAAGTTGATTGTCACGTCTGTTACCGTCTTCGCGTCTTGTGGGGCGGCCGGAAGCGGATGCGGTCCGCTTTTATCGGGTACTTTTGTCATTGTTGTTTTAGGCGCGGTCCTGACACGCGGGACATCGACTGACGTCGACGCGAAGTGATTTTGACAAATTGATTACCGCTCGTTTATGTGCTCCTGGTAGAAGGTGATTTCAACGCGATTGGTTTATTTTGGGTTAGAGGGGAAGAGAGATTTTGGATTAGATTGTCAGACTATTAATCAAGTGATTCAGTGAGTTCAGTTTGTCGGGGAATAGTGACCTAAATTCCTTATTTTGTGTAATTTATTGACAATTCATTCGCGTCATGGTCATACAGTTAATAAAAATGTTTGTGTAAATGTATCGTTTACAGACGAATAAATACGGTTAAATTCCATTATTGTATCGATTTTTTAATACAGTCATGTGCATACAGTTTTTCAGTTAACAAGGCCTCTGATAAAGCGCTTATCGGCTCCTATCTCACGATGTTTTTCGTAGTAAATGTACCATTCAGTACGATCATTCAATCGTCCCCGATGGAATTCCCGATTACATATAACGTTGTTTAACTTCTGTTATTTTATGTCCTTTATTTTAATAGAAACAATACTTGAGAAAAAGTCATTGACTATAAAGCCTGACATAACGTACTCAATAAAAGCCTCTCATTTTCACATACAAAGCCATAATAAGCAAGACATCGGCATCCATGCCCTTAACTCGACAAGTAGAAACGTTCCCACACATTCAGCGCAAATTATTTTAAGTACAAACTAAGCCTACACGGTTTGCTCCAACTTGTCGCTCGAAGCTCCCAATTTTCTAATTAAGTTCCACAACTCCCGAGTTAATGTTTGGAGACGCTGATTAACTGTGAGTGGATGGATACTGTTTGTTACGTTTTATTGTGATGTTTGTAGACTTGTGGGTTATATCATCGTTTTATGTAGGTTCTTAACGTATTTTAACGTTACCATTCATAAGCGTTTGAGTGCTTCAATGTACGTAGAAGCCATGTCTTCTTGGAGGCCCTTGGTTAGTTTAAGATGAGGATTCTTGTTTAAGTCGGTAAAAAACTTGAACATAATTTTAATTGACATGCATAAGGCTTGAGTAAATGACGTGATCTGTATCTCAGACGTAAGGTACAAAGCTTATATCATTTAGTCGGTTACAAGTTTCACCTCCTTCCCATATCCCTGAAGCCTGCGATGACGTAGGATGATTTATATCTGTCTCTACCCAGCCTTTTGTTATTCTTGTATTGTTCTCACTTCGTATGCCTTTTGTATATTACAGTTTTCGGCAACAATTTTGCCGTAGCTTCAGACAGATTTAATTAAACGGCACGGAGCGTTTTACTAGAATTCCAAAATGGCCAGTGGCCTGTTTATCTGAAAGTTCCGTTCCGTTAAGTGTAAGGACTTTAATAATAACTTACGGCTTACTACTTTCTTCTTTATTTATTTAGTACTAGTGGATATCCGGCTACGCTAAAAACTTTTCTGATGAGAATTACAGATCAGTATTTTTGTGTTGACGTTAACGTTGATGCGCCATTTTTTAATTATTATCTTCACAGACATGTATATTGTCTTCAAACAGTTACTGTTGTATGAGAAAAGTGGAAAATCGACTTTATTAATAACACGAAGGTGCCTAATGCATCGTTTTAGTGGTCTCAAACCATCTTCGGATTGTTGCCTTTCAAATGAAACCATTATGAGGCATATCGGTTGGAAGTAAAGGCTTGCTGGTATTCTTTAGAAGTGAACTGATAAAAAATAAATGATTATAAAGAACAGGCGCAACGTAAAATTTTATCTTAAATAAACATTATCATTATTTCATCCTAATAATATATATAATAATAATATCTTAAAATCCTGCAACAACCAAAGTTTATTCCAATTAATCTCAGAAAAGGCTTAATTGATTTCGATGCACTGATGAATTCACGGCTTGTAAAGCTTTGAGTAATAGTGTTTTATTTCAAATAATACACAATATATGTATAAAGATAACTACAGATCTTAGTTAAAAAATCCCGTCTCAACTTTTATCGATCGCACATACTTAAGGTTATTAGTTACATAAAAAGGTAAAAAGATTACTTCTATTTTTATAGATTTCATACAAAATTTGCTTTAGTTTAGGCTGTCCTTTATGTTCCATTGGCATTTCAAATTCTGACTGACGACGGTTCGAAAAGGTTAATGAAAATAGATTATTTTAGGGTTGCAAATACTGGAAACTTATATAACATACTAGTTATAGGATTATTATAATAGGCATTCATTTTTTCCATCCTTATGCCAGGGATTTTTTCAATCTTCTCATTAAAGTCATTTCTCATTTGTTGGTTGATAATATTTTTACTAAACTTTTACTTTACTTCCTCTCCGTTTGGGAATTCATCATCCGTCGAGTAATAGTTGGTTGAAAAGACACTGAATGGACACTTTAGGCTTAAATGTAAATCTTGAATAATAAAAGTAATGTATACTTTAGTGCTTACTTTTTACTAAGGCTTACGTAATTAAAAGTAACGCGGACTACTTCGATCGTAAGATCGCAATGAGGTCGCGTCTACCCTGAGCTTGATGGATCGCTTCTTCCTCATTAGCAAACGTTCGTAGAGGATTTAATCAGCAATTTCTTATGGAAGTTCTAAGTGCATAAGTACCATTTAAAAAAAAATCTTTATTTATTATGGAAGGTTTGATCAATTATGATCATGCCACCCTCATAGGAGCATAACCATCTTACAATCTGCGCTTAATAGCTAAATTAACCAATTTGTATAGCATCCTAGCTTCTTCCGATTGAGGGAAAGTACCTAACATGACGGAATTAATAAAATAAATGACTACAGTTACTGTTACACTGACAACGATATGAAATAAATATGTATTATAAGTTGTATCCAATGAAAAAAGAAAGAAACTTCATGTTAAATTCACTATAAGTAATAAAAAGTTGTTTTTTTTAATGTTTCACCCCTAAGAGGTGAAAGGTTGATACGAAAATAGTTATTTTTCCTATAAGAAAATAATATTTCAATATTTCTAAACCACTTTTAATGGTTTGAATTTATTTAAATGTCTGAAATAATGTTAAAATAAAAAAACATTATAAAGCTAAGTGTGGTCATGACATGACATAATTGTACACAAGTACTTCCAACAGCCAGGCTAAAAGGCAAAATGGCTTACAGTTAGCCACTCAGTCGCTGAAGTGCATTTGTAGTTTCATGTTGGAATATATTCCAGGTATACCAGGAGACGCTTGTCACGGCTAAGTATTTAACATTAGGTACAAAGGAGAATTCCAATAAATTCTAATTAGTCTCTAGGTATGCCTAACCAGTACCTAGTAGCTTAATTCCATGAACCTTTGGTACTTTGTGCTTTGCTCTTGATTTCATCGGCTCCACTTGTCTCCAGCACCATTATATTATAGGGTTAATATTGAAGGTATTAAGGCGGCAAGAAGAAGTCCCAAGACTTAGACCAGCCATTAATACCTTTGTCAATCCACTATGACATGGCTTGGTGCTTCGGAGTATTTTTCTTACTTTACCTAAGGGATCCGTACTGTGCAAAGGATTGTTGATGACGAACCCTATGTTTTCTTATTTCCCTGTGCCAAGGTCACTAAATATATTTTCTCGTGTTCTAAACGAATGATACTTAAATGTGACGTCAACAGGATTCCCTTATCCCGTCAGCTGTAGTTATAAATTCCCAACCCTTCCAAGCTTTTAGACCGTTGCGGACTACGTTTTTACCGAAACTTCTGCGAAATATTGCTTAGAAGCTTTACTGCAATTTTAACGATGTCAGTAATTTTATGTTTTTGATATTCCAGGTTCACAGTCCAAGTTTCGGAGTGGAAATTGCTCATACGTCCCATTATGTTTTTGTGAAATTTGGTATCTTAGGGGTTAAGGTAAATGAATAATATTGTAAAATAAATATGTACATGTAGATTTTTTAATGCATACCACGTCTGTGGACACTCTAGAACAAAAATGACCAAAAATTATTGTCTCATGAGTTTGTAGACCATAATATGTGGTCTGTAGACAATCAACACTTTATATTATTTATAACTAGGAAATTAGAAGCTTCGCGTCGGGAAAAATAGTAAAAAAATTTATATATTGTAGCCTATGCCTATGTCCCGAGGATAGTGAATCTTCCCAAAAATAAAAAAAATTCAAATTGGTTCGGTAGTTTTGGAGCCTATTCAATGTAAACAAACAATCAAATCTTTCCTCTTTATAATATTAGTATAGATGACACACGTGAAGTTAGCTACTTGAGCGAGAAATTAGGTTTATGACATCAATAGAAAATCAAAACAAAACACCAGTGTTTGAGATAGTTTCTTTTGATTTTAGAGTTTTTACGGGAAAATGAGTAAGGACCACCGGAATACGGATGAAGAGTTGAGAAGGATATTAGAAGACTATGAATAAAGTAGTCAGTCAAATACGTCGGATGAAAGAGAAATTGAAATCGAAACGCATAGTTATATACCTGATTTTGACGATGACGATAGTTAAGCAGACCCCGATTTTTTCCCCATTATAATGAGTTTTGTCGAAAAGGTGAAACAGCAGTAGTTGCCACTAATAAAACCAAGTGATTCACAAAATACATGCAACATTTGTACCAAACCATTGTTCATTGTTTATTTATAACAGCTAAAAGTAAGTGAAAAAGCAGTAAAATGTAGGTTTTCGTTCTTTTGTTTCGAAATTAGTTTTTTTTTCAAATCGCCATCTCAATAAAATAGCACATCTGTTATCTATGTCCCAGCACTTTTTGTACTCTGTAAGATATGTCCTGTCAAGTCCACGTTAAAAAGATGCCATTCTTCCCACGTTAACTGTTTGTATGAACGAACAGCTAGTAATTAGAATTACTAGCTGTCCACTACAATCAGATAATAATTCTAGAAGGCGACTAGCTACCCTTAAGGCTGACTAAGCTTATAAAAACCCTGATCATGCGTGATTAACGTCGAGATTAAACTACATTGTAATAGTCCAGATACTTCGCAATAAGGGACCTAGTACAATAGCCTACTCCATTTTGCAGCAGTGTGTACCACGACCTAGAGAGTTGGCTTCATTTCAAGAGACAAAGTCCCTTACATATCAAAATACCCCATCCCTAAGGCCAGATTCTCTATGAAGATTCCTCAATGTAGACATCACTCGCATCACTAACACACTCAGGAACGGATATCATATTTTAAACCATAATGAACGTCTAGCGACTTTCTGCTATCAAAACTCTATCAAATTCCCGAATAACGCATCACTCGCGAAGATTCACACCATCCATCATAATCAGTGAGTCGTATAATCGCATTATTCATAATTTGTACAGTTTTCACAGCGCACTATGAATAGCGAATAGCGCACGATCAATCATGGCGACGCGGTTATAAAGGCTTTCAAAACGAGGGTTTGTTTAAAAAGAAAATGATTACTTAGAAAATGAAGACCAGAATCAAAACTATTAGATACTATTTTCTTTTTACAGGCTATTTCTAAAGATATGAAGCCGTAGAAAATAAATAAGGCAAAGATGATTTCCTTTTAAAGACAAATTGTAAAAGCAAAAGAGGCATTGAAAATAATAATTCAAAACAAGTTAGTATTTTATGAAACATTTTGGTTTCTACTGGAGGTATTGCCTATTTTAGTTTATTTAACACGTATTGTTAAAATAAATTGACACAATAACTGCTTACTATAAAATTAAAACTGTTATTTAATAACAATTTAAAATTCCTCAAAAAAAAGGTAGCAACTAAAATGGCAAATAACATTTTCCAAGTTCGAATGTTGATATAAATAATATTAGTATAATTAATAGAGTGATACGTATATCTTAATTATTACCAACTACTTTGAATAATAACGAATCGTTTATCACAGATAATTAGAAAGAAAGAAGAAAGAAAGAAATTATTTATTTTGTTAAGCACTGCAACAAGTTACAAATTGACTCTTAATAAATCATTAATAAAATAACTATAAGTTACGACAAACACATAACCTGCTGCAGCACTGCTTAACAAAGAAAGTACGCACTCAGCATATGCCGCGGTGAACCACGGCTACTGATTTTCAGTACGACCTTTATTGTATCACACTTTGGACGAGTGACTTCATACATTCGTAATTACATAATTTTAAAACCAGAGCTTTTAAATTTTTAAATAAAATTCTTTAAATCTTGACATTTTTTAATTGGTTAAAAATATGTATGTTCAAGTCTACCGTTAGAGTTATCGTAGCTTCGATTCATTGATCCAATTTTGCTAATATTTCTTCGAGTAACCATAATAATGTCATTGTCAAAAATTGAACCTGAGTACTGAGCTTATAGAAGTCAGTGATAAATCTGGTATAACATAATGGGTTTATGACAAGATTGATGGGACTTGTTGACGAGACGGGCCTAGTTTTGGCGGTAAACTATAAATTGCGATTATCGCACAATCCATCACGGAGGAATTCTGTTTTATAAAGAGCCTCTTTTGAATTATGGGTCCAAGATTTTACGATTATGATAAACGTGCACTTTATACGAGTAATCAGACAATTGCTTCTTTAAAAGCCACTTTTATTATAATCCATTATGTTGTATTGCTGTTCTTTATGTGATAATTGTAAATATATAAAAAAAGCAACAACCCATAATTGTCCCACTGCTGGGCTCGGGGTCTCCTCTCACAATGAGAGGGGGGTACAGGCCATAGTCTACCACGCTGGCCAAGTGCGGATTGGTAGGTTTCACACACCTTTGAGAACATTATGGAGAACTCTCAGGTGTGCAGGTTTCCACACGATGTTTTCCTTCACCGAAGCAAGTGATAATTAACTTGTAATACGCACATAATATTTGAAAATTAGAGGTGCGTGCGAGAATTTGAACCCGGGCCCCCGCGTTCGTGAGACCAACGTTCTAACCACTAGGCTATCACTGCTGTCAATTGTAAATATATATGTAATAGTAATTTTAAAGTACTGAGAATGTCTTCATGTTCGAAATATTTGCTGGGTTATGGTGATATCTATCTATCTAGTGTGTGACGTTTTATCTAGATTGATAAGAAGGAGTCTGATAACGATGGTTATTGCCATATAAGGACACCATCAAGATTAAACCTAGAGACACCACACAGCAGATCTTAGTGCAAAAGCCACGTCGAAGCAGTAGTATGCACCTCAAGCAATACTGTTTTAGACTTAAACAAAATAAAGCTCTTTACAGCCTGCAATTTTACTATCTCTTCTTTTCATATTATACGACAGTTACAAAATAACCATTTCCAATATCGCTCCTTCAGCCTTTCTAAAACGTAACTAATGCTGTGTTAATCCAACAATCGAAGCGTAAAACTCACCCATACGCCTCGAGCGTTCGGAACGGAAATATACCTGGAGAAAAGAAAAACAGAACATTAGTCGAAACGTAACAAACGCAGTGACCTACGTGACGTGAAAGAAACAAACAAACGGGTGGAATGCCGGAGCAAAAAGAAAAACGATAAATTTTGTTAAAACGACAACAAAAACCACGTTACGGTAGATAAGGAAAGCTGTTAACGCGACGATTGGTTCACGCAATACAATATGTTGCGATTGTGGCGACGATGTGTGGATTTGTTTGGTACATGATCCATGTCTTAGTTTTGATAAGTGGCATAAACTATGACGTTAACTTATATAAATAGCTTCTATAGATATAAATCATCATCGAAATCCATAACAGCTTCGCAGTAAATTGCTAGTTTTTTACAGAGAAAGAAAGTCGGGAACTATACTCCTCCTTGAAAAAGTCGTATTTAATTTATTACACACGAATAAATTAGTATGTTAACATTAAGGTTACCAGATTTCCTTAGTTTTTCACTGATGCAAGTGACAATTAACTTCAAATGAGTACATTACAATTTAATATTGCAAATTTTTTATTTATATCACAAATAATTCAATATTAACCAAAAATTTTGCCACAAAATTATCGACCTTTTTTGTCTCATAAAAAAAATTATAGCTTTACCTACCTTAGAACCTATCTTAGAAATAAATGTAGCAAGTCTACCATGTATAAACTCAGGTAGGTATTTTAGCGGTCAATGAATGGCTGGTACCGCACTAATTAACCTTCATTCCGGAACGCATAAATCGACCCTTACTGTACATCCCTCTTCGTTACTCGACTTGTACGATTTTTTCACGACTCTCATGTACTAAAAGAACGGTTTCTTGGTAATTTATTTTGTATACTAAATCAAATAGATGGCTGTTAGATCAACTTGATCCTAGATTAATGAGAGTTACTTACTAAGCAATTAATTAGGTATGTATTCAGTTTACTGTGCTGCCTACACAATGTTAAGGAAAAGTTGTGATTAGTGGCCATTGTTTAATGATTTTTATGAGAAACGATACGGCCATTATTCATTATTATCACTATTACTATTACTATTTGTCCGTGGGATCCCTCTGGTTAGCTCTTGCTTGAATTTGCCGCCAAATACTCATCATATACCGGCTGGGGGCTTGAGAGTCAATTCTTTCTTTCTTTATTTTCTTTTTCTTAATCTGAAACGCATCAGTGATAACCCCCTCATTTCATCGTCAGCTCGTTTGTCGGTTCATTTCTATTAAAAATGCTCCGCTTCTAATATAATATGGTTACATAATATATAATAAATATTAATTAAAGAGAAATGGTACATAATGAAATGTAATAAATGCATTTACTGTACAGTGTACACTTCACTTATTTAATACCTAATCATAATTTAAATAAACAGCTTACAACGCTGTAATAAAATGGTAAGTTCCACTTGTGGCGATGGCTGTCTCCGAAGGGTGCAATAGAAGCGGTCGCTTTCGCATCCAACGTCCTCACGACCAATTAGCCTCGGCATCGCGCCGCATAAATTGTATCAAACTGCTCCGCTCCACACTGTACTGTTCTTGGCGGAACTAAACTGCCTAGATGTGGTATTAATTTACTGATAAAACGTGCGTCGTCATGCGATAACTACAATGAAGTAGAAAAAAATATGAAAATATTTGAAAAAAGAACATTTGAAAAAAATATTTGAAAGAAAGAAGAAAAGTGTTGATAGAAAAAGTTTTTCATAATTCGTATACTTGTTTGGTAAATTGCAAAAAAAGGATCTTAATAATGTGAAAATTGTAGCCAATGACCTATAGCAAGCAAAAAAATCCTTGGTGCGGGGTATAGATACCACAAGGGACTAGCACAAGGGAGTCTGTATGCATGTATTTCTTATAATGTTTAGGATTCTAACCTAATTTATTTGGTCTAATAATTCTGCTCCCATAAACTAACTACATAATTGTCAGTTTAAAAATTTTCACCACCTAAAACAAACAAAGATTCACGACTGGAAAGGGAAGATACTTTGTCAAATTAGCCAAGCTTCCAACCAAGCTTCTATCGCCAATCAAAATTTCACCAGTCTACACCACGCCGTTTCCTACATACTTTAATTCCACGTCCCACAAAGTTCCGCAGCTACCAAGAGTTCATTATCGCAAATAAAGTGAAAGAGCTCTCTGTTTTTATTGTTAGAGTGGAAATGTTCAGCTTTTGCACTACAATCCCAGGGATTAACGGTAACTGTGTCAAGTGGAGTGGAAATGCTATTTCTCCGTAATCCATATTAATTACGAAAATCTTCTTACAAGGTATTTTGGTATTCATATATTCGCGATAATCCGATATGAAATTTCCGACATTAACTCCATTTGCCATTTCTAGTTAGGTCACTTTGATACTGATTTGTTAATAAAGAAAAAGCAAAGCAACAACCCATAATTGTCCCACTGCTGGGCTCGGGGTCTCCTCTCACAATGTGAGGGGTATAGGCCATAGACTACCACGCTGGCCAAGTGCGGATTGGTAGACTTCACACACCTTTGAGAACTTTCTTGAGAACTCTCAGGTGTGCACTTTTCCTCACGATGTTTTCCTTCACCGAAGCAAGTGATAATTAACTTGTAATACGCACATAATATTTGAAAATTAGAGGTGCGTGCCAGGATTTGAACTCGGGCCCCTCGGTTCGGGAGACCAACGTTCTAACCGCTAGGCTATCACTGCTTATTTGTTTGTACAATAAAATTTTTGTCAATACAATAAAATACATTGGCATATATGGCCGTATCTTTTGATTGCGTTGACTTAGAAGTTATGTTTTTTTTTACAGATTTTTAAGGGATTGCAGATTTAAGTATTGGATATCATTTTAAATTTCATCCAGTTCTTGAGGATTTAGACACATAGATGACGGTTGAACCGGCGGAAGGACGAATGAAATTATCCTATGAGTATAAGGGTTGTTGTTATTCCTTTTGAGGTACGAAACCTTAAAAATTTAGATCACATATTATAGCAATAAGAAGAGTTGCTCCAACTAAAGAGCGTTAATCACTCGAATAGAGATCATGAGTGGGCTTTTAGAACATTTGATATCATGTTCAATGATTAATGGGAATTATTCTGAAGGCCTAGGTACATAAAATATAAAAAGTACGTAAAACAAAGTTTTCTCAAACTTATATGCAAATCAAAGAGCGCAGTTGTCCAACATTGAGTAAATTGCATTGTTACTCTGCCTTGAAATTTGCGATGCATTCACCAAGTGAAATAACAAACTGCTCCTGTTCTTAAAAGATCTTCCCGTTCAATCCGTATGCAAGCTTTTCCACCCAATCAGGAAACCAAACAAAACGACAATCTACATGCATGTAAAACAGCGAACAACGAAGACAAACTAACACGACTTGCCTAAGGAGAGAATTAACTGACGAGTTAGCATCTTAATCGTCTCACGTCTCACGTATGGTTGCGGCTGCAACTGTTCAGCATTTGGTTTGTGCTTGTGTGACTTTATCTTCTTGTGACTCTGCTGCACCATTTCCTACTTTATCATCCCTTGTTTAAGTGCCATCACCGCGGTTCAGGAGATAAACATACGCCAGAAGACGACGCCGCCATTTACCCGCGATGGTTTTAAACGACGACAAACTATAACTTCTCATACAATTAGTATCAATTTAGGTACGTTAAAAAGCTTGTTGGTCAGTCTTGCTTGCTGTTTGTAAGTTTAAAGTTACAAAAATAAATATTAGTTACCTATCATAATAATGCTATGTGAATAAATTTGTGAATTGTTGCTAATATTACTAAGTACTACGTGAAGGGAAAACATTAATTATGAAAAACTTAAGAGTCTGAGATCTAGTACAATAAAAAGTTACACGGAAAAGAATCGCAGAAAGTTTAATTTAGTATTTAATCTTTGTTACAAATTACACACACATTAATTTAAGAAAATATAATATTTAAAAATGTGAAATATAAACATTGAATTACGGTCGATTTTCGACTGCAGACTGAGATCCTAGTTGAAACTAAAATGAAACAAGCCAAGTAACTATCTAATAATTTTTGTTTATTAAAGAAAGTTAAAACATTTATAACAGTTAACAGCGTTTCGCGGTTGGTCGTATCTCTAAGCGTCACAGAATTCGTAACAAGAACTCGTTGATTTCCGCAATCGCCAATTGTCCCATTGTTCTGCATGCAGATTAGAATTGTTAGCACTAATGACTGTCCGAGCTGCACTAGATTTAAATATTCCGGGATCTTGCAGGCATTTCTGTTGTTAACGATCCCTGTATCGCTATTAAACCAAGCGCACACGACGCAATGAGAGCGCTTCAATCCCTCTAGAAATAATAATTTATGATAAAAAGCAAAGCAACCACCCATAATTGTCCCACTGCTGGGCTCGGTGTCATCTCTCACAATGTGCCATATTCTACCACGCTGGCCAAGTGCGGATTGTTAGACCTCACACACCTTTGAGAACCTTATGGAAAACTTTCCGGTGTGCTGGTTTCCTCACGATGAATTCCTTCACCGAAGCAAGTGATAATTAACTTATAATATTTGAAAATTAGTGGTGCGTGCCAGGATATGAACTCGGGCCCCTACGTTCGGGAGACTAACGTTCTTACTCCTAACTACTAGGCTATCAGTGCTGTATAAAATAATGATGTATGTAATAATATTGTATTTTAATACGGTGATGAACTGTGAAGTTTTTAAAAGTTTCGGTTACAATGTCTGAGAGCTATAAATAATGATCCTCTGAAATCTTTTTTTTCAGGAATGAATACTATGCACATACGACTATTTTCATAAAATGATGTTCATGATGTCAGGGATTGACCACTTATTTTCTGACGCCTCATCAGTTTAGTTATTGGCTATTGTCATAAAAATAAATTGATTTACAATGTCAATGAGGAACTGATTTCTCAAGGCATAACTTGATACATACATATAATATTAATAACATGCACGTGTATAACATTTTTTTTTAGCATTAATTATCAGTTTGCTTCTTAGTTTCTAACTTACTCAAAGTAATTGTACTGTAGAAAATAATTACGAAAGCTATAGTGACACTGTATCGTGTTCAATCATTGGATGCCTCATATCGATTCCATTATTAATACTTGGTGATATTAAGGGGAGCTCGCTAATTTTCCAGCGAAAAACCCTCAGTATTGTTCTTTTACTCCACGACTAATTCAATCAACGAAAGATACGGTTATTTCATATCCTCTTTTTTATAATATTTGTATATTTGAAAATAGATGTTTTTGTATTTTGGTTCGATGGTTTCAAAGAATCTAAAGAATATCCCCACAAACATTTTTTATGTTTTATATTATGTGCTGTATGTGCATATAGATATGTTAGATCGTCATCAGGATGCAGCTGTGAGTGGTAGTTGAATAATTGGTGAAAAAACTATGAGCACTTCTTCTCTTCTACTTGTTCTTCAGAGACAACATTGTTCTGTTTCTCTTATTGTCAGAATTTAAAATAAATTGTCAAGCCTTATCGCACTGCAAAATATACCTGGTAATACTTGGTAATATTCTTCACTCATCTGAAGTGTAACAGCAGTAATTAGTATTGTAATCTACCTGACAATTAGATATTCAAAGAAATGTTTTAGAACAAGATTTGTCACAATTTTGTTCTTGATTTTTATAAAATTCACAATACATTGTATTTTTTATTTACACCGCTTGTATATTTATCTATTGTAGTAACCCATGGTTACCACTGACTTTATCAAAACCCAGAAGTTAACCGAGCAACTGAGCAATATTACGACTACTGACACCACGCATTTGGCTAATCTAATTAAACAGAAGCAGGATTAATGGCGTGACAATAATCTTATGGGCTCACGTCCGGAGGGCAGGGGATTACCTTGAATTTAATCAGGGGAATCGTGGCTGTATACGATGTCTATTCATACGTGGTTATGTAATATGGCTCGCTAAATAAATTGAAATAAGGATTAGTGCCTAAATATTTACCGTTTCAGTTTTAGAAAGATTCAGAAACAGCACTATAAGGTCTCAATGCAGTGTCTCATAGTGTCATTAAAACCAATTACAAGCTAGTCCGATAGAGAAATTGTCTTGATATTCTACAAGTAATGACTGGATATAACACAGAAATCAGCACCCTCCACTAGAAAGAACTTGGTGGCATTAGTGAGTAGGTAAGGAATTAAAAGCAAAGTTAGAAAGGTTGAAATGGAAGAGCTTTTTTGTAGCAAAATACTCAATAATTGATTGTCTTAGTTTTATTTTACGTCTTAAATTAGTAAGTTTTTTGTTAAACCTGATCCTAAGCTGTGTTATTTTTGTATATTTCACACACAAGCCCCTGTCATAAAATCTGATTGATTTTCGAATTGAATTTTATATAATATTTCTAACATGAAAAGCAATCACAGCATGCAAGCCAAAATCATTAAAGTTGTAACATTATAAATAAGGGGGACTTTATAATGGAACTCGTATGAAGGGGTCCTTTTGTGATATTAGACTCTGGGTAATTTCCAGAATGTAACCTTGCCGGCCATTGTAAAGGGTGTACGTAACATAAATAGTTACATTTCATTGTTAATAGCAAATTATTGTAATTTGGCGCGAATTTTACGAGGGGGCTGCTGTAAAAAGAAACGTGCGTTGAGAATGGATTAAATGACGGCACCATAAAGAGAGGAAGCGGAATGATACAAAATTACCCGCTTTACCCAAGTAAAAATACAAGGTACTACCAAAAATTGGCTTGTCAAGATACTATTAACTTAATATTGTGGAATTTAGTTACTATACTTGTCATTTTTATAGTAACAGGTAAGTGAGAAATGCAATAGACCAAAGACAGGAATGATCTTCAGCAGGGTGTACTTCAAATAAAAGAAACTGTCTTGGAGTCACGGAAACAAAGCACGTTTATACTATAACACTGAATATCTTATTTGAGGCCACGTCGTGACATAGTATCGTAAGTTGCGATACAAAAGGGCTGGCTTGGTGGCTTGATTTCTTATTATTATTATGTTATTATTATCTTTCCCTGAACCCCGTCTGACTAACTACCATCCTCTTAATCTGCAAAACGACTCATCGTGTTCCAGCCATGTCCATAGCTTGTTTGACGGCTATTTGTATGAAATAGCACTTGCCTGGGCAAGTGCGTGTCAGGCCACGCGCAATGTAGGGTTCTGAAATAGGAAGTTTATAGACTATTTCTCATTAACTGCTTATGCTAACGTAGCCGTGATAGGTTTCCTTGCAATTTCATAATATAACCTATTCTTGGAAAATTCTCTCACTTGTCCAACTCCAACCATTTAGTCTGCAGTATCCCCTATACTTGACTCTAACCGAAATTATAAGAGCAATTTAAAGCCAAATATTTGCAAATGGACCCCTAATTCCAAAGATGGTTTTAAAAACCCATAATATTTTTGGAAGACCTTTTCAACGATACCCCACACTATAGAGTACGCCACGAATAAAAAAATCATCCTCACGTTACAAGGCATACCTCCCTCACAGGTAAAAAAATTATTTTCTATATTTTATTCTACAATTCCGGAATTTTTACAAATATGTATATCTATACCAAATATCTATACAGCTTTCTAGTACTAAGGGTCTCGGTGCTTTGCTGCGGACAGACGGACGAACGGACATGAGGAAACTATAAGGGTTCAGATTTTACTTCGGAACCCTAAAAAAAGTAGCAAAAATGTCCGAATATTATTTTAAGTAAATCTTGCTTGCGTACCCGCTCAATTTGAACAAATCGCGCCTCGACTTGGTGACAAAGGCGGATGATGGATCGGTGTATGCGTCGTCGCAACAAATAGGGGTCGTCGCTCGTTATTGTGTTAAAATCAATTTGGCTCATCCCTGTCGCATGTAAACTAGGGTCGTACTGCGACCACCTCGATAAACTTGACTTTTTTATGAATCTATGTTGTGTATTTGTTTCACGTTAAGGATATGTTTGAAAAACACTAACGCCCCAACTCAGAGTCACTAACGGTTACTTAAGTCGCTCTTTAGTATAGAATTTGTATGGTGATTCTTTACTAAGGAGCGATTTAAATAACCGTTAGTGACTCTAACTTGGGACGTAAGCGCACCATACACCATCAGTGAGATTACATTTATAGCAGGACTAGGACGCATAAAAATGGACAAATTAAATTTCAAAAGCATAACTCGTTGGAATAGAAGATAGAACTAATATTTAGTTATTATTTTTATCAGTCTTTTTCCAATTGTAAGTATTGTCCGTCCCTTATCGTCAGCAACTGACGTTGACTAATTTGTCTTATCTATACATTATCAGTTTATTGACTAATGGTTTAAGTTTGGTGTTGTTTCTAAATTATGGTACAGATCATTAACAAATCACAACCTCAACATCGTAAATATTTTGTTACTTTGATTTGTGACTGATTTATATAACAACACTAGATAGCCTAGCGGTTAGAACGTTGGTCTCCCGAACGCGGGGGCACGGGTTCAAATCCTGGCACGCACCTCTAATTTTCAAACATTATGTGCGTATTACTAGTTTATTATCACTTGCTTCGGTGAAGGAAAACATCGTGAGGAAACCTGCACACCGGAGAGTTCTCCATAAAGTTCTCAAAGGTGTGTGAAGTCTACCAATCCGCACTTGGCCAGCGTGGTAGACTATGGCCTGTACCCCTCACATTGTGAGCGGAGACCCCGAGCCCAGCAGTGGGACAATTATGGGTTGTTACTTTGCTTTTGCTTTCCTTTATCTAACAACTAGCTTTTGCCCGTGGCTTCACCTACGGTAGAGTGGTAATGAAACTAAATTTTTAATTTATTTATTTAGAATTATGGTTTTGCGCACGGGAATTTTTCTATTCTATTCCAAATTTCAGCTAATTCAGTTAAGTAGTTTTGGCGTGATTGAGGAACAAACATTCAAACATTTTCACTTTTAAATTTATAATTAATATTGAATGAGTCTTATATTATGAAAATAATATAGTTAATATAACATATGAATTAAATTTCAAAAATAATTTTTTCGTTATTTATTTTTAAGTTTTAAAATTATCGACTATCTTACATTAATTTATTAGCACATCTCTAATATAAACGAACGCGGCTGCAGTGTTCCCCACACTACAGAATAATTTAGGGTTTACCACTCCACATATCGACAATAGCAGGACTCGATCGATCTTATAACAAAAGTTACGTGACCCCAAAATGCTGCTAATTTGCAACATGCCCAAATTTTTTCTAAATCTTTTTTTCGTCATTAAGTATTCGGTTACAATTTAATAGGGATTTTTGTCGTTGGTTTTTGTGTAGACGGGTGTACCGTTGATTGGTAATTATATATGTAAATTGAAGCTATGCTTATGCTGTTAGAAAAATAAGGCAGCTCACTGACGTCGACACTGCTCGGCTTGTTTATTTTGCATATTTCCATAGTGTTATGTCTTATGGCATTTTACTGTGGGGCAAAGCAGCCGGTATTGAACAAATTTTTGTATTACAGAAAAGAGCCATTAGAGCTATTTATAAACTAAAATCAAGGGAGTCCTTGCGTATCAAATTTAAACAAATAGGTATACTTACAGTAGCTTCCCAATATATTTATAATAATTTAGTGTTTATACGGAATAACATAACTGCATATAAACAAAATTGTGATTTTTCAAATCGTCAAACAAGAAGGATGCATCAATTGGCTACCTCTTCGTACCGTCTTTCCAAAGTGCAACGTTCTTTTATGGGACTAGGTATAAAATTTTATAATAAAGTCCCAAAACAAATACGTGACTTACCAGTGGAATCTTTTAAGAAACGTGTAAAGGCTCAGCTCTTAGGCAAGGGCTACTATAGCATAAATGAATATTTAAATGACAAGGATGCTTGGAAATGACTAGCTAGGCAACCAGTTCTGCACAGGTTAGAGAATACCTATTTTTGTAATAGATATAAGTTTTATTTTTAAAAGATGTGCTGAGGAGTTTCTTTACGGCTTTTCTTCTCCTCCATGACAAAGCACCTTTCCGAAAAGCTGGTAGATTAAAAAAATGACGTGCATAAGAGTATCAGTGATACCTACATGAATAAAGATTATTTCATTTCATTTCATTTCAGAAGTCTCGTTGTTTTGCTTCAATATGAGTTCATTTGTATTTGAGAATACAAAAATTTCTTTTAAACACATTTTTTATTTTTTGCAATGTTTTTAATTTTGTATCAAATACTTATTCGTGACTTTGAGAGTTACTTATATTATGCGAAAGGTAACTAACGCTGTTAGTTGATATCCATTTCTTTAGTTTTTTATGATTGTATTTCATCGATAACACATTAAGTTTATCAATAGCATAATATGCTTTTGTTAATAGTCCATTTATCGGCCGTGTAGCCTAACAACCATAATTTAAAAAGATTCGTTTATATTCTCTATGCTTGAGGAACAATTATTCCTCTCAAACAAAATGGAATATCAGCGAAAAACTGGTAAATCGTTTGACATCTAAATAAAACGAGCCGGCATCAGTTCTCGAGGCGTACGCTCAGAACGATACTAAAAGCGTCACGAAATGAGGTTATTAAAGAAATCTCCAGAGCTTTCCGTGCCGTTGTGTCCTACCAACAATAACAAAGGGAATGACAGCTACATTTGTCAAATCCATTACTGCATTTTTTCCTAATCGCTTTATGGATTCTTGTTTATACAGCACCGGCTTGAGTGTTATAGGATTAAATAAACAACGACTTTCAATTTACTCTGATTGACTTATCTTTACTTGGGCCATGTCAGCGATAGGCTGTCTTAAGAAGTCTTTAGTCTTTATCGATCAACGTCAAGATTGAATTTTCAAAATATTTAAATAAGTGCTACCATAAAATAGAATATCAGTAAAATTTGTTTTATTAAATTGAAAGTCATCACTTGGTTGAAGAAACACTCCTGCAAAATTATGATATTTGACGCATGATGTAGTTTAATAGGTATATGTAATAAATTCGAATCAGTAACTCGTATCAATTTCATAAAATGTTTGATCAAAACACGAGCGACTATTAGGTATACATTACTTAACTTAGCGGATCTCCGACAATTTTTAGGCCGTACTAATGGGAAAGCGAATGCGGTTGTCCGTGTCCATTGTTACACGTTTTTTTGAATATTTTTGATTGGGTTTACATTTATTTTGTCTATTGTTATTAAGTATGATTTTGCTTGCATGTAGTAAACCTTAAATAATTATAAACCAACACATTCATACTCATATATTTTGATAGAGACTTTTTACAGTATACTAATTAAGACATGTCAAAAAATATGATAACAAGATTAAAATTGCTTCTAACTGGATTACAAATCTACTTAGTTATAAAACGAGACAACTAAAACAACAAAACATGGGGTATTGTTTTAAATAAAAATTAATCTTAAATAATAATTAAGACTACTTTTAATAAATAATAATGAAGTCATACCTACATTAATTGTTCATTACAAAATTATTTATCAATTATGACATGATTTTATTAAATCAGAATCAGTGCATAAATATATTGCTTTAAAAATCTCATCTACAGAACGCTTCAAATAAATTTATCTCTTGCTCAGTTATTACAACAATGAGAAAATATAAATCTAACTAAAACTATTATACACTTAATAATCAAAAAAATCTTTATAATCAGAATATTTTTCTACTTTTTAACACCTAACGTATCGTATTAGACAATGTAATCACACAGAGGCAAGCCTAGGAACCGTCCTCAAATATTTGCGCATAAGACATCCGCGAGACGAAACGACGATGGTAATATCGCAATAGATAGCTTTAAGTTATTATATGAATTATAGAGAACCTCTTCTATTTCATAATTATTGCAGTTTTATTGCTATTATTCATCTTCATGATTTCATAATTTATTTTTCTTCTCACTAATAAATTCCATTAGCACCTTATAAGCGCAGTAATAAATTATTAAAGTTCTATCACAACAATGTAACAAACAAATTACTTAAAATACTTTAAATTAAATATATACTGTTTCAGGACGCATTTTTGTGATGCTTTTTTCCAGTCTAAAGAGCCAGATCAAAGGCTTTCGGTACAAGGCGTACATTACACAGGATCATTGTGACAAATCACGTAAACGTTTTGTTAAAATCTTCTACCCGTCAATAATAGCCTATCTGAACAAAATAAGGATGTAGGAACTGCCAAACGTTACTCTCAAGACGTGACATGTTACAATACAATATTTATGACTTGGCCGCTAAATAGTTGAATTTTTTTAGCATATTTCTATACACAAACTACCAAAAAAACCCCAATTCGTGTTCTATTACATACAATTTTTGCAGCAATACTAACTGCTTCACCGCGCTGTTTCCGTGTGTTCCCTGCCTTACAAGTAAGTTGCAAAGCGCATTCACGGTTCGCAACACAGTCTGCAGGATGTGGTGTGTACCGGATGTATTATGGGACTGTTCTAGACATCATACTGTTATGTATATCGTAAATTGTAGTTAGTAAAAAAGCTCATTCACAAATGAGACATCACCACCACCCATGAAAAATTAATAAAATAAATTATTATACTTAATTCACCTCGGACAGTAGAATCGCGCATAGCTTACCTTATTCACCTAGGTGAATTAAGTTTGTTGATTAATTTAATATCCTTTCCTCCACAATTTTAGGTATGTACCTACCTAGCTCGCTAAAATGCATAAATTTTGAACCTTGCTTTATTGTCGGAAAACAACTTTTAACGAGTAACAGAAGTCTGACCATAATGTAACAATTGATTTTAATATGCAAAGATCCCTTCATTCCGGTCATCGAATACCTTAGAACGTAAACTGTTCTAATTTTGACGCAATATAGTAGGTACGATCAAATATTCAGTCATCAAACGACCAAAATTAATTTTCTTAAAAAAGATAACAATTCACTAATAAAAAAATGGTTGTTTAAAATTATTATTATATGCCACGTATTATTATAAACATGGCATACAATATGTATGCTGCTCTATTATTCCTAAAATCCCACCCACTTGGATGAGGTTTGGCACCATATTCATTGGCCTAAGGTTACTTGCTTCGGTATTTACCACAACGCTACTCATGCTCGGTTGTAAAGTTTTTTTGATAGCCTTGCTATCATTTCCCTCCGATAAATCGACCATATTTTTACACAAAATAAAGTAAAAGATAAAATGAAATAAATTAAATTAATGAGTATTTTAGGCGAGCACTGTTACGTTCTAGCCCGTTCTGAATAGCACTACGGCGGCACCTTTGACCAATATAAACACTTGTCTTGCCTTGATTTGCGCATCTGGACTCAGATTGAAGTGTCGTGAATTGACGTGGGAAGGGCAATATGTGAACTTTAAGTTGTTTTCTTTCTTGTTATATTGTTATATTTATATTATACCTGATTTGCAATTTATTATTATTGTTTTAATTGTTAAACTAATAAATTGCAGATGTGGTAAAAGGGGCTCAATTTCGTGTCAGAATACGACGAATTAGTTTTATGAGTTTCTTGCTACTGAGGCAACAACCTCATAAGGACTTAGATGTAATAATGTTAATTTGATAAGGATATTTCTTCTTTACTTTCTGCTTTTTTGCTCTTTACTGATGTTGCTTTATAAATTGCTCGTAGATTAAATTAACATTTTTACAAATCGAAATGCTCGGAAAATAAAATAATTTATTAGTGGGTCCATTTATCTCAAATTTAAAATGTAACTGTTTTCTCTTTAGTTCTTCTAAGGTTTTTGGTGTAGTTAAGCTTAGTGTTATTCTCGGCTTCAATTATAGTAATAGACGACTTCAAAAGAAGTTTAGTTAGCAACATCTTCGTACTAGCAAAGTTTTATTATAAAAAGTGGGCGCAACTTAGATGCTCATATTTTTATTTTTATTAAACTTAGCCTTTTTGTAAGGTTTATCATAATTGGAAATTGATAAGCTTGATAAGTTTACATCGTTATCTTTGAGATGTATCATACTTTCAGAATACTTCAAGATAAGGAATTTATATAATACTAGTGTTTTACAACACACATAAAAACATAGTATTAATATTTAAAAACCTTCAACGTAAGTAAGTTTAGTTTAGTTGTAAGTTTTATTTACACCAAACATTGCTCAGAACACTCTTGGATATGTCACCTTTCATACAAAATTGGTACATCCGTTTAGGAGCTACGATGCAACAGACATACAGATACACAGACACACAGACTCACAGATACACAGACACACAGATACACAGACTCACAGATACACAGACACACAGATACACAGATACACAGACTCACAGATACACAGACACACAGATACACAGACTCACAGACACACAGATACACAGACACACAGATACACAGACACACAGATACATAGGCATGTCGTCATCGTCGGGGGTTTAAAATTTAAGTCGTATTGTTGCATTAATTTCGACACATGTTCCATCAAAAGGATAGCCATTTTTAAACCAATGGGCTATCCATACCATTGCTCATACAGGCTTTTAAATAAATAAATCGCGATCACACTCGGATTTCAACCAAATAGGTATATAATATAAGTAATGAAAAACCTCCGATGGGAAGCGTTCTGGTCTGAAAGCTGAGTGATATTAAAATCTACGGAACATTCCAATTTTGATATTACTCTTGCATAATATTTAATATCGAGTTTATAAAATTTGCGAGATATTTCCATGCGTGTAACTGCATATTTTATTAAAAGTAGTGATTACTGTCTTACTTACGTGTCATAATTTATATTCGTCCGTCCTACTAATAAAATTGTACAAGACCATATCGGTAAATTAAAATAATAATTATGTTACAAAAATGATAAGGAAAGTCAGAACTTTTAATGACATAGAAAATAGAAATAACTAGTTTATAAGACTTTACATGTCTGTGACGATATAACGCAAATCCTCTGCGTTTATTGTTATACACGTCAATAAGAAAATACATTTTACATTTAAAGTAGTAATCCGTCTTCACTTCATTTCCATTCCTAAGTTTTAATACCCTTCAAGCTCTTGATTTCTACTAGCAGTTCAAGAGATTAGAAATTTCAAACAAGAAACAAAAAACTATTGAACTCGATTCAACCTGACCTGAAACAGAACTCTTTGTAAAATACCTCACATACTGAGAGAATACCTCAGAAGGAAGCTAATCCCACAGTTTGCAAGTATGCGACAAGTAGAATCGTGAAAATCAGACCAGAGGATCTCTCTGAATCCAATTGAGATGTAACTTCATTCTTCTGCGGGCGGTGATATAAAATTTAAATCCCGTTTCACAGTAAACATCAAGAATACTATTTCAAGCCATCACTTCTCAAAGTCACCTAGATGAACAGATAAGATAATGAGTGCCCTAGCCTAACTTAGCAAGTTTAACGAGGTTTTGAAAGTTTTAGTTTAATGGCCAAATTACTTAGTGGGATCAGTAGCATTTCATGTGGCCTCACTCAATTTTGAGCCTTATTCGGTTAATAATAAGTGAGATGAGATTGTAAGCTAAATTTAAGATTTATAGTTAAGAGCAGAGGAAAATAATTAATTTGTCTCTGGTAGTCTTTGGCTTTATGATTTGAGATTAATTTTGATAAAGTTTACTTTGACCAGCCTGGTAGATCTATTTCTTGGGAACTTGAGGAGCATCAGAGGTAAGTAGAAATTCTTATCAACAAAACTCCTTATACAGTAAGGATGAGTTCATCCAACATAAAATCCGGCTTGGGGATTATATTATTACATAAAAAAATATTAAAAAATGGGTGAATAACAAAGCTCGACCACAAAAAAATTACTGAAATAAAAATCGGCCAAGTGCGTGTCAGGCCACCCTAAAAGGAAGCACTGTAATTTAGGTACAGTAGTGTATGATAAGTCTGATAAATCAGATCCTACAAAACTCATCTCGGAAGACCTTTCAGTCTCCACATTTATTTTTCTTTAACTAAACAACCTGTATATTGTTAATTTTGCTTGTGAGCGAAGTATGACAGATACTTCCCTCACAAGCAAACTGTACTTATGTCGAACTCAACAAATCAATCCGTAGAAACTAAGCAATAATTAGCATCTGAATATCAATATCACAATCCCGATATCCAATATTACACCTGCAATAACAGCCGCGATGAGCAACATTTCCAATATCCGCCGCTCATCCGCTGCACAAACACGAGATAGCGCAATGTTCTGTACTCGCCCTTCTAATATAAGCGCAACTGTTTAATTGCGCCTCCATTGCTACGCTGTTCTACTTCGACTAATAATTGCGGTAATAATAATGTAATAGATACCTGTTAAGCAATGTATTTATGTTATCTTATTATTCACTGTATTGCAAATAATCTAACATTTTAACAAAAAATTTACCGACTTCCAAATGAAGTATATTGTACTTTTGACATGGATACCATTGTCAGATCTCGCTCAAATTTGTGTGGAACTACGCGACAAGCACCAGTTTTCGATTAAAAAAAGAATCATCCAAATCAGTTCACCCAGTCACAAGTTCTGAGGTAACAAACATAAAAAAAAATACAGTCGAATTGAGAACCTCCTCCTTTTTTTGAAGTCGGTTAAAAAATAAACAGAGCATTAGCGTGAATTAAGTGATCGCACTTAAGCATTTGAGATTTGTTTGGATAGTAGATTTTTTATGTCTTTTATAGTCTAGTTTGGTGTCGTTGAATAGTAATAATTGTGTCAAGTCGTATGCCGTTGGACTACCGAAGACTGAGAACAACCGAAACAGCCCACTAATCACTTTTGTACAATATTGTACACGCAATGTTAAATGGTTACCAATCGTCGTGTACAAATTGCTGTCTCCATACGTCGCGTCAGCTAAATCACATGTTAAATCAAATGCTGCAATGACTATCCAAAAAAATGTTAACTTAACATTGCCTGTACAATTAACTTAAGTGTACAATTAATTTAAGTACAGCACTAATTGGTATATTTAACGGTGGATTCTAAGCAGAGCTATGTATGTAAGAAAGCATAACTATCATACACGAATATTGTTAAGATTAACCCTGCACAGAAATTTCCATTCAGACCGAAGCAAAAAGAACTCCATCAGCAGGAAACAGCCTCTAAAAATCTCTATCAAATACTTAACCTCGCTTTTCTATTTAGCTCTGAGGTGTTCTGTTTCAATAGGAATTCCTTCCGCAAAGCGATAAAAATCGGAGTCACATCAGAAATAACCGAGTCGAAACGAATCCAATTCGAGTTTCACTAAATTACAATAAAAAAAGAATTGAAAACAAGCAGAAATCGCGCTCACGTCTGGCAATCGTTACGTCCGCTCCGCTTATAGGCTTGCGTAACTTTCAGCCTGAACTTTCTATAGCTGGAGACAAACGATGGGCGAGAAAATTTATCAGTTATTTATACAGTGAAGTCACGGTAATCCGGACCCTGTCTTAACAGGCGCCCCTTGTAGTCCGCCACACCTATCATTGTTGATTGTGCATAAAAAGTCAATTCATAAAAGTTCAAATAGATTATTTGATTTGTAATTTATCAGATTACAAGGTACTCTTATTACAACAATTCTGGTTTAGCTCTCTTTATTCTGGTCTAGGTCTAGAAAATCATAGTAGTACTGTATAATCCGACAAATTCGATATTCCGACATCGCTCTGCAAAACGTTTCTCGGATATCCGCGTCATTGTATCAGATTAGCTAACGGGTCTGCCAAGTATCATTGTAACGGTACATTACAAAACAATTCAATAAATATTTGTTAATGACTTTATATTTGTTTAACACTTGGCAGTGTTATTATACTTTTTCACTAGTATATATAGTGTAACCCGCGTGGAATATTTTACAATATCGTACAGCCGTTCGTAGGGTCCGGGATTCGATTCCCAGCTAGGAATACATTTAAATGATGATTTTGAATTTATTATAATCTAAAGCTGTTTATTTATATCAAATCAAATCATGTCCAATCAAATCAAATCAAAATCTTTTATTCATATAGGTATCACTGATACATTTATGCGCGTATTTTTTTTAATTTAACAGCTTTTCGGAAGGATGCTTTGTCATGTTGGAGACGAAAAGCCGTAAAATAAACTTGGCACATCTTTTAAAATAATGAAAAATTGCATGTTCTAACTTACGCGGAACTGGATGTGTATTAGTTGATGCTTGAAGATAATTTCAACTGATGGTAATGTGTGAGAGGAAGTGTAAGACAAAAATGGGGTCTGTAATCTGCGTCAATTCTCTCGAAGTCCCTGCTGCTTGCAGTACAGTCTACTCGGAATGTAGTGATGATGGTGTATCACACTCCCACACGAAGATAGTTATATTTCATCTTAATTTACTTTTTTAATACCATACTGTCTCGGTGAACTTCGTATCGCCTAACAATCTTTAACTAACTTTTAACTTTTATGGTTTTGGTAGGTTTAACAAATCAGAGACCATTAAATTCCCTCTCCCTCTCCCTCCCCCGCCCGCTCCCCATCTACAACAAAACAAACAAACTAACTAACTAATTCTTCAGCTTTACAATATTAGTATAGATAAGTTAATGCTTAACTACAATCCCACCTGATGATAAGTGGCGATGTGTTTACAATTAAATTACCACGAAACAAAAATGCTGTAGTAAATTATTAATCGTCTCTTTATATGTTATATTTAATTTAGCAACGAAGTCGATGGCGCGATAAATATATTATCGCTTATCGCCGATGCAATGACGGCGCGACATGTAGGTAACGCGAACGCCGCATTTTATTTTAACACACTTTATTTAAAGACGGCTGACATTTATATTCTCAACGGGATTGCAATATTTGATTACTATTTGGATGAACTATGACGAAAGGAATTGACGAGTTTCATGAAATAACATTAAGTTATCAAACTATTTGTAAATATCATATTAAATGCACTGTTTATTTGCTGGTAGATTCTTTAAAATTTAACAAAATTTTAATTAAATATAAGTAATAATAATCAATCCACAACGATTTAATACAATTATTATCTATTGACTTAACTATTTTGACTTAATAGTTGAAGTAGTAACTGCTCTGGCTTCGCTTCGGGAAACCTATTTCTAAGTACAAACACTAGAAAATCTATTTAAACGGAACTGTTCACATTGACATAACTTATTTATATGTGCACCAATTAAAATAAAGCAACCACTTAAGCTTAAGTTAAGCTTAGTGAAAACTGTATCTTAAACGATTTAGTCGTTTCTAAAAATTGCAGTAAAAACGCACAGACAAACAGATGAGAACAGTGCCGTCAACGTTTCATATCGTTCAGTAGTTCACCAGGTACGGTAAAAAGACAGGTTTGAGTAATGATTCGCATAGGTGTACAATATGAAGATATTAAGAAAGGATTTATCATGCGACACGTGGAACCGAGTGTGATGGATCGAGTGAACCGCTCGATATAGCTTCGGATCACTTACCTTATAATATTCAGTAGTATTATTATAGTCAGTAGTATTGGAAGTCTTCACCATATAACCAATAACCATGCAACCAATAAACATAATTATAAAGAATAACCATTTAACCAATAACTTAAAAGAGTTGAATGCTGCTCTCCTCATTGGTCTCAACTAATTCGCATTGGAGCAGTATGGTGTAGTGTGATCTATGCTTCCTTAATTATGAGGAGAGACCTGTCTCCTGTCGACCGTTACCAGGTGAAAATCCATAGGTGATAGTATTCTGTCGTATTTTATTGTAACCTCGTCTGATGGGCAGGTCACCAAGGAAAGTTGTTCAGAATTATAGAATTATATTCTTAGAATCCGTCTCCTACATATGAGTATAAAGTAAATATCTTAAAAGCTTTCATATAATAATATAAATCATATTTTATTTACACAAGATAACGTTCCACTTAGTTTTACTTAACGAAATACGACTTTATGGAGTTCAAAGAGAACGAAAATATAACATAAATGATATTTTGACAACGAAATCACTTCGCTGGGATGTGATATTGGCAATAACAACTGATTAAATATTTACTACAAGAAATACGTTAGCAAAGGGTTTTTACTTAATATAAATAACGTATACTTACATTAGACAATTTCTTGCTGAATTTAGGCGGCCTAGAATACTAACCCAAATCCAAATCTACGTTGGATGAGTATCGTAAGAGGCGACTAAATCTGGCTTCTCAAAGGGATAATATTGGTAATATCGATTTTATTAGTTCATTAATGGCATTATTCATATTATTATTTCTCCGTGGGCTCCACCTGGATAGATGCTGCTGTTTTTTGCTTGAGTCAGCTGCCAAATGACTCGTGTGTCGTATTCCGGACGGGGTCTTGAGCATGTTAGACTCTTTGTATAAGTATTATTTTGTTTTAAATTTAAAAATGTTTAAGCTTTTAATTTGTTTTAATTCTATAGGCAGTGAATTGAATAATTTTGCACTATCAAAGTATATTGTTTGCTTACCATCATTCGTTCGTACTTACTCTAGTTATGTATATGTTATTTATTAGCATTGCGAATTAATCTTCTGCCCTTGTCTTTATTGGATTGGAATTTAACTTGTGTATGTATTTAATTATCTAATATTTTTTGATTAGCAGACAGGTATTAGGTATAATAATATGATTGATAAATAATTATTATTTTTATTTCGTTGTATAATCTATAGATACTAATATAAATTGTAAAGCTGAAGAATTTGTTTGGTTGAACGCGCTAATCTCAGGAACTGCTGGTTCGAATTAAAAAAAATATTTTGTTGTTGATAGTCTATATCCTACTAATATTATAAATGTGAAAGTTTGGATGTTTGGATGTTTGGATGTTTGGATGTTTGTCATGCAATCACGCTAAAACGGCTAATCGGATATGGATGAAATTTGGCACACAGATATTTTAATACCTAGAATAAAATATAGGATACTTTTTATCCCGAGATATTGATCTGTTCCCGAGGGAGAAGAAGTAAAATTTATAGGAATAGGAAAACAGTTTTGAAGTTTGTCGTCACAGTGACACTCGAAAAGTCAAAATAGCTGATTGAGTTACTAAGTTAAGTATAAAATTGTTCATTGTTTTTAATACATAAGTTTATTAAGTAACATATAAAAAATTTGCGGTCAGGCACATTGTGATAATTTTTATCATACAATTAAAGCTTTAGTATGCATCGATCTTGTATAAATATCAAATAAATCAACAAAGCATTTTTGACGCAAAATTAAGGCTTCTTACACACCAGCGTTTCTCGAGCGTTCCTCGCGCCCAGCACTTGATCGATAAGCAATGTAAAAAATAATAATTTTACGTTGAAAAAATACTCGTACATTATCAAATTTCTTTTCTAGCTCTGAATATGAGGTGCGATTGAAGTATTTTAATATGTCGTATCAGGTCTAATTAATTGCAAAATATCATCAAATTTTGTTTTTAACATTAGTAAACATCTATCTATATATTTTTAAATTTACTTTATAGCATGAAATATAAATTTTGTTAGCCTACTAAGCATATCTTTATTCAAGTGTGTCGGATGAACGCGTAAACTTATAAAGTCCTAGTGTGTCGTCAGCCTACTGTCAAAGTTGCTTTATTTTTTTGTTATTGTGCTTGCGTTTGTGCCAGTGTTTTTAGCCGATCACTACAAACCTACAAAAAGAGATTTTTATGAATAAGATCGTTGGATTGCAATATTACTGAAAAAAAAGTCACTGATTTTAGTTGTATGATTGTTTATAATTATTTTTTAATTGTATACTTGAATATAGTGAGTATATGGGGATCGAATCTGGAGATAAAGAGTGAGCTTCTCAGTCGTAGGGAATAATTGAATCGTGTTTAAATACCCGTATATTAGCTGTTGTTATCGTTAACATTGTCCATATCTTTATCATTATCAATCTTTGTGTGTTTTAGAGACGAAATATCCTCAACGGAATAATTGAAATAACTGAACAATTTTTAAAAATATTTATTGTTCGTAATATTAACACTGTAAAATCTGACGCACAGACAAATAGACATTTTTTTATCATGCCACCTGAGTTTGGCGACGTAGTGGCGATGTAGTCTTGGTTTATGTACATAAATATGGGATCTATTGTGAACATAATAGGGATGTTGACTAATTTTAGGATTCAATTTTATTTTATAGATAGAATCTCAATATTCACGAAAAAAATATTATAAAAATAATTATCTTCAATTTAAAAACAAAAATTGATAAATAAAAATCATTATCAAATTTCTCACCATAAACGTCACGTGACGTCACTAAACTATATTCAATACTATCTGTCTACTAAGTTTGTTGAATTTCCATTATAAAATTGTTCCAATGACGTCATATTCTCAAAATGGCGTTTGAGGTCACGTGACAGTGAGTACAATTTTTTACATTTTAAATTGATGATATTTAATTTATTGTGATTGATTTCAATAAAATAATCATATTTTAGGCCTTTAAATGTTACCACTAAAATTTTAGACATAAATTTATATTAATTTATAATTAGTGTCAACATCCCTATTTGGTATTACCCTTGGAAAGGGAATTGGCTCCAAAACCAACATAAAAACTAGAGATTTAAATTGATACAAACTCGAAGGATTTCGTTTGTACCAGATTGTACCGGCATAAAAACTTGAAAAATGATGAAAAAAAAATTTTTTTTAACATTTTTTCATAAAGTTAAATGGCTGAGTGGGCTGAAAACTACCGGTCTGATCGGTTTTTCTCGCATAAAAATGGGGGTACAAACGAAATATCTAACAATACAAAAAAGTTTATACAATGTATTTTGCAATAACAGTGGGTACAAACAATGGAATACCAACACCAAATCGTGGAAGTCTTTCATAGAGTAAAATGGCTGTTAAGGTCGGAAACTACAAGTCTGATCGGTTTTTCTCGCACAAAAATGGGGATACAAACAAAATTGTCAGCGGTACAAACAACACCACATACACTGCTGCGCCACTCGCCGATCTGCACGCGACAAACGGGCGCACTGAAAATCAGAGGCGTAGTAGGTTGGTACCTTCCACTTACTGGGCCATATTCTGAGTGCGACCCTTTTCTGTTGGCGGCTGCAACTTCAATTTCAATTTGTCTAATTTTAATTTATAATATTTCCTTTCATAGAAATTAATGCTGTTGCATGCTTGCGACTGAATAAATGTTTCTTTCTTTCTTTCTTTCTTTCTTTCAGTTCTTCAGAAAACGAGTGGACACTAACGGGTGAACGATGGGGAACTAACAACGACACGTGCAATTATTTCATAGTGTGCCGAAAACTACAGGTGTGATAGGTTTTTTCGAACAAAAATGGGGGTACAAAAAAATTTTCAACGGTACAAACAAGAGCACATACTGTTCTTCACATTACAAGTAGATACCACCGGGTACAAACGATGGGAAACCAACACAGACTCATGGAAATCTTTTATAGAGATAAATGTTTGTGAGGGTCGAAAAATAAAGGTCTGATCGAATTTTCTCGTACAACAATGAGTGTAAAAAACGAAATGTTCAGCGGTACAAACAACACTACATACAATTCTTCGGAAAACAAGAGGGTACTAACGAGTACAAACGATGGGGAAATAACAACGACACGTGCAATTCCTTCATAGTGTAAAATGGCTGTTAGGGCCGAAAACTACGTGTGATAGGTTTTTCTCAAACAAAAATGGGTGTACAAACGAAATTTTCAGCAGTACTAACAAGATCACATACTGTTCTTCACAATAAAAGTAGGTATCACTGGGTACAAACGATGGGAAACCAACACAGACTCATGGAAATCATTTATAGAGAAAAATGTTTGTGAGGGTCGAAAAATATAGGTCTGATGCGTTTTTCTCGCACAACAATGAGGGTACAAACGAAATTTTCAGCGGTACAAACAACAGCACATACAGTTCTTCTGCAAAGAAGTGGGTACTAACGGGTACAAACGATGGGGAACCAACAGCGACACGTGCAATTCCTTCATAGTGTAAAATGGCTGTTAGGGCCGAAAACTACAGGTGTGATAGGTTTTTCTCAAACAAAAATGGGGGTAATAATTGGATGAAATAAAAAATATTATTAAACAACCTCCAAGGGGCCCTACCACCAGTGGGCCGGATTTAGTCGCCTCTTACGACACAAATCCGGCATGTGATTGGGATTAGTATTCTAAGCCGGCCCAATATGGCTCTTCTATATCAACTTTTTTGTGCCAGGAAGTACATTCAACCTCGTTCTTCATTGAAAAACATGCGTTAACAGCACTGCATTAAACGTTCCTGACCATGTACGAGTATAATAATATACATGCCGCCCGCTGCGTGTCAATCCTTTCGCTTTCATTCTTTTTCTAAGTTTCTGCTCTACGGTGTGGTCTTTTATTTTCTGTGCATCGCAAAATTTAAAGGCTTTATTAATTTTGTCCCTTTTTAGACGTCTGTGGCTATTGAGACTCACGAATTGGAACTCGCATCGTACTCTAGCAACAACCCGTCTCCGTGATTCTGGTTCATCTACAGTCTTAGCAGCTCGCTGGGACATCAAATAATGAGCATGTTGCTAGCGTCGTTTACCTGACTGTTCCGGCGTTACAGCAGCTCTCAAGCTAGCCTGCCAATAAACTTATTACTCATGACGTTCACTATTTTTTATGACCCCTTAGCAGTTCACTGGGATGCCAAATAATGAGCATATTGCTGGTGTCGATGATGTGCCTATTTAGGCAGCCCTTAATGAAGCCTGCCACTTAACTTATTTCTCGCGACATGCTTATTTCTCACTGATTTTTTTTAATCATTAGCAACTTGCTAGGACGCAAAATAATAAACATGTTGTCGACATCAACGATATCCATTTTTGTGATGAAAAGCAGAATGTTAAGTTTATATGTGTGCCAAATTTCATTTATTTCCATTCTGCCATTATTACGTGATAAATTCACAAACATCCTAACATCCAAAACATTTTAGAATGATTCAATTCTAAATTCTCGCGGACGAAGTCGCGGGTAAAAGCTAGTAGTATATAAAAATAATATATAGTACATAAAAACAATAATATTTTAGTAGTTTTTTCCACAAATTAACGCGGGTGAACCCGCGTGGCACAGCTAGTTATATTATAAATTATAAATTCTGCTAGTGATATTTAGAAAACGCCCTTTCAGTATAAAGTAATGCAAATTATAATAAGGTTATTAAAAGTAATATAACTCCGTATCAAAACGTCATTGATTAATTATTCAGTTCTTAAAAACTTTTGTGTACAATTGTACCGTTGACCTAGAGCAGGCAGAAGCTAATTCTGTCTCTCTTTCGCAATGTCATAACAGATAAGAACGGAACAAGCTCTGTAATAGAACTGTCAATACGCTAGCCAAATCCAAATTTAAACTTTGCGAACGGATACTGGATATATTTTCGTATATTCGTGACACTTGCATCTCTATAAATAGGGGTGTCGAAACGTAGTTTTATTTTAAAATATGTGCTTTGAGTACTGAATCTTTTAAACTGTGATTGGCAATATTTATTTAGATTGCATATCCAATGTTTTCTGTTGTTTTTAATTATTATAAGTTAATGCTTGACTACAATCCTTTATGTAAAGTTGTTTACACCCAACCTAATCAAAGGTTTTGCCTAATAGTCACAATGTGTATTTATGTATTCTGTGCCATACGTATTAGCTTAAGCCTACTTTCCACGGGCGCTTACCTATTTGACATGCATGCAAAATGCATAATTAAACATTATGTAATAAACAAACGTGACGATGCCACTTCTTGGACAGATTTCGTACTTTAAATACACAAGATGCAAGCAAGCTTGAATTGGCAATAGCGTGCATATTATGACGGACAGAAGACCTGTTTTTAATGGTGAGGTCAAAGCATCCAGTAGAGACGTACGTATCTATACTTCTATAGAAATTAGTAAAACAGGCACATTGTTATCTTGACATTGGTGGCGTTATTTTGGTGACAGACTCGTGGTCACCCAATAGTCACTTCATTGAAAATTTTTTTAACAACTGCGTCTACTACACACTAAGAGTGTCCACATGACAAATAGCAGTAAATCTAGATTCCCGCACAAACAATGAACGGAGTGAACGCGATAAATAAACGCAGGCCAACTTTTATTGGCTTGACTTAATTTAAAAAACGTGGGTTCTGTTGTCATCGTCAACATACCAAAAATATGCTAAATTGCTAAAAAAATTGTTACTATAAAGTTTGATTAAAATTTACTGCAAGGATAAAACTTACTACTACACTTGTAATGGCAAACTTGATATGACCTTTCTTATTTTATACATCAACTTTGGCACGTGTATGTATTCGTGTAGTTGCTATTTGAGTATGAACTCGTAGCACTGACTTATTTTAATTAGTTATCTCTTCTTGTCCAGCTATCAACAAGTAACTAAATAAATTTTTCAGAATAACAAAAGTATCCTATTCAATATCAAAAGTATTCCTGAGACTTTTTGAGTGATGTGAAGCGGTAGCGTGCCTAGGCCGCCACAACAAGGCAAGTCCAGACAACACAAAAGACTCAATTCCATATGTATTATATTTACCAACAAATAATATGTGTGTTAGGTGCACAGTGATGATAGTAAAGCAATGATAGCAAGCTGGGCTTTTCGGCTTGTATAGCTGTACCGCCACTTGTGAAGTCCTGTTTAGAGAGAAAACTATAAGGACAGACGGCTTTACTAAGACTGTATTTCGTTCGAATACCGAGAAAATAAATCACCAAGATTTAAATGAGATACTCGCAAATGAACGCAAGAGTTAAATTCGTGCTACGTAAATCAAAGCGAGCATGATTCATGTTGTGCGCTTATTAACATAGCAACGCATATGCGCCCATTCGAGCAATTGGTCGCATGTAAGGACAAATTCAATGTGAGTCAGTTTAACCGCGCGAATTATTTTTCTAATTAAACATGAGTAACGTACTCGGTTATTGAAGATGTTTTCAGCCCTTGACAAATGATATCGATATATATTGTTGACTGGTAACATGTCTTATGCTTACGAGTAGAATTAACACTCAGAAAAATTGTCACATTAATAAAGATGTATGTCCCTGTTTTGTCTTACATATTGGTTTTCGTTAAGCATGACAAATAGACAGACATGCCCAAACTTAAAAATATGTATCTTTTTCTATTTATATGAATAATAGATCCAAAAGACTCAGTATCTATATTATTTTGTGAAATCGATCGCAAGAATAGTTTGGTCAATTTACCAAAGTTTGTTAAAAATTTTTGAACGAACACAAAAATTCAATATTCTATACAAAATACTTCAGCCTATATCCACTGGTGCATCCAATCAGCCTTTGAAAGTCCATGGGTGGCTTTCCTTGGTTGGTTTTTATTGTTAAAATAAAATTATTCTGTTGATTGATTTAAATGGCAGCAATGGCGTAGCGGTAAAATAGTGATAACGAATATATAGTATCGAATATAATTAGGTATGGTTACGATACCAATAATGTAAAAATTATGGTACCTGCAAACTTAAATTTAAGAATTTTAACCTTAGGAAGACTACTTTATCTGAGTAATATTAAGTCAAAAATAATTTTCAATTTCTGTAAATTTTTTACCCTCACACAAATTAATGTTCCTTTTTCTTTCTATTTCAATAAAATTCAGAAGCGAAACATTCAAATCCATCGTGATTCATGGCATCCATCCTATTTACTGGGTTCAGTGTGCACCTGTAGAACTGGCTGGATAAAGTCACTCCCGAAAGCATCCTTATTCCTTTGTCTAAACCTGACAACACTGTCACGTTCAGTACTTACGAAATCTCCCGTCTTTCTGGCTTTGCTCACTGCTCTTTGTACAAGCTCGCTGTAGACAACGTACTGGTGATACAAGCGTTTGTGCGCTTTAGCTGCTACACTGTACAGATCATGAACTTTTATAAAACCATTCACGTTCCAGGCAATTCATTTCTCGGGCTTTAAACGACATATGATTGGCTAAAAAGTGTCACGTGACCGCTTTCGTAACACGAATTTGACGTTTACACTGGAACTTGGCTGGAATTAAGAGTTCATATTAGGCCCGCTGGTGTGTATTCAGTTCAACATTTCTTTTGATTAACTCAATAATTTATAAAAAAATCTGTTAATATGATACTTCTAACACAACATTTTATTAGATTTGTGTTGAAAATAAACGTTGAAAAAAATAATTTATAGATTTCGGTGAGGTGAAAAAGTCTGGTGTAGTTTGATTTGCAAAGAGTGTCTATAGAAATAAAACCCATTCATTTTATTCGTATAAAGTATCTTCGAAGGGCGCTTTAAGGTCTGGGTCACCCTAAACTTTCAGGTCACCTTTATTGATCCCGTGAATAAGAACAGTTCATAGCTTTACCGAGATCCACTTGTAGCTATATTATGTGTATGATTAATATACAATTTTAATACATAAACCTACTAATAATATAAATGTAAAGTATGTGACAACGAATAACGAAATACAATATTTACAAGCCTGCATTACCAAACACTTTTATTTTATCTAAATAGCCCGAAAAAAAACCACAACTCACCTGATGGTAAGTGGTTGCCATCGCCCATGGATATCAGTAACAAAAAAACATGAGAGGTGTCAAGGGACACCCGGATGGAACGAAGTTCCTTTCGATTTAAGTATTGTTTTGTTGTACAGCGCCATCTCTGTAAAACTCTCTGAATCACTTCAAAAAAAGTGTCGTCATTCGTAAGAATCAAAAAAAATTGGTTGTCTGTAAAGTCGGTTTACGGACAATGGTTTTACGTGATAACGTCTATTTCGTAGAAGAATAATTTATGATATAAATAATGTAATGTAAGAACGTAATGGAAGCCCTACGCACGGAGCCGCGGTGCTACTCGCCAGTTGTGTCAGCTTGAACATGGCTTGACGCGCCACCGCGACCCGCGTATCTAGCTAGATTATAATATTAAATTTCATACTAACTATACGATTTTAAACATATTTGAGTTGAAAATTTGGTTTAAATCGTTTTAAATATCAGGAGCTGCGCGACATCTGTGATTTTCTTGACTACAACTAAAGTCCGAGTCGATGTACCTACTGTGTAAAGTTCTTTCAAGTAGTTCATACCTATAAACAGAGATGACGCTATTGTAGATTTTCGTTTTCATATAATAATAATACGTACGAGCTACGAGAAATCATTTTTTTTCAAAAGATTGTAAAATAAAATAAAAATGAAATGAAAAATGCCTTCCAAGCGGACCGATTACGCTTGAGTGGGAGAGAGACGGCCGGTCTAGCGTGCCTCTCTCTCTAATGCTGCGCGCGCTTCCGTGACGTTACTCTGGCCGTTACTCGGTTTTCGTGAATGCCTCTCAGGCTCATCGTCTTTATAAACGTTATCACGTTAAAAGTGTCGTAATTTTCCGTCTAGCCCTCTTTCACAACGCGCGATAAGGAACTTCGTTCCAATAATGGCATAACCGAAGCGTCGCCAACCAAACAGAAAGCCGAAACGCTGTTTTTGCAAGTTCGGATAAAATTATCAACCTGTCTCATCTTTACTGTCCTTACTGTCAATCATATTCGTCCTTGTTTAACTTTTTATTCAATTCAACAAATTAGTTGATGGACTAGTTAAAGCTAGTCATCAACGTTCATAGATTTCCATCACACCAAAAGCAGCACCGACGTGTGATCGCCAGAATGTATCCTTATCTCCGATAATACAGTCGAAACGCCTTAAAATATCAGTTCATCCTTTATCAGTGATTCTTACAAGCCAGGCAGACCTAAACCCAATGCAAGATGTATTGTATCTTAACTGATCACTTGCGATCGTCACAAACCAATGAGTTCTTCATTCACAGTATTATATTTACAGCTTTAACGAAGCTAAAGTGAATGAGTGATTGCAATTAAATCATGACGTGCCATGTCGATGACCGTTATGGTAATTTGTGATTTGTGTGACTATAAAATTTGTGTTTGACACAGGACATCAGGACATAACATGTAAATACTGTTTTTGAGAGAGTATGGTTAGTGTTTTTTAATTGTTGTAAGTGTCAAAACCTGTGCTGTTAAACAGTGTAAGTTGAAATAATCATATTTGCAGAAGTTCACAGCTGATTTGCTGGAATGATGGAGACTCTTCATTTGTCGAACCAGTTAATCCCAGCAGACAGATTAAAATTATGTTGTGGTTGACCAATAAATGTGCCAATAGCCGAAAATAAACTAAACAAAGCTTTTTTCTTTTGCCACTGTGTCCAATTATTTTTATCTCAAAAGTATGTACCAAAATATCATACAATTATTGAAGCATATTCTTGTCAGATATAGTTCGTTTGATGATTTTCTGAAAATAAATTTGTTTTTAATAAACAGGACATCATGGTGGAATTTCAAGCTCTTGTTCAAATGAGTAGCTAAAATTAAAACAATCTTTATTGATGGCAAACAGCTATAAAAGTAATGAGGGAACAATTAATAAAACAAGCACACAACATTTAAACGTAAACACGCGCTCACTTACCTACCACAACAACGTTCGCAATCCGACAAACGAACTAGAACACTCAATCGATGCGTCCAAAAATAGAATAACACAACACTGCGAATTAATTCGAAAAGGCAAATCGAAATGCGAAACTTTGCGATGCGAAAGTTCGCTGCGAGTTCGCAATCGGCCGGCGCGAACCGCCCGATCCGACCTCGTGTAGCGGACTGAGCGTCAATTTTCACAGCGCTGAAAATTTTATTAAGGCTTCTTCGCGAGACTTGCGCGGATTGTTTCAAGCTGTCGCGAATCGACACTTTTTCGTTTTGAGTACTCTTTAATAGAACATTTTACACAAGGAATAGCAAATCTTTTTACGTCTTTACAACATCAATATTGTGAGATAATAAAAAAAAACAAAATTAATCATATAGGTACCACTGAAAGCATTTTGGAAAAGCTCTTCGTCATGGAGGAAAATAAATGACGAAAGAAACTCCTCAGCACATCTTTAACACCAAAGTAGTTCAAACCTACGCGGGACTGGTATGCAGTACAGTTATTTCCAGGTGATCTAGTCTTTCATGTTTTAATACTTTAGAACCAATACAATTAAAGATGATTTATCTATTTTGTAGACTGGTTACAAAAGCTCGTGATGCTTGTAGCATTTCCCTAATATTTTGTCGGTCCTTCGAAGCCTTATAAGTCTACCTAGTATTGTTGAAAGTTTAATATTCATTAAACGTGCTAAATCTGCCGTGTAGTTTGACGTAGTTAACAATAGTATCTGAAAGAATCCTACATGCATTTTTAGAATTCATAAATACTCTCTCTTCTCTTTTTAGTATAAGGAACATAAATAATTATCACTAACTTTATATCTGTTCTGTGTATAAATTCTCTGAAGAGTATGGAATCTGCCAATCCGCACTTCTTGTGCAAGAGGCTTACACCCAGTAATGGGTTGTATGAGTTATGGTGATAACAACAAGAGGTAAGGAGAAGAAATAACCCATACACCATATATACTTATTTTATTATTATCAATTAAAATAATATTTTTGTTCTCGAGATCTGGAGGTTTTCTCGATGATATGGTTATTTATAATATCCTTTTATACCAGACACATAAATTCCAATAATAATAAATATTACAAGAAAATATTAGATACCTGCCAATTTTATCTTAATGGATTAGTCGCAGATTATAGAACGCAGGATTAGTAGTTACACTCTTTTAGCAAATTGAATAGGTTCTCCTTTATACCAGCTTCAACTGATTTTCTTTGCGCCATCCATTACTTCGAACGTTTCTTTCTCGCGTGCTTCTAGCGCCTTCTATCCATCACTCAGATAGCGGTAAATACTTTCGTTTGACATTAGCATAAACCCGAGAAATTGTTTTCAACTCCTTCTAGAATAACAATTACTGAGGTTGGGCAAACTCATTTAAATTTGTGCCGTGAGTGCACCAGTGTTGCTACGTTTTGTCTCTCGTTAGAAACTTATATTATACTCATTTGAGGTATTTGGGATGTGTGTTACTTTCCTAGGATTGATTATTCCCAGGATTGACTGGTGGACAATGCCATTAGGCATCAAGTTTGCCCTTTGTTCATCCTTGTTTATAAGGTGACATAAATTTTAAATAAATAAATTAATTAAGTCGGTAAGAGGAAAAGGTCAAAGGAACCAACATTCAAGCTTAGTAACTGAGAGCTCGATCATAGGGAGATGTGGAAAAATAATAAATTTCCGTCAGAATTGAGATACCACACAGAAAGTAAAGACATCTTAAGAAAAGCTTAATTTTAAAAATACATTTCTAAAAGTCTAACATTGTCCTTGGGAGTTTTTTAACTACTGGTTTTCTTCTGCCTTACTGATTTTGAAACTAACTTTGTTGTTCAAATGAAACTTGAAGACTTCAGTTATTTTCCATATCATAGTAAGAGGACCACATATCCACTTACCATGAGGTGGGATTGTGGCCAAGCATTAATTTAAAAGTAAAAAAACATAGCTTACATAATTAGAGATAGGTGAATTCAAATATATATCCTCCAACTCATCATTTCCACAGATACAAAGAGCAACTGTGTATTCCGTATTCAGTGATGTAAAAGAAATCGCTTTTAATATAGGACCTAATCATATATTAATGTTGCTGTTTAGATAAAAAGATATTAGTGCTGAAGTACAAGTAAAACAGCCTATAACATTAAGAAATAAGGGTTACGATAAGAAAATCCCGCAGTGCGCACAAGTTCTGATCCAAATCAAAGGATTAGGCTCGCGGACGACCATAACTTTGAGCGCTGTAATCCGTAAATGGCTCACATATACATTTCCCGGGCATTTTTGTTTTCATTTCATGGATTATATGTGCTAATATATTCTATTAAAAAGAAAAGTGTGAATGAGAGATGAAGGCGGTAAGTGTGAAGTGGCGATATGTGTGTAAGAAACATCATAATACAATGTTTAAGTCTTCTCGGCTGAGCCTCTCCAGGCTCGCCCCTCTGTCCGCGTGAAGCTGTAAAGGCCGCTAGGGCCAACAGCAATAATGTTTCAAAGACGTTGTGAGGAGTTTTTTGCAGTAGTTTATTAATGTATACTCACAAAAGGACTTACACTTCACTGTCTAACTGAAACAATACGAGTACTAGGTGATAATAACAGTAATTTCGCAGCCCCTGGCGTGGTTCACACTTACGCCTACATTGTTATTGGTGTAGAAAGTAGCATGTCAGCGAGCAGTATAGTGCGGAGTGATAAAATTCCGGTTTAACCAGTGTGTTTAAATGCAGAATTAGTGTTACCGGCGTGTATTACACAGACTGCACGGAGTACTACAAGTAATTGTGATGAAATGAACCTTTTAGCAAATACTGTTCTATGGCACCGTTAAAACTGTACTGGAATAGTCTCAATCTGACGAACCCTGCTTACTAATGTGTATGGGTGATGGAAACCACTTACCATCAGGTAGCTTGTCTGTTAGTTTGCCGACTATTCACATAAAAAAGGCCGTACTTGTACTCTGCTCGTAGCAAAACGTAAACAAGGCTTTTTTCCTCATCTATTATAAATCCTTTGACCTATCAGTATGTGGCCTGCCCATTGCTATTTTTGATAAGGTCAAATTACAAATTAAATTTTACAATAAAGGTATGTATGTATTTGTATTTAAAATAAAAACAATAATAGAATTACGTTGTCCTATTTATAGCGCCATTCGATGCAGCGAGTGAGTTTGTTCAGCTTTTTGGCTATATACTAAAAGCTGTTCAGTTATGAACTGACCAAATATGACAAGTGTGGTTTGTGCAACTTCAGTCATAATCTCGTATATAGTTCTGTGCCCTGCGCAATAGAGGATCGTTTCAGTTATTATTTCCTATTTCCTTTGGAACAGCTACCTGCTACTCTACATACATTTTGTACATAATTCACAGTATCAAAAACAAACAGTAACAGTAACAGTAACAGTAACAGTCACAGTAACAAAACCTATACTAGTATTAATTCACGATCTCGTAACTCTGCCTAACAAGAGGTTCTTGTATGACATCCCGCACTTTATAGCCAATTAGGGGATAGTTTACAGTTAACAAGGGCTTATATGATGACGTTCATAAAAATACATGTTATAGTTTTACATGTATGTTTATTGACCTTGTATGTTTATTGAAGGCTTTACATCTGATGAAATAGGTTTAAATGGTAGCTGTCGAATGACACAAACTGAGGCAAATGCTTACGGTTGTCGTACAAGAGAACACCACTTTTCATCGCAGGTAACAATTCGATGTAGAATTCACTCATTTCTATGCCGATTCAGTAGTACTATGCGTGTTTCGACACGCAGTTGATTGAGAATAGATTGAGTTGGATCCGCTTCCACTATCGCCTTCAATTTATCGTTGTCAATAATGATTACTGGCCGACTGCAAGGCTCTTTCTTTCACTCAAATATTTCCAGATTTAAAACGATTGAAATAATAATAGACCGTATTTATGCAAGCAGTGTTGTTTGCGAAGCGGTATTTCCACTTAGCAACTCATATTCGAAAACTGTACGAATTTTCAGTTTATCAATGGCGCCAAAAACTTTTACAATTTCACAAAAACAAAACACTATCTAAAAACTAATGACTGAATTTTAAATTAAAATAACACTGCTTTCAAATAAAAATTATTTGAATTTAGAATTACGCGCCAATCCACAGATAATGAAATCTGAAAATACTGGTAATAAAATCTCTAATTTCATAGGTAAATAATTTCATAACTAAACCTATTATTAATGTTACAAAGGCTACACACTCATAGCCCCTCCCCCCCAGGATTCACTGCGTCATGGAAAACACAGTATGACACCAACATACACGCCCACACCGTGAACAAAAATTCAACATTCAAATTAATGCCTTGTTGGAACGAAGTTCCTTATCACGCGTTATGAAAGGGGGCTAGACGGAAAAAATTCTTACGAAAAGTTGTCACGACAGTTTTTGAAGTGATTCAGTAATATGAAACTAGATGGCGCTGTACAACTTTCTGAATCACGCCAGCGTTGCGTAGCGAAAGTTGTACAGCGCCATCTAGTTTCATATTGCTGAATCACACTGCTGAGCGCGTAAAACAATACTTAAATCGAAAGGAACTTCGTTCCATCCGGGTGTCCCTTGACACCTCTCAAGTTTTTTTTTAAGTAATCATGCACACGCAGCTTATTTATTTATTTATTTACTTATTTATTTATTTAGGTATAACAGATACTTGCAGTAGTATCAGCAGCGCCAAAGCATACTACAAGCTATTGGTTTTGGGTATTCAATTAGGTATATCTTATTCTAAATGTATTAATTATAATGTAATTATTACTTAAATGTTATTTTCAAATTTTTCATACATAAGTTTATAAAACTGTACAAGAACATATGGAATTTATCCGTATCCGTGCATGAGCTATCAATCTTATGCAATAGAACTACTGAATACTTATTCATAATAAATTGCAAAGTATTAAAAAAAGACATAAAATACAAAAGTGATCTGAAGTGTGCTTACTCACATAATTTTTATAAGTTTGAGTACCTAACAAATCATATCGTTAGTATTTTTATTTGCGAAATAATCTTCAACTAAGCGAGTGAGCGAGCGAGTGAAAATAAAAAGAAGCAAAAGGGAAAAGGAAGAATGCTATAGCAAATTGAATCAGCACTTGGTCGTATGGTTATATTGTATAACAATGAGCTGCTATGGTCACTGTGAACGTTTGGTTTTAACAAAGAGATGGAAAAGTTTGGACAGGGTATATTGTATATAATTTTAAAGTTATATTGAATAGCTTTTTAAAAACGACTATGCTAAATATTAAATCAAGTTATTGACATCTTGAGATAAAGAGCTACCAAAAGCAAACTACACATAACTAACTAAGAACTAAGATACTATGACACCTTCTGACACTCCAAACGTATGTCTAAAACTACGTGTAATGTACATTTTACGGTTATTTCTTTGCTGTGTGTAATTCAGCAATGGTGCCTACTCGTATGTTCCTAAGTCTGTCTAACTTTATGTTTATAACATTAGTGTAATTATTACTGTATAATAATATAACTAATTAAGGTTTTTTTATTGTTATCGAATCCAACGCAGAAAGATGATTTTTTGATACATTCGAAAACCTAATAATAAGCTGCTAATAAAGCATCTTTCAAAAAGGACCTCAGGACTCTTTTTCTTAATCGTCATTGACATCATAGAAGTTTTCATCTTAGATATTTTATTAATGCTTATATAGTTATTTATGTAAGTATATTTTGCAAATGTATATATGTATATATTTATGTATATTTGTATGTATCATATGTATATTTTACGTAGGTATTTGTATGTATGTATATAATTTACTTTATTAACCGCCTTTCGCGCTTTTCTCTTTTGTCCAATGGTTAGCTGGTAGAGAATGCATTAAGCATTAAGCTCGCCATTTGTACCGTAATATTTCTATTGTGGTCAATAAAGGTTAAATAAATAAATAAATAAGGCTACTGACATCATAAAGATCTCACAGCTCTGTACCACCATGCCTTGTCCGATATTTCCCACCTCCCTACTCTCACTGCTTGCTGCTGCATCTATTCCAGTTGTTCAGTGTTTATAGGTATTCGAAAGCTTTTAGAATTCTCGCAACCACATTTTTACAGTAAAAATTGTATTTGTAATTATTAGTTAAATGTCTTATTAATTATTACTTACCGCTTGACTATAATCTCACCTGAGTTATTTAATACTTTTATTTGTAATAAAAGAAGTATAACATACAATGTTTAAAGAATTTATTCTCATAAAGACAACAGTGACAACATGAGAACTTAATCTAGCATGTTGTAGATTTAAAACAATCGTTCGTAATATTTTTATAACAAAATAACACTCAGTAAGCCGTTATATATAAATAAATCCTTAAACATAATTTTTGAGAATATATTGTGCTAATTTTGTTTTATAATGTTTCAAAGTCGGTATTTTTTTTATATCTGAGGGTATTTTGTTGTAAAGCTGTGCTCCTTCAAATGTTATTGTAAATAAAACAATAAAAACATAAACTTATAACATAAACAATAAAACAATAATAACAAATAACAAGCATCATAATCCCATGTCAACAAAACAAAACCTGTCGCCTCTACCGTGTCTAGTGAGCGCTTCATTTTTCTTTTTTCCATAGGTGATTAAAAAAAAGAAACTTAATCTGTGGAAGTGTATCCACAGGCTAGTGAAAAAGGAATATCACGTCAGAACAATAACGTAAAAGCTGCAATCTGGCTTGACCGGTGCGTGAGTCTTTGTGCCGGAGTCACGCGCATTTCCATTGTCTCCCGTGCATTGTGAGACGAGGTGTCTATCCGTTAGGAAAAAAAACGTCCGTAGTTATCCTTGGAGGTCGTTCGCACTTCCCGATCACGACTTAACCGTACCTAAGTAATTTGTTTTATATTTTTAACAAATGTGAACTTTGAGAAAGCGTTTTCCCGATTTTATCTATTTAAGAGTCGAGTCGAGAGAGAGTATTTATGATAAAAGTGGAAATAAAGTATCTCATGAAATAAATATACCTAGTTAACAAAATTTATAACTTCGGAATTTAAACTATGAGGCCACGCGTAACTTGACTATTTTGACTATGAATTCCATAAATTAAAATAAAGCCCGATAGATTTAACTCAAGTAAATTTAACCGGCAGGTTTTAACTTAAATAATCCGATTTTTACATAAAAATATGTAAAAGTCTGCTATACCATATAAAAAGACACGAAAAGACTCTCAAAATGACACAGGAACCCCTAAAATCACGTTACCGTTGTTACCATCTCAACAGGTATTAAACCTTAATATCGGAGTAATAACCAACCGAGTATTAGGTAACCATCCGATCTTCAACAATAGTCACTGAGCAAGCATTACGGATGCTCCTGACCTTCTTACCGTTCTTTCCGCTAGTGAACTGGCAATAAAGAACAAATATACTGCCTATAAATGAAACGAAAACGCATAATACGCGCATTTGACGACGTAAAGTCGTTGTATGTAAAGAAAAAGCTTGAGTAATAAATGTTAAAAAACGGTGGCTCTGAAAATAGTTTGCATTGTGGCTACGTATCCTGGCCTCGGGCGGTTGACGAGATTTTCCTATGCCATCGCTTTCTAATTGTCTCTATTCTTCGTTGCTCTGTGGTTATTTATTGTCGCGACTGTTCATCGTTGAGGTCTAATCTTTATTATCTTGTGTATTGTGTACCATAGATTCATATCGTACCATGTTTGATACTATATTCTGAATGATTTACACTTTTTCATCTGGGTAGTAAATAATCGCCTCAATTCATAAAAGCAGTCAGAGCTTAAGTTCGTAAGGGTCGTAAATGTTGGTGGATGCTAATAAATCATTATAAAAATAAATGGCAATTTCTGTTAAAGTTCTTTCAGTAATTGGAAAAGAAAACGCTATTTGATTAACCTATAAGCTTTTTATATTTGGGTATTATGTTGTGGCTTCAGGTGTGTGTATCTATCCTTGAGTCTTCCGCCGTCCTAACATTTGTTAATTTAATTACATGAGCGACGCAAGGTCTTTTAGATGAGGTTGGTACCACTGAATTTTCATTAGTTTTGAGACATTATTACTAACCCTGAACTATGAGATATCAAACTGTTTTTTTTTTCTTTTTGTCAACTACACTTCCAAAATCAGTATACATCGTGCTAACAGGAAAATTTACTCATTGGGGACTACTAAATTACTTTTTACGTATTAAAATACACATCACTGATCAGCAAAAAAATCCCTGTCTTCTGTAAACAACTTGGAATGCTAATTCTAACATCAAAGAAATGTTTATGATGCTAACAAGTTCTGATTGTTGCGAGACGTAATCAAAGAAGTTTCTTTTAATTAACGACGGTAATGATGCGTAACTTTTCATTGAATTATAACGTTCTCATTGGACATCGTAATTTCAGTTGTTTAATTGGATGAGTTATTTGTAATAATTGCGAGAAATAAATTTAATTTTGGGAATGTAGATGAGTTTCAGATGCAAATAAGTACGAAAGTTTTCGTTTCATTAAAATTTTTGTTCGATTTACACGTCTTTTAATGTTTATAGTTGGTTAATCAGCCAACTAGCCACCTGGGTAAATTATTATATAAATTCTGGGCCTTCACAAACTTTCAATTGAACCCGTTGAAAAACAAGGTAACAGTGATAATACTTATTGAATACACAATCAAAACAAGTTCACTTTACACGATGCTTGGTAGAGATCGTTTACTTTAAGAATGAATGATTCCATTTAATACTATTGTAACAACCTGTAAGTGGAAATATCTATTTAATACAACATTAAAATGGAAAAGTTTATTTAAAACCTATTAAGAAAAATCCTAGTATTTCCACTAACATGCTATAACAATAATGCAACGTGCCATCACGTTATTTTTTAGAGTCGGCGATCTCTAGCCTTTTACGTAACTGATTGATACCATTTGAATCAAACTGGATTGAACAGCAACCAGTAACAAGACATTAAAAATGATCGAACATGATTTTCAAAATGGAAAATTTCCATTTTAGATTACTTCAGATCGCACAGTTGAATCAGTAAATTGAAACAAGGCACTCTGGACCGCAAATGAGCGGGGTGCGTGGGCGCCGGGTCAGACCCACGACCCAGCAATTAATCGAACAATTGATCCGTTTGCTTGCATTGTCTGATGAACCGATAGTATTTAACAATATAATAAATACTTTAATTTCCGACAAAACAGACCGATTTCAACTACAATGACTAAATATTAGGTATCATGGATTTATGCCTACTTGACTGGCTCTTTGTGGATCGATTCCACAAAACTTTGAAAAATTGGTGTCCCGATACAACGAAGAATCGCTTTTCTGAAGCTGTTCAAAACTAATTATTAAACATAATGTCCCCTTGTACAGTTTCTGCACCAAAATAATAGTTTCTGACTGCCATAACACAGCCCAAGAACAATTACTTATTTCAACGGCTGAACGCGATGAGATTTCTGATTAGCCAAACGTTTCCGATGTGATAACATATCGGCTGTTGGGCAATTTAGGATCCGCCATTAATAAACGTCCGCAGGCTGATGAACGCTCGCGTGTTACGGGACAGTGGCCGATCAATAAAGACGTTTCATTGAGGCCACACAACGGGCGAATATTAACCACAAAACCCGAAAAGCATTTTATTTCAATAATTTCGCTGATAGCATTGAATTTAATGGGAGATGTATCACAGCAAACACTAAAACATAATTTTAAATTTAACTCATCATGGAATGAACACATTTTTAGTATAATACGGGTACTCACGATATTTATTTTATTTTACACGCCGATATTTCGATCCAGTTGCAGGGATCGTGGTCGATGGCGCAAAGAAACTCTTGATAGGTTGACAGACGACGTTGATATTAGTCTATGACGAATGACGGATATCAGAAACCTGATATCCCACATCCAACATCCGAATCAAATAAATGAAAAAATGAGCAAACCCTTAGTGTAGATAACGTTGATACTATCTAAGTGTGTGTTAATGTTGTTTGTGAATACGGGCCTTGACTGCGTGGCCTTTTTGCAAGTAAAAGTTTATTTGCTTAACTTTTCTGCATCCCAAAATTTTATATTTAGAACTTTTGAAACTGGTTTGTTCTACTATTGATTTATTTTCTTAATTTGTATTATTTTACATTAAATTTCAGTAGTTCTTGTTCATTTATTTTGTTTTAATCGACCTTTACACTTGAAGCGATAATTTATCATAATTTTTATGTGCTATTGTATCGGTTTTTGTAACTTATTTATTATACTCGCACATTTCCTGGCTCCAATTCGAGAATCTTGTCCACTGATAACAGCCTTGCGCTCTCGACGTAAAAACGATAAGGTACGACTGTCTTCGAGAACCTTGTACAGCGATTACAATCATCCAAGAGGTGTCCGTTATCTGTGATTGGTCAAATTAATCAGATGAATCGATATGTTTGTCAGTGATTGGTCGGGTTAATCGAATTTATCGATCTATAACAATTAGGCAGTTCGCTTTGTAACTTATGGAATGTAATGGTTTTTGTTCTGTTTGGTGGTTCCGGTGTTATCTTTGAGTGGATTAACAGATACGTGCAAGGCATTCGTTAAACCTTCATTACATACATATAATATAATAAAATCACTTCATGGTACAATTACGTTAGTTTATTTACATTTGCAGGATAGTTTAATATTACTATTATCTACAAGAACTACAACAACTGCAACCTGTGAACTAGCTACGAAAATTTTTACGTGACTCTGGGGGCATACAATTTACACCTACATCTTATTGAAATAAAATAAGGCTCACAAAGATGGAGAAGATTCGTTTAAATTTAATTCGCTCTAGGTATTACCGATGTGGTAACTTTAATATTTTTCTCGTTCAATCATCATTTTCTTTGGTTCCACAATAATCTTTACTTCACCCATTAACTAAAGTAGATTGATTTAAAGTCGTCACAAAAAGAGCGCTGCGCTTATAAACCAGTGAGTCATTAATACAAGTCGTTAGCGGCCATCATTCCTGTATAAACCATGTTTAGCTACCGCACGTGCGCTCGCGCAAGAACGAGGGTGGTGGTATATGAAGAAACTCAAAATCGTTTTCCAAAAAAGTGTTTAATCTATAAGAATCTAAATTTTATCAAGCTATGGTTATAGCCTTTGACCTCTTGGTCAAAGAATAATTTTTTTTTTTTTTTTTTTTATTTATTTATAGAACCACCAACAGAATTACATGTAATACATGATCCAACAATACAAAGGCTTTAGGTTGCTATACACACATAATTCCACTTATAGGCAGTCACAGCATGCGTGTTGAAACTTAAAAGAGTACGATAACATATGTTAGTTAATGAAGTTAGTTAAAATAGTGACTAATCTAATGTCGTCGAAATATTCATTATTTTAATGATTTTATTTCTGAATTTTACAATATTATCACCAAAAAGATCAATACTTTTGTCTTTAGACAATATTTCTTGGTACTGTTTACTTATTCTAGGTATTATGGAATTTTTCCCAAGGTTGGTCCTGTAGGTGTTATGAGTGAGCAGTGTTATAGGACTCCGCGGTAACCGAGGCGGAACTTTAAGAGATAGTTGGCTAAGCAGTTCAGAATTATCCATGGTCCCGTTAATGAGCTTATGCAGGAATACCAAGTCATGCAATTTACGCCTGTCTGAAAGTGTGTTTAGGTTGAATTTTTTAAGCCGTGTAGTGTAGGGTAATTTTTTATCTGTTCCAGTCAAATAAAGCTTAGTGAACTTTTTTTGAACGCTTTCTAAGCGATCCTTGTGAAGTTGGTAATAAGGGTTCCATATGACTGTACCATACTCTAGCTTGCTTCTTACTAGTGTAGCGTACAAAATTTTTTTAGTCTTGAGGTTTTTAAACGGTTTCGAATTTCGAAATACAAATCCAAGTGTTTTACGTGCAGATCTACAGATGTTATCGATGTGGACATTAAAGCGTAGTTTAGAGTCCATTGTAATGCCTAGATCACGAACAAAATCACATTTCTGTAGCTGGCTATTATTTATTGTGTACCTGGTATCAAGTAAAGAACGTTTTCGCGTGAAGCTTATGGAAGAACACTTAGCAGGATTAAGGTCCATGCCATTTGTTTTGCACCAATCAGCAACTCTGTCAATGTCCTCCTGTAAGGACTGAGCGTCTTCGGTTTTTAATATATTTTTACAAATTTTGAGATCATCGGCAAAAATAAAATATTTTGAATTTTGGATGCAATTGGTAACATCATTTATAAATATATTAAACAAAAGGGGTCCCAGGATAGAACCTTGGGGTACACCTGAAGTTACGCTGTACGCGTTTGATAAATAACCTTTGATTGCAACAAATGAACATCTATCAGTTAGATATGAGGAAAGCCACGTGAGAAGTGATCCTCCCACACCAAAAGAGGAGAGTTTAGCTATTAACAAGTTGTGATTTACCTTGTCAAAGGCTTTCGAGAAGTCCGTGTATATAGTGTCCACTTGCTGTCTTGAATCTACGGATGCCATTACGTAATTCACGAAATTGGATAGGTTTGTGATGGTGGATCTGGCACCTACGAACCCATGCTGGGCTTCCGAAATTGATTGGTGTACGTGGCGTGACAGTATTGGATGTACAAGGGACTCGAAAACCTTTGCCAAGGATGACAAAATTGAGATAATTTGAAATTTTTGCATTAGATAATCCTTAATTTGTAATAGTTATTATGTATTTTTTGGGAATAGCTATCAAACGAACAAGAATGCCACTGGAAGGCAAGTCGCGATCGCTGTATAGAGTACACAGAAATATAATTTTCAATGTAGCTAACAATAGATATTTTAATATCAGCCGCAGACGTAAGACCAGACTTAGCAATGAGTGACCTAAAATTAAAGATTTCTATCGAAATTTTACGTCTAGTAAAAATTTTAAGTTACAGGATTGTAAAGTTCTTATCAGAACATTATGTTATTTCATGCATGAGACAAAATAATGTTTTTATTTACTTTTCCTGTAACTTCTATTTTAGGATTTAACATAATATCTATCTTATATTCTTAGGATTTTACTTAATATCTATCTTATACTCTCTTCAAAATAATTTTCACTATCAGTAATTCGTCAACAAGTAGCTCGGTATACCACGCCCGCGACTAATCCTGACTAACCGGTTGGTCATCGGCCCAGCCCAGGCGCATTGTTCTGAGTCTTTTTACTCTCCAGACGGTCCTAATAGATTTCAATTACGAGCTATTTCTTGTCCGTTCGATGATAACTACACTGGCAGGCGGTTTTACATCTTGATCTCGCTACTACAACGTTATAAATGAAAGTTTGTGTTGCTTAAAAGTTTGTTTAAAATTTTAAGGCTTACACGGTTGTGTATTCTGGGCTAGCCATGCCCTGACTAATAAGCTGAAATGTTTTTTTTTCTAATATTAAAGTTTTTGATTACAATTTTAAGGAACAGCTGAACACCTGCTTAAAATTTCTTTCAATATCTTGAAACAACGCTTAAAATTCCTACATAATATAATATTTTACAAATTTTCCAGCGTTAAAATTCACTGGAAACTGATCCATTATTTATACATATAATGCAAAAAATATATGACTTATACTATTGTAATTTGTTGTTGATAAAATCAAATTAATAGTACAGTATAAGAAAAAATAAAGTCAAGTCAATTTAAATAGAAATTATCGGCAAAATATTTGCACAATTCTCAATCTTATATCAAAGGTTAATAAACTTAAATTTAACAATGTCATCATCGTTATATAATTTTACTGATTCTTGGGTCGAAAAAATGGTGATTTTTGATGAACGAAACAAGATAAATTTTTAATGAATTTAAAAACGAAACTCACATGCATCGTGCTTAACTTTATCAATCCCTGGTTCAATAAAAATAAACTCTCATTTAGAAGCTACCGTCCGACATAACTAAAAGGTGTATGATCTTTCTTCAATTTAATTTGAGACCTATTGGTTTATAAAATGAATACACATTTGATCGGACGTTTCAGTATGGAAATTTCATCCTTAGGTGCTAAATCAAATAAAACCAGTTTACAATAGTTATCGAATCATTGTGTTAAAATGACGGGCACATTCATCCAGTGTCATGTTCGATAATTTGACACGTGTTCGAATTTTGACAGCAACGTCGGGTTAATCAGTTTTGCTTTTATTGGATTCTGGTCCAGTTTGTGCTTTGTATCAATTAACGAGAAGATTATTGATCCAATTGAAAACGTCTGATTGGTAATGGCTGATGCTTTATCAATTAATTTATCTTTTATTACTGTTATGGTTTTCATTTATGATGTTAAATTTTGTTCAACTCTTATTTGTGACGTTTATGACAAGAAGTAATTACGTTAATTATTCAAATTTAACTTCACATAAAACTTCTTTTATATTTGGTAATTTATTACCCTTACGCAACAATGTACGCTTGTTTATTTGTGCCATCATACATAGGTATCAAAAACTGTTGAGAGCATGAATTGATGTATGTATTAATTTCACAAAGGCTCAATGTTTTTCATTATCCCTTAAGATCGAAGTAATAGAATAGATGACTAATAAAACATAGCTATAAACAAAACTGGGTAATCCGTGTCCGACGAAGATTTATTCCGCGCAACATATCAGACGATCTCAATTTGTTTGCCTCGGCCCAGCTACCCTTGACCTCGACTCGAGAGCTGTTTAGCAGCTTCATTATATTATAGCAAAATTTGGAAACTTAACCCAGTAACATAATTTCAGATAGATTTTTATTGGATACAAAGTGACATGGTTTGTGAATTTGTGTGATTTATAAATTAAAAATAATTATATTTTTTCACACTTCACAGAAAAGGTTTCAATGAACCCGCTCATTGTTTGATTTAGGAAAATATTTATAAACACCACACGTTTATGTAATAGTTTTGCATAATTAAGACAAAATAAAGATTTGGAGTCTAAAATTAATTGGGTTATATTACATGTGGAGTTGTAATATGTTACTCGAGAGTGAAATCAGTGGACGGTAGGGACGGTACTTGCCTTCAAATAGCCCGTTCGATTGTAAGCTTAGTATTAAAGTAGAAATTTAGAAATTTGGTGTTAGAAAGAGAAGATAAATGTATGAGTAAGAGGATGTATAGTTTATAAATGTATATGTATATTGTACGTAAGTAGTATTTGTATTTTTTTTTCCTTCTTAAGTAGTTTTAACACCTGCCATCAGTTCTTTCCACATCCACCCAGGGTTGACTGGTGGACAATGCCATTAGGCATTAAGTTTGACTTTGTTCATCCTTTTTATAAGGTGACATAAATTTTAAATAAATAAATAAATAATAACTAAAGAGAAAGTTTATAGATACAAAAAGATACAAGCCAGTATAGAGACTAAAGTATCGCTAAAGAATCGCGATAAAGCACTCTAATGTAGTGTAACCCCGTTTCGTGGCGTCAAGTGCCATTAAAAGTTTGAGCCGGGCTGAGACAAGTCGCCATTTACTGCGCGATATATCGCGGACGTAAACGCGTTTAGCAGTTTAATATAAAAATTATTTTCAGCAAGATATTTTTTTCCGGCTTAAGCTTTAGAGTTCTGTGTTCAAATCCTGCACGACCCTCAAATAATTCAAAGTTAAGCCAATGCTTGACTACAATCCCATCTGCAAGAAAGACTGAAATCGATTATAGTTGAAAAACACAAAAAAGTTACAAGTAAACTTTAAGAAATAGTTATGCTAGTAACAAAGTCAAATAATTCAACATTCATTTTCGTCTATTAGGGTTCCGAAGTAAAATCGAAACCCTTATAGTTTCGTCATGTCTGTCCGTCTGTCCGAAGCAAAACACCGAGATCCTTAGAAAACTGTAATTTGGCATGGATTTAAATATTATAACTCCAGAATCGTAGAATAAAATATTGAAAAACATGTTTTTTCAGGGTACCTCCCCTAAACGTAACGTGAGGATGAATTTTTTATTCGTCGCATACCCTAAGTTCAGGATATCGTTAAAAAAGATCTTTCAAAAGATATTATGGATCTTTTAAGACTATTTTTTAAATTAGAGGTCCGTTTGCGAAATATTTGCCTCCAAAGTACTAATTTTGGTTAGAGTCAAGTGTCACCTCCCCCCCCCCCCTCCCGCCGGCTAAACGGTTGGAGTTAACAAGTGAAAAAATTTTCAAACATAGGTTATATTACGACCCATGTGGCGCAATGGTTACCATACCGGATCGCCGCGCCAAGGGTCCTGGGTTCGATTCCCAGCGAGGCGGAAATTTGAATGATGAGTTTGAATTTCTGTTCTCGGTCTGGGTGTGAATGTCCTTGTCTTGTGTGTTGTCCATGGCACCCACGACACAGGGAATCCTAGTGTGGGGCTATGAGTGTGAAGCGTTATTTATTATATTATGAATTTACAAGGAAAACTATCGCGGCTTTATTAACATAAGTAAAAACTTACTACTTCGGAACTTTACATTGCGCGTAGCTTGACACGCACTTGCCCGATTTTTTGTATTTTATTCTCCTTAATAAAATCATTTAGCTTAAAATATTCATTCAGCAACTATCATCATCATTACCAACTTATCACAATTCGCGTAACCAGTTAACGTTCACATTATCACTATTTATGACAACGTCACTCCTCAATTACGACGAGCGATGTAAATCTATTTATGACGTCGTCATTCGCAATTTGGGCCGATTGGATCCACTGAATATTACAAGAGGTATCCAACCCGCCGGGTCCGGAGCCATATAAACTTGCAAATATATGAATGGACCGACTGGATAGTTCCTAACGATTGAATTAGTCCGCTGAACTTCGACCGTTACACTATACATAGATTAAGCAAGATACGTTTGAAGTCTTGAAGGGTTTCTGCCTATTTTATACCTTCATGTTTTGGGTTAATCACTGATATAATTATGAAATTAATTTCTGAACGAAAAAGAATAAAAGAGATAGCCAACATTTTTATTAAGAAAGAGAATAAGATGACGTACGAAATAGACATATCAAAATACCATAAACGAGTAAGCTAAATAAATCTGTTACATTTTGTAATTTTAAAGGTTTTTTTAAATATAATATGTCTTCGGAATCATGGCCATAAAGCATGTACTGATTTTAAAGCGTTTATTTTAATCGAAAGCCTTGTCTATCGAGATGGTTCTTTGCTATATTTGGTAGCAAATATACCGATCGACGGGTTTCTTTACGTGTGTGATTTTAAAATTACTTTGATAATTGATAATTGACTTTATATTGATAACCCTAGCCTTTCAATTTGATAAATCCGTCAGTTTAGAAATAACAATTTGTCCTCGTTACATAAATTCCTCAGTAGCAGGTAATTTCAAAAACACTCACCCTACTTTGTGTACTTTTATCTATGGGAACATGAACCAATTGTATCGAACGAACGAATTAACGAGTGATGAGACGGGAAACGTGAATAAAATAGCTTATTGAATTTAACTCTGCTGCTGACCCTCGTGTGCAGAATTTATAATTGACGTCAGATTTATAGTTGAAAGATGACTCCCACGTTTACTTGTAAGGAAATTTTAAAAAGGAATATCTTGTTATACTCAGTAAATAAAAATAATCTTAAAATAGCCCATTGCGCGAATATTTTATAAGTAGAATGAAATGTTACTGAAATAATACAACAATAAATTGTTACTTAGATATGTAATAATTGGGTTTTAATTTACACGAACAAAAAAACAATAGGCGTGCAATTAGGTAGCAAAGGAGTACACTAAATGCCTATCTTACATCCATAAATTAAATAATAAATTTTATTTTTAGCAAGCCCATCACACCGGGCTGAATTAACCTAGGTGAATAAAGTCGACGGTATATAAAATACCTTTTTTTCGACGGAGAAAATATTCCAAAGATTTACTACAGGCTCCGGGATATCAGGTGAACACACCGGTGCCCGAAATACCTATACATTGTACAAGCAATTGCAGTCACTGTTGTTAAGCGACCAGTGCTGCCATTGCACTGCAACGGATGCCAAAGGAATCTGGAGTGTTTACTTCATCTGCCGATAGATGTCATGTTTTGGTGTTGTGCTACAATGATGGCTTTTGTATTTTGATTGTTAAATTGCAATCCGATCATTATCTTTGAGATAGTTTAAAGCATAAATTATCTCTAAGTCTGTTCCGAGAGTAAAGGTCATTTGTGTAGTCCTCCGCTGGCAACTGCGATTTGCAAAAATCTAAGACTCGGGTTGGTCACTGAGACTAAATTAATGTAATTTAATTGGAACAAAGTGTTGGAGTATGGTTTCAATGTCGAAAAAATACCTGGCTTGCTGTAAGCATCTATTAGTTTCAAGGATAAATACATCTATTATCGGTGTGACAGATTTAAATCGCCTTTTTCAGTACATGACAAAAAACATTCCGAATTATTATGTTAGGGAGAATTTAATATTTAAAATACGAAGCAAGAATTATCCGACTTATTCGAGTATGGTCTTGGCGGGCAGGTGTGCGAAAACTTAGGCTATACATATTCATGTAAGCAGTCGAGCCTCAAATTGTTCGGGACGAAGTTGGCGCACCGGCTGCGGGAATTGTAAAAATGTCGCACGGTTTTGCAAATGATTAAGAACAAATGTATAATCCTTGATGTTATGAAGTATAGCTACGCGTGGCTGGAATAAAGCATTGCATTTAGTCCAAACGTGGCCTAAAGCAGGACATCGGTCTTTTCTTTTCATTGAGAAGGGTTAGAGCGCGGGCAGTGTGCTGCTCCAATGCAGACTGGAGGACAGGTTAATGGCCAACCTTAGGAAGAGTTGACTTCCTAGACATCAGTGACTCCTCAGCTGAACTAATTACAGTTATTTATTGATCCACCTGATGGTAAGTGGCTATCGCCGCCCATGAACATCAGCAACACCAAAGGCATCACTGATGCGTTGCCGGCCAAGAAAGAAAAAAGAAAAAGAAAGAAAGAACTGGCTCTCAAGCCCCCAGCCAGAACACGACGAGTCGTAGTCGTTGAAACTGATTCCTTACTGTCGAATAAATCGCCTGCTTTTATAGAAAGAAACTCCATTGTAAGGGGTACGGTAAGTACTTATCTACCTCTTTATTTGTCTTTGACCTTAGAGTCGACAAATGCCACTAGTCTGAAACTCTTGCGTACTCTAAAATAACTATTTATAAACTGTTCACTATTATTAAAATTTGCTATTTGACATCTTAAATATAAGGACTAATTTGCAAAGCTTGTAAAGACTAAAGTTAACTAACTTCACAGCGAATACCTAGGTAAGCATTTGGCACAAGTATCACTGGCTTTGTTGCCGAGTTTATTAGTTCATATAAAGCACCACTAGAACTAGGAATATGGGGTCTTAAATTGAAATTAGCCACTCGTTCGTCGCCAAATACTAGCGGAGCCTACGAATACTGCACCCACCGCTTACGGTGTATCGGATAGTGTCCAAGTTAAAGACGATAACCGGTTTAATAATACAAAATAACTTGCTCTCCAAACTTTAAAAATATGGAATGATTAATTCTAATACAACGAAATTAATAATAATCGTAAGAGTACAATCGAAATACAATACAAATGAAATGGACGACACAGAGAAGAGTCCACATTAATTATTCTGCTGCAGGCAATGGAGTCCAGAAATTACCACTTTACAACCTATTCATGTTCATTATTCATTATTAGAATTTCCTTATCAATATAATATATAAAACATATAATAAAAAAATATGTACGGATGTCCTTTACAGACTGAAACCATCCAACTGATATGCCTCAGAATGATTTAATTTGTAAGGTAATTCGAAGGTGGTTTGAGATTACTAAAACAATTCATTAGGCACATTCGGTCCATTGATAAAGTCGATTTTCCACCTTTCCCATACTATTTGAAAATATTATAATATGTAAACATGGCGCGTCAAAAACACTGATCGATCATTCTCAATAGATTTTTTTTGCGTAGTGGAACACGCCAGGTATCCACTAGTAGCTTATAAACTTAAAAGATGTACCAAATTTTAGCTCCCTTACAGTAGTTTTGTAAAATCCCCGGTCTCACACACAAAAACAAACACGACACATAAGAGATATTTATGTGATCTTGAAAGTTTTTTGGACTAACTCTTCAAACATTGCTGTTTTACTCAAAAAAGGTAATAACGTTTTCTAGTAATGCATAACAAACAAGAAGGACTAAAAACTGCATTGTTCTTTACATCTCCAAAATCTTCGATACCTTGTACCTTGCACTGCTTCCGAAAGCCCGAAACCTGGAGCGGTGCCACGGAGCAGGCCATCAACACTTGGTGTGTGACAAATGAAGCGGAGTATTATGAAGAAACCCCTCGTATTTCGAGCGCCGGCTGGCAGGCTAGGAGTTATTGTACTACATTAGAATGTTCCATGCCATCCAGATGTGGCAATAAGGCATAGACTGCTGGTATATCCTTGGGTTTGAAATTTAAAACTCTTTGACGATGATTTCGAGGCTCACCGTTATGAAAAAATATTGTATAATGCCTACCTATGCGTAAGCTATTTTTATAGCAATTAAATGAAAGGACACTATCAAGGTAATCTTTCACTTATTTAGTTTTCTATGTTTTCCACTACAGAATGCACTACAGCATTTCCCTCTTTTTATGAGGATATTAACATAAACATCTTGATTGGCATGAATATTCGTGAAAAAAACGACAACTACAAAAATTGAAACTATCCAATAATATAAATATTTTCATGTTCGTATCCGTAACCGAAACGGTATAATGGTATAACTTAATGACTAGATTCTGTTTCTATTCCAAAAGACCGCCTTGCGATATACCTGTTTCAAACATATTCTTATCCAGGTTTTGAATGTTTCATACAAGGAGTACGGCAGACATGCAGAATGATAACTCCAAAAAACATAAATATTGTTCGTTTAATAAAATTTAAGAGACCGCTCACGTGTTGTGTAAAAAACATTTGGTCACAGCTATTCGATTAGTATACTGTCCGCGAGAAGTTATACATAAATTAGTAACGACTTGTCGAATCGGTAACTACTTCGCAACTTGTGGGCTAACTTCACTTCATTGCAAAGTTTTTGTCTCTCCCGGCCACTGGGTGATAAACTTCTGCACGATTTAACTAAATGATAATTTAATCAATTTGTTTTCGTAGGCACACATAATTTCTAACGCTATTTAATGTTTCTTTGCAAGAACTTTTGATTCCTAAATTAAATAACGTCTATTTGATCTCTGGATCTATTCAGAACAAACGTAAATGCCGCTGTTTTTCAGTCTTACCCATAATCATAATGTATTTTAAATCATCCTATTTTTCCTCATGATATTATGACCAAAGTACTATTTTGAGATACTACCTGGGAGGATTATCTCGAGAACGATGGTTAAGAGCCTCGTCTTAATAATAGAGCACAGTAAACACCTGATTGTAACCTGAATTAAGTTACTGCCATTTGGATTTTTTGTTCGTAAACTAAGTGATTATTTTTATTATTATTACGCCTGATTTAGTTGTTGAATCTACAAAGCTTATGCAATATACATGAACATTTATGACCTGAGGTATATCCGCGATTACTTTACTTAGCCGGGGATTTGACAAGGATCAACGGGTGCGTTGCCTCACTGATCTACTAGCTCTGTTTTATTGACCATTAGCGAGGATAACAGGATTACCTTGATGAAATAGCTGTCATCCAAATAGTTGGATTCAAAACTATGATCCTACTTAATAGTCGGTGGTGCAAATGTGACTGTGTTCATATTGAGGTTCAGGTCAGATTAAAGACGTATTTATAATTTTAATACCTCGGTACGCCCAAGCTTGTAGCTACTATTATTATGTTCCTAAAGATATAAATACATATAAATAGGTTTCTCCATCTACATGAGAATTTCACAACGGCTCTTTTAGCACTTTCAATCAGATCTGGTCACTGAAAGTGTCGGGAAGACAATTATCTGCTTTACTATTATATTTTTCAAAATTTACATTATAGTTGTTGTTGTTGGGACGAACCATATCCATATTTGATCAGAAGTTGATGATAACCTACTTATTTTTGATTTTATTTATTCAACGTAAAGAGAGGAGACTTTTTTGATCAAACTTGTTTATTTCAAAGACAAATCTAAGATTCGTTCTCGTAGACAATAATAAAGTTTGTCCTTCTGTAGAACTTGGCATAGTTCTAGTGTTCAGACTTCTGATCACAATCAACTAAGTACTTTGGATTTTGTTGGCTAACGGGTTTATTTGTGGTTAGGGCCATTTTTTATTACTATACTCATAGTTACTTAGGAAAGAGGGTTAGCCCAACAGATCTACGTCAGGATAATAATTTATATCCCTAAGTTTTATTCGTAGGTAGTTTATCCAATTTTGAATAAAACAGGAATGGTTACACGTAGATTTCTTTGTCTCAAGAATATTATGGAGGTACCGATAGTATATATAATTATATTGTATAGATTACGCTTTTTTCATATAAATAGCTGACAAACGTCTGACGATGAAAAAGAAAGAAAGTACATTCTTTCTTCTCTCTGTCTCGGCCAGAGATGCTCAGTGATGTCTTATGGTTGATGTTTATGTGAGACGTCAGTGGATGACGGTGGCCATTTATAATCAGTTAATCCAATTGATCGTAGGTTAGCTATTCACATAAACATAAAAAATATAACAAAAGTGCTTATAAGTATTATTAAACGGAATTTTGTGTTCAATTGGGCAAATGATTTCCATGATCCTTATAAAATATTACAACATCGCAAATCCGTATTACAGAAGTCGAAAATCCGTTTATAACTAATAACGTGTTACCAATAAACGGACAACGCTTCTCCACTAATCCACACTGGAGCAGCGTGATGGAATATGCTCTGGCTCTCCTCTTTAGAAGAGATCCATGCTCAGTAGTAGGCCATTTGGGTAGAAACCAAAGGGACAATAAAACCCAAAACTTTTCAGTTTCGTCAATACCGTGCAGCGCAAAGACATTTGCCACGATTACAGAAGCATTTTCTTTTTAATCAATCGTAAACGTCAAAGACACGTCGGCTTTCAGCAGGACGCAATTAAAAATTGCTTTGTGCGAGTGCGCCTTTACGGGACTAACGAAACCAACTGCAGGCACGTTGATTAAATTTTAAATTTCAAACACCGACCATGGAAAGGATTGTCACGTCAGATGCTATTTTTTAACATTTGGGTGTTTGTTCCTATTTGTATACAGGAAGGTTCTTTTTTCCTTTCTAAAGAACGACCTTCAGTGAGTCTGTTAGTGTTAGTTTACTTATGGAGGGGATTTGATTTCCGATCAAGGCATACATTGATTTTAAACTTTAGTATCACAGATACAAAACTCATCATGGTCAAGCCTTTAATAGTAGGCGCAGTGGGGTAATAATAAACCCTTATTACCCCACTGCACCGGAAAGAGGGCTATGTTTTTCGAGTGTATGTATGTATGTATGTATGAAAACACAAACAAGATTTGATTGGTTGAAGAATGGGTCTCAACTGTTAATCCTATGCTTTAGTTGTTCAGTATTACTTTTATCGACATTCTAAACTACGAACCTTTTTTATTTTTTCTTTTATATATTTGACGGCGCCACCATCAATTTTTTGTAAAAGAAACAACGTTCAACGGGCAATTCGAACAATCGAACGATGTGTCACTCGATTCACACCACAGAGCCTATATAAAGCAGCGCGCGCGCACAACTCGATTCATTCGTTCATCGACCATTGCCCAGTGCACACGTTACGTAGGTACCGAGTTGTTTTGTTACCGAGTAACCTAGACATCTGGATCTATTGAATTTGGTTTAAAACAATATTCAGAATCAAACGAGTAACAGAATCAGACGACTATGCGAGGATTGGGGTGATTGGAAGGGGTGGTTGGAGATCACTGGGCCGTCGGGCCATATATTTTAGCTGTTACTCGGATAATTGAAGACAATCAGTTCTAATCGCGTATTTAATTATAACTAGTGTAAAACCTGTGTTAAAATGAGTTTCTGACTAAAGTGATGTAAACGCCCACTGTTGCTATTATTTCCCGAACCATCCAACTAGTCATATTTGCTACATATTTATAACATAACAGGTACCTAAGAATCGTTTGGAGTTACATTCAGACTGTGGTTTGACCTAGTAGTAACTTTTTTTATTTAACTTTTTAGTTTATTTTCTCGAGTAATCTTGCGCTTCTAATCTTCAATATGAAAAGGCACTATTATGATTGATGCAGATATTCAATCCGTTCTTGAAAGCCTCCACTCACAAACCTAAAAGTAAAAACCTGAAAGTTCAAATATTTGGTTAACGACGTGTCCAAAAAGAGTTTTCATGTTTTTATTTTCAATGCACGGATGTCCCTGCCCGGGGCCGAGCTTTAGAAAGTTGCACGTGCGAGCCTACGTCATGTGCGAGTCAAAATAGATTTAGTTGAATCTGCTCGTATATTTTACATTTTCAATAGAATATATGGTACCAAAGTAAAAACTGTTTTGAAGACAAAGTACCATTGCAAAAATAACATTTTTAAATACAACTGGCATTTTTGAGGAAGAAAGAAACATTGCAGTGATTTAGCATTGCGTTATTCTATAGCTAAAATTAGGCTAAAACATTTTAATGGTGTCCTAATATTATCTCATAATTATAATAGGTGAAGTATCTATCGGTATTAGAAGAAATCTCATTATCTCAACTTGTTAGGTATATACAAATTTGTAATATCACATCAAAATCAGAGAGGAGGAATGAATAGGGTTTATCTATTGGTATTCAACCGAATACAAAGAGGCTTTTTCTTGTAGGTTCTCTTGTCTATCGTAGGTTACAAGACCAATACTTTCGGACTCACGGGTGTATGTGAAAGTGTCCCAATCCATCCATCCATCCACCATCCATCAGCCCTTGGATGTCCACTACTGGACATATGCCTCCCCTAATTTGCGCCACTCTGACCGGTCCTGAGCCTTCTGAATCCAGCGGATGCCCGCTGTCTTCTTCAGGTCGTCAGTCCATCTTGTCAGGGGGCGTCCTGTACTCCGCTTTCCGAGACGCGGGCGCCATTCGAGGACCTTTCTTCCCCAACGGTTATCGGTCCTTCGCACTAATCCCAATGGTCCCAATGGTCAAGACAATTCCCTATAGCAGCCCAACCGCACTCCGTACTTTTGGTATGATGATACAAGTACGTGTCGCGTTCGACGTGTCGGACCAATTCCTGAAGGGATGTCATATATTAGTAATCAATCACACATGTCAGCATAAAAAAGACAACCCTGACTTTGTCAGAGAGGATAAGTGTTACTATCAGAAAGAGAGGCAACGTCTAGATGAATATAACTGTTGACAAGCGTCAAAGTAAAGTATTTGTTTCTTGCACTCTTATGAAAAACTATAAGGATAAAACATATTATTAAGCGTTTATGAATAAGGTTGTTGCAGTGCAATGAGGCCTTTACCTGCGCGAATAGCGTATACCCATAGATTACCTAATAGTTAAGGAATTTACCGTCAAAAGCGTCTACGTTGAATCAAACCATTGCAGTCCACACGATAGCAAGAAACTTCTCCTTCACTCCGCGGTATAAAATCTGCTATAATTCAATTATTACGCTATCTTGACCGCGGGATCGCGCTAAGTTAATTAGACTTAGTTAGCCGCTGCACTCGCCTCAGTAATTAACTTATCTCTTTTTACACAGATATTCAGGTCTCATTTAATCACAATGAAGTAAGAGTTGAGTCGTTTGAATAATACAATTACTTTGTACGTTTCTTCCGGTCCCACTGAAAATCGGTGAAGCACGAATCGGATGTAGTCTGTAGTGGCCTTGTACATTAAAATTTAAAACAAAACGTTATACAACACTTTATAAATATTACCTAAAATAATAAATTTATGACATATTATAACATAATAAATACAGTATCACCTTTGCGAAATCATTCAGGTTACACGAAAATAAGTCCAGTCTATCGTGAGCCTAGTTGAGCGTATTAATTGCTCGAGTAATAGGTGCCTTGGCCAGCATGTTGATCCTGGTCGTAGGGACAGCTAGCAGTGGTTATCGCCGTCTCCTCCAAATGTAGCGCTCCAGCACTGTTAAGCCAAGATAACTCAAAAAACCTGGATTATGGGCTATACTTCCCTGGCTATACCTCTATATTGAATAGATAATAAATTAATTACGTAGTTTTGCAAGAACAACCAACATCCATACAAACTTACATTATAATATTAGTAGAAAGTAAGTTTTATATTCAGAACAACATGTAGGAATGTAAACATAATTTAGAATAGACACTCCAGAGATTCGTTAGAACATAAGCAAAACATTTAATACACGAAACCTTTAAAATGTCCATGGTAACAATGTAGGTCAACTTTCAATACTCACAGGTCGCTTTGAGAACTCAATGTTGTTTTTTAACGTAATTAGTGTAGCAAAGCCAACTTTTGTACCCCCGGCTATGCATGAAGCCCAGTTTATTCCGACCCCTCGAGTGAAATAAAAATGATGAAAATTGTATGTATTTTGTTCTGCATGGCATGTCAGTATATGCTGGTTTTGCTAGTGTTTCGCACTTTCTAGCAAGAAGAAGAGTTGTATTGAGTGAATAAAAGCAGTCGCTCAGAAATACTGAATAGCAAGGAGTTGTTGTGTCGGTTGAAACAAATGTTCCACTTACGGTGTCAATTAAAATATTACGAATGTTAAAATATTGTGAGAATTGTGCTGTTGGTAGTACAGTAGCATTTCACATTAATAAACGGGGTAAAGAGGTAAGGTACTTTTTAGTTCTATCAGATCAAAAGAATGGTACCGAGATTGAATTTCTCCTATGTGGCGTCAGTAAGAATAAAACCAAGACAAAGTGATGTTATTTGCCAATATAGCTACATACACCATACAATCGCTAATATTGTAGAAATTATCCTTTTAAAATGAAGGCGGCCCCACTATCAATCTACTAAAACTCGCTATAACAAAAATGGTAATGAAATTCAAAATAAAACTTTGAAACAAGTGAAAATATTATCTTAAATTTATTAGCAATTCAAGAGTTACAGTCCATTTATTAATTCAGTTCATTGGCTCATTGGCTCATTCCGCAGCGCGTGGTCGAAGTTGCCTAGAATTTGATTTATTTGCGGAGAACTTCGCGTACTAGTTATTCACGCTCAGTTCCGTACCATCTGCATCTTTATTTATTTAATTTTTCGTTAAATATACAACACTCTGCCCGCAGATTTTCCTGCATTTTCCGGGATTATAAGTACTCTATATCTAATTCCCGATTATGGTCTACGTATGTAGAAAATTTCATGAAAATAGCAACAAGCATTCATATAAGCATTCACATTTTAGAATATTACTCGTAGTAGGATGTAGGTCGCCGTACAAAATACTTATAATACCTTCTAAAAGCAGTCTTTATATCTAATCGTATGTATGTGCGCCCTGCACAATTAAATATAAGCAATTGCCAATGTACCTAGACTATAAGAGCAAATTAAAATTAGGTGTTAGTTTAAGAGACCCGCGTAGACCAACTGATACCCTCATTATAAAGACAAGTTGGTGACGCATACTCCTCCAGCAATGAGGTGGTTGATCATAATTATTATGAGGTATTGTAAACTCCGACAATGCCTTTTTTGATCAGATGCTCTTTTGATCAGAATTTAGACAGGTCTTGTTTTAAACTGATTTTTTTCGGTGTAGAGCGTCTTATAATTCCTTATTAATTACCCCAAAGGATATTTGCCAAAGGATGTCCAATTTACTCTTGCTTTAAGTTATTTTTTTTCATTGTGCATCTTAGAGTGATTAAGTTCTACCGGTTCTACCGGTAGATACCGGTAGTAGAACGTAGGGTACATTAAATATAGTTCTTTGACTAATATAGACGAACGATTCTGAATAAACTTTCAACAACAACTTTTCGTCCGTGTCTCCGAGCGTGTTGCTTCCCCCGCGCCATCTGCCGTTGCATTCCGAGACTTTGTCATTTGTACAAAGTTTTTTGGTAGAATTTGAATTTCATTGTGAATGAGGGACCAACTAGCTCCGCGCCATTTTGAAGTGAAAGATTGTAAGGCTTAGTTTAGTTCATATTGAAATTACCTTTGCTAATAGCTTTTGTAATAGTTCTTTTTACGAAAAAATATAGAGAAGACCAAAAAAATAAAATAGATAAATGATTATAAATTATATGAAAATAAAAATAAAATATTTTTTAGGATAGCTATGCTAATGGATCTAGACGATAATATAATACATCCAGACGTTACGATAATAATGTAACAGGTGTTTCGATTTAAAATCTAGGGGCACGGTCGTGCCCCCGCCGAGACGAGAGCACTATCTACCCTTTCTCGAAACGCTTCGTCGTTTTTTAGAAACCTCATATCTTGGGTTTGGATTATACCATATAAACAAAATTTGTGGGATATAATGTCAATAGAGGACTTATTAAACTTAAAAAGTTTCAATTGAATGACTACACCCATGACTACATCGCCACTTACCATCAGGTACGATTGTAGTCAAGCATTTACTTATAAGATATAAAAAAGCAACTTACAAAAAGAAGTGAAATCCCACCAAAAATATTTTCATGAAAAATGTTGCCACGACGAGACCAAATTATTATGCAGAGGCAAGCTTCTAACTCTACACGCCCTTACTCTACAAGCCCTATATAACATCACAAACTCTACACCGTAGTCAAAATATGTGGCTTGGCCGATTCACTACTGGGTGAAATGTGAAAAATTTTCACACACATGGTCTCATCTTGGCAACCTTTTACATAAAAATGTTTTTGGTGAGATATTTCTTCATACCGTGTGTAAATTTGTTGCGCATATGTTTAAGTGTTAAAGGTTTCCTTGGGCTTGGTTAAAGGTCTTTATGCTATATAAAAATGATTACAATATTTCCATGAAAAACTTATTTCGTATTGAAATCTACATTAAATGTTATATAATATACATTTCAATAACAAAAATTCAGCTACATCGCCGGCGAATTCACCAAGGCATCCTGATAAGGTATGACTCGGAGGGTTAATAACTACGCAAAGACTTAACCCTGTCACTGTTATATAATATTTAATCGTCAGATGTCATCACGGTGGTGTGCTGAGGTTAATTATAATCAAATCCACATGTTATTAGCTTGTTAGTGACGTCATCATCCGACTGTAATCGCGTTGCGGTGACGTGATGTAGGTACGAGATGTGAGGAACACTGATTAATTTGCTTATTCAATACTATGAACAGAGTCATGTAATAAAAATATATTTCTTAACTAGCGCTCTGCCCGTGGTTAATACAAAATTCAAAATTAAAAATTCAAAATAATTTTATTAATATAAGTATTACTGATACACTTATGCACGTCATTTTTTGGCTTTTCGGAAAGGTGCTTTGTCAGGTGTTTTCCGTGATAATAAGTACATAATGTCTTATTTCAGAACATAGTCTGTGTAATAAATTTCATGAAAGCCATTCAGTTGTTTGTGCGTGAAAGAGTATCAAACATCCATATAAACTTTCTTATTTAAAATATTAGTAGGGATTTTGGGGCGTTTTCCGCCATTACAACGCACCTTCTGAGAGGTGGTGGTAGAAACAATTGACGTTAGCAAATGTATCACTGATACGTAAATGATACGATGAAATAAATTAAATGATTTTGAATTTATTTGATCTGAATTGAAATAGTCAACAGTACGCCTTACATTTTGTTCCGTTTTTTATATTTTTAAAGAATAGTTTATTAAACACATTAATATGGTGAAAATTACAGTATACTACAGTATGAATCTCTTTCTTTTTATTGATATTATAATTTTCTTATTCAAGTCACTTATTTCATGCAAGTTATTTCATAGTCAAGTAATTTTGTCTACTGAGTAATCCAGTACAATTAATGGACTTAAATAAAATTCTATTAAAGTAGTTCATACCTAATAAATACGTTTTTAAAGCATTAGCAAAATCGTACACTACTGTAAAATATCTGTAGCAAATTTAATCATGGCCGACACTAATAGAAAAGAGGAACCGAATGGCTTATAGTGCAGACGAAACATATTTACCCAGCCAGGTTTATCTGGTATAATCCTGGCGCATTGCGGCCCAACTGAGGGTAAGCTGGTCTGATATACGCCGTGGGACTTACCGTATGAACTGGCACTGATTTCCAACTTTAAATACCTGCAACCTCGCAACTTACATAATTATCTTATAATATTCGAGGTAAAAGATACTTAGCAGTTTTCGTAAAACCAAAATAAGTCCCAAAAATATTACACCTCAAACTGCGTTTTCTAATGTATACAGTGAAACAACAGTATAAGCGAAAAGGAAGTCCAGCGTACTCCACCATTTCGTGAAGTGAAGCAGTCTACATTCCAGTGCGGAATCATGTTCAGTCATAGTGTCAGAAGATCTTATGCTGCCCAACAGATCCCATTAAACCGAGGTCAATAATTGATATCACACACAGATTACCGGTCAATCATCCAATTGCTGACCGCGCACGTATTTTACCACTTACGATTTGCGTTAGTCGCAAACTGATACAACGAAAACAAAGCTTAACTAAGAAGCAAATTAACGTGACTATATTAATCAGGCTACTAAGCGTCTTAGCGGACTACTAAGTCTGATTACTCTAATATATCCAACAGTACTTACTCGGATCAAGTAGCTTGGTAATGTCGTTTGTATTTAGATGCACTTAAATTCTGGAAACCAGGCTGACCGCTAACCCCGGACTATGAGTCTAACTGTAGGATATTTAACTAACAGCTAAATAGAAAACCAAAATTAATTGTGTATGCCATACCATGTTGCTTTAATTTAATGAAATCATTGTTATGCTATTGATTCTGCTTTATAATAATCTGTGAATAAGTATTCCTCCGAAAATAGGCATATATCTGTACATTGTTATGTTATCAAAGAGACCATGGCATAAAATATTCGTTTAATTTTTTAATTCATTAAGTTTATGTTAACAAAATACGTAAGAAATAGTAAATGATATAACCTCTCACTCATAAATATCTCGACTAAGATAAATATGAACGATTACTAACTTGACCTTAACTGACTGTCAGTTCGAGATTGGTTACAGTTCCATGGGCGACAGGAGATGGTAAAACTATAAGTCCCGCGTAAGTAGTAAATTATATTTGATTACATCTGTTTTAGTTAAAAGATCTGCTGAGGTCATTGACGTATTATTACTAGCGTACACGACACCACGAACACGATGTTTGTCCAAATGAATTGGCACGAATGCCCTTCAATTTTCAATGGAATTGTTTGATTTTGAAAGGAGAACGAGGGCTCTCCTTTCAAAAATACTTCAATGGCTGAGGTGTTTCTTTTGCCATTTATTTTCTTCCATGAAAGTCTTTCCAAAATGTTGGTAGATTAAAAAATCGTAAGGTATACTTATTAGTGATATCTATTACGAATGAATGATTTTGACTTTGAAAAAAGAAGCAATAGATCCTTAGCCAGTACATTTCATCAATATAAGGAACTTAGATAATGATGCAACGTAAGATTATCACTGCAACTTCTTTCGTTCGGTTTTCCCGCAACTGTTTATGGACTACGGCGAGAAAACTAGCCATTACAGTAATGAGAACGGAGTGGACACGGCTTGTTATCTTTAAATTGTCTGAATCGCCGAGCTTAGGCATAATCTTGGATATTAAAGCTATATAGTCTAGGAAACGATCTTAGGCTGATGAGGATTACATGGAGCTATTAGTCTCGTGTGAGAATATTAAACGGTGTATTCCAACTTTGAACTATTCAAATGGACCGGTATATTCCGTGTGATAACATTGAATTGGGATGTGAATTTTTGAACACTCTGTAGTTGATTGTGACCATCTCTGCCAAGCAAAAGGGATTTAATAACTTGACGAGTCTACTTAACAGATCACTCTGTTCTCTAGTGTTTGCGAAGTTTATTCTTATAATAATTCTTCAAATCCTATCAATATTATATTATTATGTGATGTGTAATGTGAAAATTTCTATGGATGTTTGTTAATCTTTTATGCAAAAACTACTGCACGGATTTTCATGAAATTTTGCATTCAGGTAGATCATGATGTAGGCACGGACGTAAAAATAACCTGGACGTCACCTTGTCTTATCGAGAGTGACGCCGCCCGGTTACCATGTGTGCGTAATTTTTAGTGCGGTCCAACGCGGTAATGGCGGCTGATTAATAACGGCATGGTGTCAATGTGTGCGTGTGATACTTGTACGAATAGAGGAGTTGGTATTACTATGGGTGCCTCACTGAATTTGTTGTTGACATTCCGTCTGTAATAGTGTTTTTAAGTCTGTCTAGGATAAGATGTTTTATATAGTACTTATTATGATGAAACATTAAGTCTTATGATAACATCGACAGTAATGTCTATGGACAAGTAACAAATTAAATCCAAAAGAACTTCGAATTGTCCTCACAATTGCTGCGCGAACGATGTATTAAAATGAGCCGTGATCGCATAAATTGCGCACCGGACCACCCATAGCAGAGCGTTGGGGACCCGCGGTTTTATATTAAAATAAGTTATTAAGCTTAAAAACTAAATAATAATGGTTAGTGTCAAGCAGTTGCTTAATAAAAACTGGCACTCTGCTGTTAACCGCTGTTCCCTCGCCCGAAGACAAATTTGAGCGTAATATCAGATCATATTTATGGAAAAATTTATTGTCATCAGAACTGAGGCAATGTAAAATTTCAACTCTTAGAATAAGAGGAATTAGCCAAGACGTAGTAGGTTGACATAAATCGCGATTTATAAATAAATATCAAAGGAATTTTAGTTGATTGAATCCCACATTAGTATTTGAAAAATAAATAAAAAAACAAAGCAGCCCCGTAAAATTTAAATGGGTCCCGACTGTTAATCATTTTATGATGTAGTTGTTCAGTATTACTTTTAACAAGATTCTAAACTACTGAGATCGTCTTTTATTTTTAGTTTATTTTACGCAGTCAGGGCTTTTGTTTTTTTTATAATAATAAAAAAATAAATTATAGCATTTTTCATTTTAAATTACATGTAAACATACAAGTTGCATAAATTTTTGCAATCTATTTATGAAACCCTTTATTTTGATACCCCACTCAATAGGTTATAAAGAAATATTCAAAAATCGGCCATTTTTCAGTTTTGATATAGTATCAAAATTAACACTAATCTAACAGCACCTCTCAAACAGAAATCAATCAAACTGTTTAGGCTACAGAGCGTGCCAAAGAAATATACATACATATACATATATACATACTTACACTCGAAAAACATATATATAACCCTCCTTCTGGCGCAGTCAGTTAAAAAGACTTCGCTCTTTACCAATTTACTTATATCATACACGTAGTACCCATAGATTCAGCCACAGCGTAGCCGCACATGAGACATAGAGTTTACGCTTCTTTGAAGTTATTTTAAATTAATATTCTCCAGCTCTGTTACGAGAGAATATAAAATAACTCTGCTCCATTATTTCCCTGTTTATCCAAAATATTCAGTGACTTAATAATTACACACGGAACCCCGGCGCCATAAATCCACGACCTCCCCGTCCGTTTATCGTCTGTCATTGTTCCCCGTGCACTATTATTAACCTCTTGTATTTTGTCCGGTACGTGATAAATGCGCAATAATCATAAAATACGTAAATCTTTCGATTCAATCAATACTGTATGTGAAAATAATTTCCTCGACCAGTTGACAGTTAAAAATGGTAACTTATACTGAGGTTACATTATCTCTGTTTATTATTAGGCAAAATTGTTTCAACTTACCACTTAGACTTACTCCTTAGAACAGAACAGTTTTTATTTTTTACCTGAAAAAAGAAATTTTTATAAATTATTTACCAAAGTAAAATATTATCATCGTTTGAATAACGAAATACATTATAATTACAGTTCATGTTTAACCCGTTGTATTCTTTAGTTATAAATTTTGCGGAGTTCTTCAAATTAAAAATAATTATTATATCCCTTTATCACAATAGCTCGTATTACAAATAGGAATGGAATATTATTTCTCTACGATTTTTCTTTTTAAATAAACTGTTTTGTTCACTCACGTCTATTGAATGTAACATTGTTTCTATCCTAGAACATGTTCTAACTTACATAAATACCCTAAAGTGTCTGAACAAATTGCAAACTAAACAAATCTAGTAATACATCACTAAACCGAACATAAATAAGAAAAACTAATAAAACAACAAAAAACTAAAGCCAACTGGAAACGAGAAAAAAATAAAAGAGGCGAAGTCCTCCAACCCGCGAACGATACGGGCGGTCTCGGAGGCCCTCGAACTCTTAAAACTCTGCAAGTTCACTTCGTTTTTCCTGGCCTTATTAATACAGCGGTGATTAGCAACTTTTGATTCCGACGGGAGGAGCCCCGATGAGGAGCAATCATTCGACACATTGATTTATTGTACCGAAGAAACTTTACTCGAATCGTCCTTACCAGCTTCGAAAATAGGTTAAATATGAGTTTTGTTTGAATTAGGACTGAAAGTTTTGAAAAGTTAAATATGAGAAATTCTTTTGACTGTTTAGTTAAATACAATGTTTAGCAGACAATTATTGAGCTACTTATATCTGAAATATAAAATATAATATATAAGTTACAATGGTTATTATCAACTAATCTTCTATTACTCGTATATTTAAAATGTTGATATCAGAATAGCACTGACACTTGTTCGTAAAAATCGGAAAATTTAGGTAAACACTAAACTTCAAAGATGCCTAAAATAATAATTGCTTAAAAATTGTGTTTATACAAGTACAGTACTTGTAATAAGCAAATATAAATGTAAGATAATGCATTCAATTTGAAGTAAGTGGGGAGTCCTGTCTAGGGAGATAGAGAAGCACAATATTGAAACTTAACTGGAGCATTTGATGTTTTACATTCTGCAAGCCAAAGCAAAAGGTTTATTGAAGGATCTGTTGCTTTCAAGACTTAAGATTTATCTAAACACCTATAAAACATATTTTATTTTTGTATTATTTTGCACTGAAATTGTTTGTTAGTCACTACATAAAAAGTAAATTCAATTACCTTATCGGTTCAACTGCCAATTTAGCCAAAGTGAACATAATTATCAACATAATTATTAAAATCACAAAAATTTTAATAAATTCTTAAATAGTTTATTGTTCTTATACGATAATAATTAATATATTAATATTGATGTTAATAATAATATTGATGTTATTACGATAATAATAATATAAATATATTCAACTCAGACTTCAGAAATTCTTATACTTCATCTTCATCGAAATACCTTCTGGAATTTCAGCTAAAATTTAAATTAACAGTCATCCTATTCGACCCTAAGAAACGGTGATTTCGAATAAAATATTGGGAGTCGCTTTAATAACTTTCCTCTGATAAAACTTGCCTGTCTCTGATACGCCACGCTCCTCTTAATGGCGAATATTTTTGTTTCGATTCTTCTGCATCGTTACTTTATTTGAGCTTCTATAAAGAACAATGAAGTAACTTCGACGATTGTTTTTCGCTTTCGGCACGTGTGCCATTTAGTCCGTCGGAGAAGTTTCTGTCTTAATAATTGTTGATTTGTTCATTGAGACTGTATTTTATTGTTAATTCAAACTATTTTCAAAGTATTATATATGCTAGAAGATTCGCAGAACATTTAACTATAGCTTGCTATAAGCGATCCTTTTAAGTTTTAGAGCCTGAATTTTGTTACAGGTTCGCAATTGTCGATAGAACTCCGGCTTTAGTCGGTTAGTATTGGACATCATTCATGTCACCATATTTTTTATAATTTATTTTACATTTGACTTTTTACCTGACTGCCAGGAAGGGTTATGTTTTTCGCGCCTATCTTGTATGTATGTATGTATTCATGTTATATTCTATATAACCTTATAATTATCTATCCGCTGAACGGATTTAAATAATTAAAATATCATTAGATTTGTCTTGATAACCCAAGTGTTCTTAGATTAGTGAAACAAAAAAATGGTGGCATTTAAATGCCGTTGTTTGAAGTATAAATAAATAAAAATAAATACAATATGAGTATCAAATTAACGAACTTATCATAAAGTTTTTATAATAAAAAAGGTATAATAATATCATGATAGCTATTATGATAGCAGGCGGGTTTTATTTGAATTTTTAATTTTATCTTGTTAATTAGTTGGTTTATATTGAGTGTTATAATTCAATAAAAGTAATTTTAAATTAAATTAATACAAACTTTGAAGCCAAAATTTAACCAATGTATTGTCACTTTTCAAAAAATCATCATAGACTAAAATTAATCCTATCCCACAGGAGCTACAACTAAAATATGATTGGCGAGCAAAGCGAATGTACAATGAGGGACAAAATTGGACTTTTCTCCAAGAATGGCTGTTTCGGTTTAATATTTCTCCCGTGTATTTTTCATTTTCAAAGACATATCAAACGAATCTTATTTGCATTTATTTACAGTAGAAAATCGATTGGATGACATGCCATAATACAATGCAACAGCTGTTGGTTAAAATTATTATGGAAAAATTATTTTACGTTGTAGAAAGTTATCGTCGTGCTTGGGGTTATTGCTTGACGAGCTCATAGTATGTTATTAGGGTTCGAAGTATCGGTCTCTGGTATCGATACCGAGTACTAGTGTGGTATCGACGGGTATGGTATCGATACCAAAAAAGTATCGGTCCTGAAGTATCGATACTACTCAGTATCGAGTATCGAGTACTCGCGAGGATCACAGTCAGATCACAGCTAAAAAAAAAAGGTCGTCGACAGTGAATTTCTGTTTAGTTCGAGTGCTAAAACGGGCCGTAGTTGATCTTTTTCCATATGAAAATACTGAAAAGTACTCAGTATTTTAAAAGTACTCGATACCGACGTTTCATATGAGTACTTGCGAGTAATTACCAGGTACGAGTATCGAGTACTCAGTATCGAGTATCGCGATCAAAAGTATCGATACCTACTCAGTATCGAAAGTATCGTTCGAACCCTATATGTTATACGATTCTGAGAACTGTTTACGCTCGACCTTGTCATGAGTTTCTTAAAAGGGTTTGTTTACTTCTTAAATTTTTACAATTTCGTCGAAATTAACAGTGTATGTTAGACATGGATGTTACCATAACCATTACGCTGGACTGAATTTGTTTTCTAAATTTCATTTGCAATAGGTGCCGTAATCACTATTCTACCAAGTAAACATTGCGTTCTAAAAATTAAAAATAAGATGTTAGCTAGCCCAGATATTGCCTGGCTAGTCATTTTATAATAACCAAAGATTTTATGTACGGATTAATTTTATGTAAAGATTTGATTACTTCTTCGTAATTATAATAATTTATTAGTTCTTGTCATTTGCTTTGATGGCTATAATTTGCTTTGACGATTGTCGTTTGCTTTGAAGGTTGTCATTTTTTTTTTTGACAATTCTCATGTGTTTTGACGGTTGTCATTAGTTTTGACGGTTGTCATTTGTTTTGACGCTTGTCATTAGTTTTGACGTTTTTGTATTTGTTTTAATGGTTGTCATTTGTTTTAACGATTATAATTTATTTTGAATGTTGTCATTTGTTTTGACTGTTGTCGGTGACTTTGACAGTCGTCATTTGCTTTGATGGTTGTCATTTGTTTTATTTTTATATAATTATTTAGCTATTTCGGCCGAGACGAATTTATTTATTTATTTATTTATTTATTTATTACACTTTATTGCACACCAAATTTACAGAATCCAATAAATAAAAGATCATTAAAGTTGGCTTAGCCGTTTTTGTGTTATTTGTTTTATATTTGAGAGAGAGAGGAAGAGGGAGATACGCACACACACACTCCGTTTAGTTAAAAGTTAAAACTAAGATGTACATTGAATTAAAAGTTCGCCAGGACTGCTAGTAACTAAATACAAATATTATTGAATATTTTTGGATTTCGTAGCGTAGAGAGAAAGAGATCACTGACCTAGTTCAGTAATCAATATTGATAAAGAATTATTATCCAAATTATTTAAGAAAGATGAAGTGAAAGATAAATAACATGTAGAAAATTAAATGTAATCTTAAGAATTGCTTTTTAATATAATACAACCTGTAAATAACTAAAAAATAACAAATTATGAAAGTGACAAAATATTTACCGGTACAATTTAATACAAATTGTCCCGGTGCCCCCACTAATTACCTGCTCCGGCGGAGAAGGGTTAAGTCCTCCATTTTTCATACGACTTCACCTCGCTTTTATCGACGCTATTTGTACGAGATTTAAACTCTTTATTCACATTAACGGCAAATGACGTCATTTGTTTCAGCGAATTTTGATGCGCCATTTTAATTGCTGTGATGGAAAGCTATAGATTTTATGGCATCATGTGCGGCACTTAGTTTTAACTATAATATAAAAATATGTCAACCTCATATATGTTGGAAGTTTTTAAATTTCGTCACTAAGAAAATGTTACATAGTTTAGGCAACCGAACTATAGTATAATATTATTTCTTAACAGCTAACATTTATAACGATAGAATTTTACAAAACAGGGAAATGTCGTTCACCTATGATGATGGGTGACAATTAATTTATCGTTGACAATTTCGACAGCTTGCTTTTTCTATGACAAAAAAGATTGTAGCTAATACCCTCGAGAATAAAAGCTTTGATTAATGAATATTAAATATTTTTTGCGACATCAAAACATGGCCACCATTGTCTTAGCAATACAAAGAGCTGCGGCAGTCCTTTTGTAGTTTCTTCCAAAAGTCTGCCGTTAATAAAAGACAAGGGCAAATTCCAGACCGCAAAAGGTACTGCGGTTCTTATCCTCATTTAAGAGTTTTCGTCTATAATGGAGACGTAAATAATTTATCCACTTCATTATCGAAATCCTTGACTGTCTTGCTGGGGTAGAGTTTTCTTCAACAAAGGGGTGCAGGCTATAGACCACTACACCACGCTGGTCAAGTTTGAATTAGCAGACCATATTCACTTTTACAGTTTTATGTACGGTCCCACCTCCAAGAGCACCCTCCTCGGGCCAGGCGGCGACCCAAACAGGCCGGCCCTGGTTACCTCTTGGCTTCACCATGGGTGACCAGTCCACGGTTACTAAGCCCCCCCACCACGACAAGGCGGGCAACCCCCCGGGGGGGGGTCAAGTTTCACCCTGCTGGCTAAGTGGTTGGGGTTGCACAAGTGAAAAATTCTCAAAAATAATTTACATGATGAATTTACAAGAAAATCTATCACGGTTACATTTGTTAGCTTACGTAGTTAATGAGTAATAGTCGATAAACTTACTACTTCGGAACCCTATATTGTGCGTGGCCTGACACGCACTTGCCCGGTATTTTTATTTAATCACTAAATTATCAGCTAGAATTTCCCATTGACATCCACAGATATGAACTGAAATATTGGCATATTATAATGTTTTTAAATAACTTATAAGCATGCAAGAATATCTTTTTGATCTACGAGTACCTTTCGTATAACACCATTACGTAAAAAAAATATTCTTTCCGGGCTAAGACAGCAATGTATAAAAATATGAATTTATCTTTGATGAAAAATATTATACTATCACTACCGCATACCATAACCCGTCCTCCGCTGGGACGCTCACCATAAACTAATTTTAAAAATAATTAACACTAAATTATGTCCGAGATGATTTGTGATGTCCCATTTGTAACGAATGCTTCCATGTAAAATAGACCGGATATAATGATCCACGGATACAAAGAGCTGGAAGATACTTTAAATAAAAAATATATTCCGAGTTGAATTGAGCGTCGCGTATAACTCCATTGTTTTTACTGACCAATTCATTGTTTTTCATTTTACGTGAACTCGTATATTTTCTTTATGTACATTGTGTAGTATTTCAGTTGTATTAATAGTGTTTTCAAATTGTATGGATGGGGTATGAATAAGAACATTCATTACTTTTCACAAAATAAGTACCGATACTGCAGTGATTTCATTTACCTATCAGAAAGGAGTTTAAGGTCCTTAATTTAAAATTAAATATTGTATTTATAAAAACAATATCTAAAGTATTAAATCAAATCAAGATAAGGAAGAAATTTCTAAACGGAACATTCCTTGCTATTTAATGTATCGAATTTAGTTTGGTTATTTTCTTTAAAAAATTGGCTCAAAATGGCCCAAAGACTTTTTTTAATTCTAAAATAAATCATACCATTTAAACTGTTAAAGATATCAAGTCACACACGCACAAAAACTAACCGAGAATCCCTTTTGCTTAAGTTTGTTAAACATCTCTATAAACTACAGCAAAAATAATACGCGAATACTAAGATACCAGAGTAAAATCTTTGCTATAAAATGAAGAGTGTAACAGTTTTAATTATGGCTCACAACTTGAATTATTAATCAAACAATAATATTCCTTACAACGTCCATAGTTGGAAATTGGATCGAAGTTAAAAAGTTAACTATCTCCAGCCCTGATTTTAAAAATAGATTGAAAAAAGAATGTAAGTTCCGAGCGAACACGACAGCCAGTTACGGGTTAAATTATGTCCCATAACTGGAGCAGATAATAACCGAGTTTTTTAACCCTCCTGATGATCTATTTGTTACAACTAAGTTTTATTTTTAGATTTTTTATGCTCTCATCTTTTTCATTTTCGTGTACCGCGATAGATATTTGCTTCTAAATATAACTAAAGTTGTCTAAATGCTACGAGTAAGTGCAGCTGATAAAAGATTTGTGACGTCGTATGTCGACTCTCGTAAAACTACTTGTCAAGTCTCTATAAATTATATTATAACTTTAAAATAAGTCAGATTGAAATACTCTGGTACTTAACATTTTTGTACTAATAATACAACGATATTAAAAAAATATACTTGTATTGTATTTAGTAAACGTAGCTAGGATTCCCAAAGTAAAGCATGAGCAGATTACTACCAAAATATAATTGAGTTAAGAGTTGATCCTTCCAACCTTTTGAGACTTAAATGACCCTAAACCCATTGTTACCTACAACAATGGACCGTAACAAAATAAAAAGATTTGAACCTCATGATTTGGCTTTTTACTCACTTAAGCTTTTGAATTACTTGAATAAAAATTATTGAAAACGGTTTTAATTTTTTTATGCCCATAGCTTATAAAGAAGCAAACGGGGCACTTGATTGTAAGTGGTCATCTTTGCTCATGGACAACAACACTATTGCCGATACAATTACGGAGAAATAATAGTACCACTATGAACGATATTCAAAAATCTATTGTACGATATTTAATATCATGAAACAAACATTTCCGTGAAAGTAATCTATTTTTGTTTTATTAAATTGATGATAGCTTCAGATAAAATGACCAGCTCTGCAACCAGTTCCGCTCAGAATAGTAAATACTTTTGTATTATTATCTTTTTTTGTAATATTTTTTTAAAAGATGTGCTGAGGAGTTTCTTTAGGCTTTTCTTCTCCTCCACGACAAAGCACCTTCCGAAAAGCCAAAAAATGACGTGCATAAGTGTATCAGTGATACCTATATGAATAAAATATTTTGACTTTGACTTTGACTTTGATAAATTATCGCTAAATAAACCGATTAACACCACCAGTGTCATCCTTTTGGGACAAAATATATCAAAACGTTAACACGTCTATTAATTTCGTGTGATCGTTAAGATGTCTACATGCAGCTTGATGTAATTTGTTGAAATTAATTTACTCGTAAAAGACCGGGCCTCGTGACTTTATTTATAGACATACGATTTAATTATTGCAATTAAATAAATCCTTTAACAAACTCGTAACCCGACAATCCTAAATTATTTCCATACTTTTGAGCCCCCGAGTTTGAGGAGTAAATAATAAAAAGGAGGATGATCGCTGTAATTAAACCTATACCTGTTTCCAATACTACAATTTTGACTAAATTAGTAATTATTTATGCCAGGTGTTTTATAAAATCGTAATATTTTTTAGAACGATAAACATAGTAGTTATACTTTAATTACTCAATAGTCATCGGGGAATATAATTGTTACTAATCTCTTCGGACGAAGCACTCGTATAATTATGATAGAACTTCACTTGGTAAGTTCGTTTAATCAATAATTATATTTCCATATGACTAAAGTTGGTACGCCAAGAATTTCCGGCTGATTCACCCGGTTTCGTACAGTATATAATTAACATCATTATGGACTTAACTTCAAACATCACAATTTTGTATAAAATTATGGGTCATCAAATTATAATGAGGGGTTTCTATCCAGTAACAAGCCAAGCTTTAGACATTATTACTCTTATAAGTCTTTTAATTTCGTACATTTTATAGGTACATTTACATTTCACATTATACATAATATAATATTATATTTTACAGGTACATTTCTTAGGTAATACGAGTACACCACATTTTTTTTTGTAAGGTAAGTACCTAATTACCTACTGAGTAGTAAATATTATATGCTTGAGCCAGTCACCAAAAGACTCGTTTCTTTCTTTCTCTCTTCTTTCATTTCTTGGCCGGCACCACATTGGATATATATAAGGTATTACGATGAATTCTTACTTTCATATATACAATATTACATTTTCATTACAAATACTATTAGTTTCTGCACTCCACATTTTTCCTGTCTCCTGGTAATCTAACCACATCTTATAGCGCCATCTAGTTCCAAAATCAGAAACCATGCGTGCTTGCTGATGAGTAATAAATCTCACACAATTTGCATACATCGCCATCTCTTCACTGACGTTAGCTGCTCGCGTCAGGCGAGCCAGCAATGTGCAGCGTTGCTCGTAAATCTTAGGATTGGAGAAAGATCGATGGGGTGCAGTGGTAGGAGGTATACATGTGCTGTGAACTGCTGTGACCATCAGTTTCAAGTCCCTGTAATTTTAACCAAAGTTTGTTCGAGAATGACCCATAGCAGAGAAAGGTCCCTAGTTTAATTTTAAATCGAAGGCAGATATATATATTATGACAGATCTATGTCAATTAATATTGTCAAATATTCCGCTCCATTATAAACTATATAACGTACAAAATCAGACCATTTTCTAATCATACTCAACCCCATATTGAATCCCAAGAAGAAGTTAGAAGACGAAGAAGAATACTGAAAAATTCTACCGCAACATTCCAATACATCCTTAACCCAACATTTATGCCATCGGCACAAAATATTCACTTTACCGTCCGCTTCGCAGAGATATTTCATATTTCCAGCACGACGACAATTTACACCCGAATCTAGAATATGGCAGGTCTATCGATAAATAGGAATTTGCATTCGGTATACTGTAAATATATTCCACAATCGATGTTGTTGCCTCGATTTTTACCTCCAACGTATCCAAGTGTGAGAATATTTTAGATATTATGAACCATCTTCACGTGCAGATATCCTCTTTAAATATCATGAGCCGTTTTTATTGTACCCTTATCCACTGATTTAGCACACTTCATGTTTAAATTAATAAATTATTTTCAATCATCGAAGTCACGATTCTTTGACGATTAAAACTCATTTTATAGAATGCAGCAGGTTAGGTTAGTTTTGACTTTTAAAGTGGAAGGAGTCTTACAAAACTATATTTCCGAATTGGTTTATTGAGAACAATAGCTACGTACTCTTCAATAGCTACCGAACATTTGGTACTCAACTGTTTTGTCTCAACGTATATTTGTCGGATAAATCTGAAGACATAAAAGGCAACACTGTTATCTATAGTAGAGTATTGCGAGGCACAATATGGCATGTTATATAATGTATAATAATATGTATTATCTGCCATGCTTTGCCCCGACTTACCCTACTTCAAATAAGTGTTACACTATCTGATTTTTTTGTTTATTACCTACATTTATCCGACCCACCATATTTATATGTATTACCTGTCTGAAAAGCAGAGTATAAAAGGCAGCAAGTGTTTAAAGGGGCTAAGTTGCGAAATAGCGGGTCCGGATGCAGTGCAGGAGGCGAGGGCAAATTGAAACTGGACGCTGATTCGCACGCCGGTCACGGCGGACGTACCGACAGAAAATTAAGATACTCTTATATCAATGTATAGACCAATATTTCTTTCAATAAAAATATGAATAAACTGAAAGACGTAAATTGAGGGATTCTTGAACATAACAAAGTGGAAAATTAATAATAAATTAACCTGCAGTTGCCCAGTCCCAAAAGATTGTCAAAACTTGGGATTTCCACCAATGAAATTTGTTGTAAATATACAGTATAATTAATTATAATTTTTACAAAACATTTCATTTTACATACAAAATAAAGATATGGAAAAAAATTAATTCCTTTGACTGTTCTTACTCCACCGACTACAAAGTCTAATTAGATCTAAATCTCAATAGACCCTTTGAATCATTTCAAGAACCATTTCAACTTGGCTCATTCGTTCAAAGGACATAATGATATTATGATGTTCTTCTGTTTATGTATGCAAAATTGGATGTAAATACAAATGTTACAATATACAACGAAAACTCATTAGTATAGCTATCGAAACTTGGGTACAAGATCAAAGGTCTTGGAAACCGAATTATGTAGTTATTTATTTTCTACCGTTATTTTAAAATGATAATATAATCCGTGGCTGTCGGTTTTTACAATACACTGTACACAAAATAAATACAGAAACATAATACTATTAAAACAATATATTTTCATTTTATTTACATCATTTAATTATATATTTAAACGTTAATATTAATTTGCATTGTAAGTTGGTAAGTTAAAATTATGTTGTAGTTTCCGATTTCATTAATGTGACGTAATAATGGTATGAAGCACTCCATTGTTTATCTCTGATTAATAGTTAAATAACCAATTAATTTAATTTTTACATAGTTTGCTACAAATATTGGATGAATAATTATGTGCAACACAATCTCACATTTAAATTATCTGTGTTGCGGGTTGCATGGCAAATATTTATTTATATTTACATTTCAATATTTATAAAATTATAAAATTCTATAAAATCTAAAACCAGGTAATTGTAAAAGAAGGTCCTAATGCCAACCAAGTTAGTCAACCAAGAGTAGTAGTGGGAATTTGGGGCAGGTTACAATAATGCCATCTGCATTATTTATGGTACTGAAAAAATATTGGTAAAGAAAAATTATGTGCAATTAAAGAAATAAGGTAACTTTTTAATATAGGTAGCTATTACTTGCGACTTCGTACCCTATTATTTAAGGGATGAATTTGAAGGGATTAGCAGTGTGTATTTTTTTTACTTTGACTTATGTTTAGCTATCATAATATAAATGTCTACCCCGGTTGGTGATCGAACCTGAGACACTCACTTCGCAATCAAATCAAGCGGTCTGTTGAGAAATTCTTGTTTTTCTTCCAGTTCCCTTCGGGTCAACCAGTTTTACACTCTTAATAAGTTAATATAACAACATCAACGAAAAATACATTATTATCCGTTTTTGTGCTGTCGGTACCCTAAAGGCACGTTCGGCAGTGTCCGGTACGGTCCGGACGAATTGGCATACATTGCGACTCGGCTTTTTACGCGCCTACCCCAAGACTGATCCTGCCGGCGCAACGGATAAGATATGAGAGTATTTGGTGTATTAAGGCCAGATATTTCCCGTCATTCGTAAGCGACAGCGCGCGGTTGATCGGGACTCGGTAATTAAGACAATCATTGTATCAAATCAAACATTTACCTAGAAAATATATTGAGTACAAAAATAAAATGGAAAATGTCAGTATTGTTTTTTTATCGCGTGAGGTTCATTAGATTTTCTAACTGGAAGCGACTTTATCTAGGTAAGATCCTTTTTTCAAAATTTAGAAAACATAATTTCTATGTCTCAGATGTTTTTAAAAAGCCTAGCTTTAAAATATGGTTTAAAAAATTCATCTGTTTGAAATTCAATATTTTATTTTTGTGCACAGCTGAATTGTTGATAAATATTAGTAAATAAGAAAAATAAAAAAAATATAATCCACCACTGGCTAAAGTTTATGGTTTTCAACAATTTGTTTTCAAAAACCACACTACTTAGCAATTTAGAGAGTACCTTAGCTGATAAGAACTTTGAAGAAATGCGTAAGTAAATAATTTAGGGGATCTAGGTTTCTTTTATAATATGTATAGTTAAAACTAGTGTATTGCGCGCAGCTTTGTGCGCATTTTCCGGGACATAATATAGTACTGAAAAAAAGCACGTGAAAGTTTGTGAGGATGTATGAATGTTCGATACTCTTTTATGTAATTTAGTACGCAACTAGGGCTCTTACACAAAACACGATACGACTTCGCGTCGTGCTACGACGTGGCGACGTGACGCAGAAATCGTCGTTGCTCGTGGTAGATGCACTGGGAAACAATAAAACGGATGTTTTGTGATCATTCTAAATTGTAGAATTAGTTTAAGTTTAGAATTGTTTAAGCAAGAATTAATTGTAAAATACTTTATTTTAAAAGATGTGTCGGGGAGTTTCTTTCGCCATTTATTTTTCTCTTGAATCAGACACTTTTGCGAAATGGCGATTTAAACAATAAAAGAATAAATGAGTGAAAATATCCCAGTGCTTTTATTTATTCTACAACACGAGTCGTCTGGAGTCTAGTTTATATCGATTCAACGATACGACGTCGCATCCTGAAACAGCCGCGCTGTAGCACGACATGGCGTCGTATTGTGTTTTTGTTTAAAAGCCCGTAGACCATGATCTGGAATAACATATAATAATAAAGCCCTTTTCTTTTGAATTCGATACAACTTTTACAATACTTATTTCGAGTTCTAGTAATTATAAAAGGTCTCGTAATTCGGCGTGCCTCTTGGCATAGGCTTCCTCCAGCTCTTTCCACTGAGCTCTATCTTCTGCTACTCTGGTCCAGTAAGGCCCAATTTTGGCGAATATCGTCACTCCATCTTGTTTTCGAACGCCCCTTTCTTCTAGTGTCCTCTCTTGGGTACCATAGGGTTACTTGTTTGCTCCATTTGTTTATTTTGCAACGTAGCATGTGTCCCGTCCAACCCAATTTTAACTGTTCTATGCGAGTTATTATATCTGTAACCTTAGTCTTAGGAATAACATAAAGGATACTTATAATCCCGGAAAGCCGCGGCTAGATCGCTAGTACCCGATAGTTGTTACAAGAAAACACCGCCTATCGCTTCTTAGTTAGACCACGCAATATAAAACTATTATGTCTGTAATAAGCACGTTCACCGAAAACGATATCTGCAGCTTATCTTTTTACGAATTCTATATTATATAGCTACGTTTTCATTTTATTACTATTAGCAACTATTAAACTGAGCTTCCTAAATATTATATCGAAACAATTTTATGATATTGAGCGTCTACAATAACTCAGTTTACATTTTTATAGATTTAAGTGAGTCGTGAATCATTAAGTACTAAATAAATAAAAAAACAACTCTTAATATTTCCTTCTATGTCCATTTACCTGTATTGGTGCGTTTATCTAAGGTTAGTTATAGTATTTAAATCAGTAATAAATAACAAGTAACAAAGATCGACTTACTTTATTAATTCTATGCCAAGTGATTGACTATTCACTTTGTGAATTTTATTATGTACTTGAACATATGATGGAACAACGAAGAGGATAGAGATACTGAACGTTTCAGGCAGTAACAAATCGTAAAAAATCATTACATTAATCGGTGTTAAACTGCAATCGATATTTTATAGTACATAATATCAAGCAAATAACATGTGTAATAAATAAAATCCCTAACTTTAATTATAGTCTAAAAATATATTTCAAATTACTCTTAAAATTTCTTTGATTAACCGGTAACTATTTAAAAGCATTCAAACTGGTTAAATCTCAACTGTTCCCAAGCCTACGGCGGGTTTAATACCAATGGTCCTACAGTTATACAGGTGCAGTGCTATACGTTTGTGCCTCACTCAACTCATGACCACTAAACCGTCGAAATGGCGCACCTAATCTATACAATTAATCCGTTGATTGCACCAAATAGCTCTTTGTGTCGTAACGTGTAACTAGATATTCGAGATATTAGGAGATCTACGGAATGGTCAGCCGTGGCAACCTTCGTAATGATCATTAACGCTTAAATGGAATAGGTCAATGGTTTCTAACTCCTTCTATCCCGGTGGTCGGAGTTGGGATATGTAAATTATCGGAAGAACGGTCTAGTTAGACCAGTAAGTGGCCGCTCATGGACGTGCTTATAGGAAGGAAGCGAATTCTTTATATCTGAGTTTTTAACACTGCACCTGAAACGTGTTAAAAATATGTCTTCCATCCATCTATCCATCAGCCCTTGGAGGTCCACTGCTGGACATAGGCCTCCCTTCACTTGCGCCACTCTGACCAGTCTTGAGCCTTCTGAATCCAACGGATGCCCGCTGTTTTCTTCATCAAGTCCTTCTTCTTCAGTCCACCCGGTCATGTGGCGTCCTATGTTCCTTTTTCCGAGACGTGGGCGCCATTCGAAGACCTTAATATGTGCCTTAGTATGAAGACCTTAATATGTCTTGGAAATATGCGTTAGTTGCTGTTAAAGGACGCTTTTAGGTGTTACTAGTCCTGCAATGATATAACTTACCTTAACTTTTTGACATCATCATAAAGACCTATTTAAGAACAAGGTGATGCGTTGGCTACGCATGATAAAGAGAGAAGTCAGAACTGTTTCCCAAACTTCAATCAAGCTGACGATACATTTGAAGGTAAGAAGCTATCGTCGCCCATGGACAACAGCAATACCAAAGGCATCACTGATAAGTTGCCGGCAAAGTAAGAGAAAAGAAAAAGAAAGAAAATTTAATATCACTAAAAATCACAATTTCTAATTTGATATCAATAAAAAATCACATTTTCTTATTGATCGCGGAGTTGGTTCACTCTTCGAGCCTCATAAAGTAATGACGGATTATTCAAGTGGTCATTAGCGCGCATTAATCACAATCAACGCTAATCGGCCGTGGCAGTTCAACTTCGCACTTGCTTTTCAAATTGTAAATCAATTAGCTCGTTCAATATTTAATTTTAAACGAAGGAAATAGACGCCTCTTAACGATTTGTGTTTTAATTGCTTCGTTTTTCAAATATTGTTATTAATGCAGTCGATTTAAATTTCTATAACTAATATATTTTTCAAATATTATCTGGTTCATTACCCATTGTTAATTTCTTAGTCTCACTCTTCTTAAAATTTTGGGATGTTCCCATCCCAACGTTCCAATAATGCCAGCTCGTTCCTATTGGAAGTCAGTCAATACCACCTAATTTAACCATGACGGTACGTCTTGTACATGTCGATAGGATTTTTTTAGTATCAATTCCATCAAACCTCACCTCCAACATTATTATTATTATTATTATTTCACTCTTTATTGTTAACCTAAAAAACTAGATAACAATGGGCGGACTTAATGCCTAATATGGCATTCTCCACCAGTCAACCCTGGGTGATAGTTAAAATTTGCGGTAGGTGCTAAAAGAAATATATAAATACATACTACAACATTATATACATACAACATTATATACAACATTATTATATAAATACATACAACATTGAAGGTACATTTGGATGAAAACAAAAATAGAGTATCAAATAAAAATAAAGTACTAACAGCACGTCATCATTGCCCTTATAAATAATTTATAGCAAACACAGGATAACTATAACAAGAAAAATGATATTCATAAAGGCAGTACTTCATGAATTTAAAACGCCAGAAGCAGACTCTGCTTTATTTATCTCTTTGAAAGTGCGATTAAAGGAAGGAGTTTTTTAAAATGCACTTTAAATAATTATTACGTCGCCGCTTCTTAAGATTTGATACTTGTCCTACTAACAGCTATGTAGAAACTAGAAGCTAGGTAGAAACAGTAGATAGTATCCACCATTAATATGAATCAAGACCTAGAATTACTGAAGAATTTTTACAATAAATTACCTAAGTCAATACGTCATTTGCTTATCCAAATGTTTAATGTGAAATCTCAGCTAGTAGGCAAATGATACTATAGTTTAATGAATAAATTAATGACAAAGACGCCTGGAAATTAGTACCGCATCTAGTTCCGCGGAGGTGAGAACTCCTATGTACTATTTTTTTTTAATGTGCTAAGGAGTTTCTTCACGGCTTTTCTTCTCCTCCGTGACAAAACGCCCTCGCAAAAAGCTGGTAAATTAAAAAAATAACGTGCATGCATAAATTGTATCAGTGATACCTATATGAATAAAGATTCTTTATTTGATTTGATTTAAAATGGAATTATTTGTCGTAGTAGTTTGTGAAGTTATTGAATAGTGATTATATAGATATAGATAATATGATATAGATAATAAATTTTTTATTGGATAGTGTATACCTTGAAATGGCACTTGGTACTTTTTTTAAAAAAAGTACTGGTTTATTTTAAGTAATGGTTTATTTTATTTTTCACTTTTCAGTTTTTTTGTTAGTTTAATTTTTTTGTTAAAAATAATTATAATTAATTTATATAACACTCTTTACTCGACTGTGGGGAAACATGATCCTAATTTCGTAAGACCTCAGCCTTTCAAGACATTTTCTCATTACAAGAGCACCATTCAAGTCGAGCGCTCTAAGAAAAATTTTGGCTCTCATTGAGCAACGAAAACTGAAGTTTCTGAAAAAATTGTCAATTATTGTAGATGTTCTAAATATTTTTATGTTTTATGAACGAGAGAAGATTTATTGTTTCATGTGAGGCACTGTCGCACAGTCGCCAAAGCTCTTAATTTAGAAAAAACCTCAAAAGGAAAATTCCACAATTTGCATGTAACTTAACGTAAGCTGCAGAAACGACCGTGAAAATCTTGCTGTAGAATTTCGACAAAAATACAATTGTATTTCAATGGTATTTCAATTTTTGAGTGTGTGACGGGGGAAATGTGTCAGTTCAAAACAGTCCAAACAATACCATTAATAAAAAAACTCAGAATGCTAGAAAAATGTAAACAATTATATTTATATGAACGCTAATATTCCATATTAATTGCCTTTGCAGTAGTTAATAAAATAAATAAGAGCTTTCTTTAAAATAAATGCTGAGGCAATGTCGACTCTGTTATATTAAACAAACAGAAATATTAAAATTGAAAGAGAACGTCGCGCCACTCCCCAATTACTTCTCAAAGATTTTGCAACATTTGCACATCCACCCCACTGCAATATTTTAATTCTTTTAATGATTCATCATCAGAATTGGGTTGCTTGTTTCGCTGAAATTTGCTACTCTTACTTTGTGGTGCAAGTGACGAGATATAAGCGGTTATAGAACGAGTACAGAGAGCAAACGACAAACTATTAAGAATACCGATATAGAGATGTTACAACTTTTCAATGTGCTTATGATAAATGCTGTTTGTTCAAATTCACAGATTGCTTTGTTTTGTCATGGAAGATTAAGTAATATGCTGATGACATTATGATAATAAATTACACAGGACATGGTGTAGAGAATTTGAGCATACTATTTTTATAAGTAGAATTTTTCGTGTAGGTTGTGTGCTTGTCACATTTTAAGTTGCAATTCAATGATTTAATTTTACATAGTTTCACAATATTTCTCACAAATAAAGTCTATAAAGACTTGAAATCTGAGTAATCTTTCATGGTGAGCAATCTTTATACTATTAGCAGTATTAAAATTCTTCGCCATGTAAACAAAACCGTTGGCCACATATTACGAAACTAAGAGAGTTGGATACAGAAAGAAAGGGTTGAAGGAATACCTGGTTCGAAATTATTCCCACGATTAGGTGTTGGTTACGCGCGCACACTCCGTTCTTCATTTGATAATTTTCTTAATGAGATTTAACCGTATACCACTCACCCTTTACGAGGACACGTTAACTTAAGGGTTTTAGCATAGTTTCTTACATTTAGCAGAAGAATCGAAGGCAACACACAGTACGACTTAACTTGCTGCTGGCGGTTCTAGAAGCCGACTTTTTTACTACTACCCCCAAATATGGGATATTAGACGGTAGAAGGTGGGGATAGGATGCGTTTAGAAATCACCTAAAAAATTTCAATATGAAAAAAAAATTACCAGCAAACCTGCGTCGCATTGTAATACTTGAATTAATTTAATTTACATTGCGTTTTACTTATAACACTGTATGCTCGTAAATCGTGAGATGAATATTATTTCTTTAAGAGAAATTAATATTTCTTTGAGAAAATAAATATCATTTACCAAAAACCGAGACCTCTTATACACTTGCACAATACTTCGGTTTGTCATTCGTATCCCCTTCGCCTCGCTCGGCAGTTCGCTGAGACATCATTGTTAGTAAGAAATTTTAATTAAACCTAAATATCTAAATTTTATGCAAGAAGCGATTGTTTCTTCGAGTTCAGTGAATTTACTAACGAGACGTCTCACTGTCAAATGTTTTATTTATAAACCAAAGAGGCATGTTTTGTGAGCGTTGGTATTATAAGTCAACGTATACAGTGTGGTGTTTTGAAATTTAGCCTTACAAAGGATCCAGGTAACCCTCACTTTTATAGGTAGGTCAGTATTGTAGGCAGTGTTAATACAGATAATAGTAGGTATGATACTTCTAAGATAGTGGTATAGTAAAAAGCTTCTATGTGAACGATCTTCATTAAGGACACAGTATTCTCGCAGATATCGAAGAAAAAGTCAAATGGTTGTCGATACACAACAAACTAAGAATTGGAGAGAAAAGCGTGAGCGTATCTGTAAAAAGTGAAATAAGTTGATAATGCTATTTTATAAATAGTAAAATATATTTTCAGTTAGGTTTATTTTAGCTCGCTAAATCAACCTTTTACATGAACCTTTACTTCGCTTTAACCAGAGTCCTAATAACCGATATAAATATTGTACAGCAGAACTCATCTTTAAATATTTTCTTCTACTGCCCTTTTTTGTTAATCAAAAACATTTACAAAGCGGTTTATATTATTGTTTTTTATTTGTCTGGATTTGGCTGGTACTAATTATTTTACTACTGGAATATGAATAATTCAGCATTAAATCGTACATCAGTGGTCATATTTTTCACAAAATTCCATTAGAATTTTAATAAAGTAACATTTTAAATTATTTGGATAACCTTGGCTCATAAAGGTACTTAAACTAATTTCATTTTATATGACAGTAAAGATAATACTGTAAAGTATTACGGTGAATTCCATTAAAAATCCTACTTATATTAATTTGTAAGTATTTAAGGATGAATATATGGATTTTTTTATCTCTTTCCTTCAAAAACTACTGAATGGATTTTCATAAAATTTGAAACATACTTACTTGTTATGTAATATGATGTAATTTATGCGCTAATAAGCTAACAAGCTAACAAAGGAGGATCCTACCTGATAGAAATGGCTCAAACTTTGTACTGCACAATTTAATCTCTTAACATGTTTCGGCTGTTTAAAAAGGCAGTTAAACATCGGGTTCTTTGCTTCTGTCTTGGCAAGTTCTTTCCTTCTTTATTTCCAGATCTCTTGTAGCGATGGTCATAATGTAACGTCAGATGCTCTGTCTACTCATTTGAAAGTTGATTTAAAAAAATGCGACTTGTTTTCAAAACGTACGTAATGAAAAATTACTAACCTGTTGCCTTTGTTACTGTTTCATTTTATTAAAGAGAAAATGCCGGTCGTTTAGTACAATGTGTAGAAATTACTGCGCTCCTACGAGCACTTTACTACAAAAGAGGCAAATTACAACGTTTGTTATATCCTAATGTTATTACCAAGGTAATAAAAATAAAAGTGTATAAACTTTGAAGCTTCATTGTATGACTCTTGTAGAGGTCTTGTAGTGGTGTGTGTATCTTGTATTATTTTTAGGTCACCACAAGTAAATTCAACTATAATACTAGAACCCGACGCCGTAAAAATCACTCAGTAAACATAAGTAATTTTACTTAGTAAGTAAATTACCATGGGAAATCAATGGTTTTCTATATTTCGTTTATATTTTGTGCCTAATACATACCTTTCTACGCTTCATCGTTAATCTATGACGGTGCCAATGAACGGGTTGACAAGAGCCGCACAGTAAGATCTTAATGACAGAAATTTCTCGATAAATGCCAATTTAACAACAATTAAAAAGATATTATCCGTACGAACGACCGCTACTTTCTCGAGCACTTAGACGTTAGACGTTACAAAATACAATCCTTTGGGAAGACGTTAACAAATAATCAAGGCAAGGAGTCGCCAATAAATATCGTAGAACGCGAGCATCCAACGAAATTAACACTGTTGCAGAAACAAAGCAAGCCGAGCGGTCCGACTGCTAGAGGGTTAGAGATGAACGATAAACAATACAGGTTATTGTAAATAAAACATACTTACAGACATCTTAACAGATAGTGGTGTATGGAAACTAAACAAGCTAGGCGGTGAATGTGAATATTTTTTTTCATTACTTCTGTCTCTCGTCAAAAAATTGCGAAATATTATGCTTCTTTGACGGTTAATTTTTCCTGAATTAGTTATTTAAGTTTGTATTGTATCGCACTGCGGCATAATAGTGACACCGTTTAATCTGCCATAAGGAGTATGCTTGGCAAAATGTTTCAAATAAAAGTTGTAGTCCATAAAGAGACTGATTTTATGTCCAGTATATTTTTCTTGTCGTGTCTGTGGTTTGGGAGAAAATTGCGAATTTCATTCCGCAAACACACACAGTACACACACACACGCACGCATATACACACACACGACATTTGGGACAGCACAATATCTTGATGTCCTTTCTTTCAATGCCATAGTTTTTGTCACGGCATCGTAATACGTTACAGCTTGCGGCACTCTATACATTTCTTTTAATATTTTCATTCTGAAAAAATCTTTTTATATCGAACATCAGAGCACCTTGGAGCCTCATACTTTTATACAGTCACGTTAAACAAAATAATGATATACGGTATTATATTCAAAACATTTACTCGCTTATCTTACCTCGCGCACATTAAAACAAGACCAAGTTTGGAAATAATTAAAGAAACGATTAAAGCGTTTCAACCCTATCCTAAGGAGGGAGGAGGTGGTTGCCGAAAATTGTTGCCTTATACAGGGCTGTCGCTCGCAATAAACTTTGCTCCGGAATTTCATTAGTTTCGTTCAATAAATTAAGAGGTTATGCTAGCGTGTGTCGGCCCTACAATTACCTTGTCGCCGTGAAGTAATAAAGAGTCTTCGGTAAGAGGATCTTTAAGAGTTATGAGGCACTTCTTCAGCAAAAAGATCCTGTCCTTGAAATATCAAAATGTAATTACATACTTGTGTGAGGCTATAAAGATGGTTCATTTAGTACGTGTTTGTTGAAAATGTTTATGAAGTAGAGAATAGTTGTTAGTTTAATTTAAAGAGGTGTAGTTCCTTACTTTCATACTTACATTGTTGTTGAAGCAACACTTGAAAGTTTAAAATAAACCTTAAAGCTTAATATTTTTAGCTTAACTAATTTAATAATAATAATCTAAAATTTTAACAAAAAAAAGAACCGACTTCAAATGAAGTACATCCAATAAAAAAAGAATCATCGAAATCGATTGGCGTGATATTCAGTTATTCGTCCATTTATCGCGCACGTACTTAATGATTTAAGACTTATATGCTTTTGACATGGATGCCATTATCAGATCTCGCTCAAATTTAAGTGAGACCACACGACAGGCACCAGCTTTTGATTAAAAAAAGAATCATCAAAATCGGTTCACCCAGTCGAAATTTCTGAGGTAACAAACATAAAAAAATACAGTCGACGTGAGAACCTCCTCCTTTTTTTGAAGTCGGTAAAAAATAGATATACATTTTTAAATGTCCGTGGCCAAGAATATCAAATACATAATTTACAACAAACACGACAAGCCTACTATAAAATTTGTCATGAAACCCCAACAAGCCCCAATTTTATCACCAATAGACCGATGTACGCCCCATGCCATGGCTAATTTTACACCCCCATAAAAAAACTAACGCGCAGTATATAGCTCTCATAACACTTCAGTTGAATGTCCACACTTTCAGCTTTATTTTGGACAGTACAATAACCGTAATGGCTCTAATAATGATATTACAAATTACGCTTATTATAAACAACTAACTGCTGAGGCAGATGTTTTTCATTTTTGTGTTCCGCCAAATAGTTATACTTACAGTAGCTTCACAGTATATTTACAGTAATGTAGTTTTTTATACGGAATAATATAAGTGCGTATAAACAAAATTGTGATGGGTAATATTTTGTCTCCAAGATACACCACCAGGCTCTAGTTTGGTCAGAGATATACTGGTTTTGCAGTGTTAACGATAATAACAATAAATCTTTAAAAGCGGTTACGTTATACCCTACCATGGAAGAGTTCCATTCTGTATCCCCAAAACTCATCATCAGCTCCTCATTGAATCTGAGTAGGATCTACCTACGTGGAAAAATTCCTAATATTTATTATTAAAAAAAATCATCAAAGTTGCTTCATAAGGAATAAATATGTGTACGAAAACAAAATTTTACCTCCGGTCCATCGGGGACAGGTCTATTTTCCGAGATAAAATATATCCTATCCGTTAAGTTAGGTCAAGAATTATCTGTGTGCCAAATTTCATCCATATTCGTTCAGCAATTTTTGCGTCATGAAGTCACAAACATCCAAAAATCTAAATTTTCACATTTATAATGTATTAGTAGGAAGTAGGAAGTAGGATTTTTGGTTTCAAATTTCAAGAAACCAGAAGAGAACTCTGTTTATCTGTCTTTTCTTGTCTTAGTTACACCTTAAAAACTGAGTTACATTTTATTATCATGAGTTATTTGATAAGTCCCGTCGCTTGCCCAGTGATTTAGTACATGGGGTTCCCGCTAGGGGCACTGCTCGTCTCAAAAAATTACGCAAGCCACCATTTTGATAAATTACTCAAGAGTTATCTTGTTCTTGTAATTTTATACTCTGTGGTGTCTTTGTGGCGTCTACTTTTTATTTTTCTTTGTATGTGTTGTAAACAACGAGTTTTATAACAAAAAACTAAACGTAGTTGATTGAGATAAGTCAAATTATCTTCAAAGTTGTTGGTACTTAGCTACTTGCAACTTATTTTAATCTTGGGAGAGTTCAGTTTCCTATATAACAGGCTTACGCCCAGTTTAGGCAACTGACGATCATTTAGTTTGCTCAACATATTAAAAATAAAATAAAAATTTATTACCCAACACCATGTACATATGTTTTTTTTTTATGGAAATAGCCGGCAAACGAGCTGACGACCCACCTGATGGTAAGTGGCTATCGCCGCCCATGGACATCAGCAACACCAAAGGCATCACTGATGCGTTGCCGGCCAAGAAAGAAAGAAGAAAAAGAAAGAAAGAACTGGCTCTCAAGCCCCCAGCCGGAACACGACGAGTCGTTTGGCGACTGACTCATGCTCGAGGGTGGTAGCTATCCAGGCGAACCCCTGGAGAAATAATAATAGTAATAATGGTATTAATTAACAATTAAAATCAATACTACCAATATAATCCCTCCGAGGGCCCTACCACCAGCGGGCCGGATTTAGTCGCCTTTTACGACACCCTTCCGGCGTGGGATTGGGGTTAGTATTCTAAGCCGCCCCAATACGGCTAAAAAACATATTATTCTTGATTAATAAATGAATTATGTATTATAATAGTTTCCATAATACTAATCGTACACCTTGCCTCATCATTTCTAACTAAATACAGCATTCCGCATCAGGTTGTCTGGAAGAGATCGCTGTGTAACGATAAGACCGCCTTTTGTACTTGCCAAATTTATGTACATTGTTATTATCCTATTCTATGTTGCATTTAAAAAAAATAATGCCTTTTTGTATTCGATTCTTCTTTACATATATTTTTTTTTGTTTCGCTAGATAGTAATTAAAAATACAATATTTATGGAATGCAAAATCGTTCTAAATTAATCAATTTAAGTTTTAGTTAAATAAAACGCAAAATATTTAAAACAGTTTGTAACAATTTGTAACTATTTAGTTCACTGAATAGTATAAAATAAACAAGCAGTATAGTAAAATTAGTATATATTATAAATAGATGGTATGATTTGCCGTTACACCCGTTGAAATTTCCATGGGGCTGAAACCGAAATATTGTGTCACAATTTATGGCCGCTGCGGTTAGATGGGACAGGTTAGGGTTTGGTTATAGTTAACGCTATTTTTAATTAAAACAATATTGGTAACAATTACCCGATTTCATACTCATTCAAAAGGTGAAACAACTCATAACCACTCCAAAGGTTAACTCATTCCAAAGGTTAAACCACAGGTTAAACAGTAAATTAATATTTAATACAACCATATGGCAATCGGGTCAAATAAAAATAAAAAAATTATACCAAAATTAAAGTTATCTTTTCAAGATATTTTGGATGTCCATCCATCCCATCAGCCTTTATGAGTTCACTGCTGAACATAGGCCTTCCCTAATTTGCGCCACTCAGACCAATTCTGAGCTTCTGAATCCAGCGGATACCTACCCGCTGTCTTCCTCAGATCGTCAGATGACTGCTTTGTAGAAAATCAATTTGACGCGTAGTAAAATGCTTATATTCTTCCAAGACCACAGAATACATAATAATACCTATTCAAACTACAAACAGTACTACAATATATATAACATAAATTAATATGATAATATGACAAAAAATAATTTGTTTTTATCAAAGGTGTGAAAAGAGTTCTCCTCCAGGGCCGGCGTTGCATTGGCAATTCCTCTGGTAGGTATTACTCATGTCTATAGGCGACGGTAACTTACCATCAGGTGGCCCGTATGCTTTTTCGTCTGCCCTTCAGTCTATAATAAAAACAACAAATTTATTAAATATTTGATATCTACTTTCCGCTAATCGCTGACACTGACACCGCAGATAGCCAAACTAAGGACTAACTTGTCTCCTAGTGTCGAAATCGTCCATACCGTAGTAGATAATTAAACAGCTGTGCCGCCATTTGAGGAGACGTCGCCACAACGCACTTCCAGTTGCTTGCTCAACTTTATAATTTTGTATAACATTAAATCCACAGTATGAAATTTTGAACTATCTACTGAGATATGTTAGGGATAAAATAATAATAATAATAATTCAAGTAATTTTATTATCTTAATCAGTAACAGCTCACTTGAATTCTATTGCGAATTTTTATTTCATTTCTTCTATTATAATCTTTTCTTATGTTTACAATTATTGAATATAAGCCAAAACAAGCCAAAACACAAGTTTTTATTGTCATTATAATATTATTTGTATATAATGACACTAACGATGATACAGCACACGAAAAACGAAATGACGTTTTAGGGCTGGGTATATACAATTGACATTTATTCATTCATTCATTTATTTATTTCATTGACAATAAAGTAACATAGTAAACATATGAATTGGGTGTAAACATAAACTCTTTTGAGTTTTACCGTACACCCTGCGCCGTCGAAATACATACATAAACATTAAATTAACATTACGTGCTACATATTTCAGTAAAAAGAAACAATCTTTACACACATGACATTTATTATTGTTTTATTTTCATATACTCCAAATGTGTTATGATGCAGTGTCTCGAAGAACAACTGCATGGTTATTTAAATCTCTTCGGATGCAACATCTCGCATACATCGGTAACTTGAGCGACTGATGTCAATCATAAATTAAATTACCCTCAGGAGCGATCGGAGTGTCGCTACCAATGACAAACTATCTGTAGGCTTAGTGCGAGTTTTACATGACATAACGGGCTCGCTAACGTAAATGCGAGTCAGCTATGCTATTGGCTACCGATGCATTTCTTTTAAATTCTTTTCACTGCCGCCAAATCGGTAGCCAATAGCATAGCTGACTTTCCTTTACGTTAGCGAGCCCGTTATGTCATGTAAAACTCGGACTAAGGCCACTGAAGTGCTTATCGAGGGTATCTCCGAGAGTACCAGTAGTGATCAATCATTTCATTAAGTTTTATTTTTAATAAGATACAAAATTGATGGCAAAATTTTGGGGTATTAGAACTTTTAACACTCGAGGTGGCCTAACCTTTCTAAAATTCAACATGGTTGGTGATAAACGACGGGATTTGTGATAGTATTACGGATACGTTATAAGTGTCCTTGATTATGGAAAGAGATCAAGATATTGCATAACTAGTGGTGCCTTCCAGTTGATCGGTGGGTGGTCATACAAGATTCTGATAGTATTCGTTGGGCCACTAGGTTAGAGTCATTGTCTCGTAAGTCAAACGCTTCATTACAGTAACGACATCCTACTCTCGAAATGTTTGTTTTCTATAAAAATGAATACCTAATAATAAAAAATACCATGCGCAAAATCTACTAAAACACATTACAGAATGAACGGGTTTGGAAAAACAATTTATCAGTTCATTGTCTATTACAGTTTTATCATATTTCAATAGCTTCCCAAGGCCTTTTATCAAAGCATAATATTTGAAGACCTTCGAGGCAATCTAAGAAATAAACAACGAATTTCCAGATTCGGGTGTAATAGGATCGCATCGATTATTGGCGGTACGCATCCCATTCCACGGGTTATGAAATTGGATCCGTGGACAATAAAATACATAATTTACCCCGACCTCCCCCGGGATGCGGACTTATTGTGGCGTGTAGTAAATTTCGCAAGACGCACGTGTTCGAAACGATTGTGGTTTGCGAGTGATAAGTTCTTGAATTGGGTCCTGTTTGCAGTATCCGAATTATAAAATATGTGTACCTTTAGCTTATATAATAGTATTTTCTTTATTAATATAATTTAAACTTTAATTGTTCTGGATTGAATCTAGTAAAAGTAAACATAAGAATATGATTGTTGTACGGATTTTCAAATTCTGTGTACTGAAATAATAAAATGTACTTAGAAGTTAAAGTAAGATGCATAATTTTAACGCGTATTTGCACCCTTATATAAATGTTGCTTTCTGAAAAGCCAAGAAAAAAACTTAACCACCAAGATAAATCACTTACAAGTTTGAGAAGCGTCGTTATGCGGAAAGTAGGGAGTAAATTAATTTCACGGAATTCCGCGCTACAGCGGATAGTTGTCGAACTCAAACTTCACAAACTTCAACTTCTGCTTCAGATGAGCGGCTACTGATTGGGAATTTTAGGGAAATTACTCACTTTCACTGAAAGAATCGCGGAGCACATGCTTGTTCTATACGGGGCGACTCGCCCTTTGGATGGATCGTAGCAATTACGAAACACGGGTCCTATGACGTTTTCCGTCGTTTTCCGTTAAAAATATCGTAAACAAAAACTTTACTTGTTTTTTTGTTGAATAATTCATTACTAGGTCAGATTAAGAATATATACCAGGTTATTTTGATGATAATATACACTTTTTTAAGTCTAAAAACTATCGGACAAATCTATAAACGAAAAAATGCCACGTTATGATAAGTAGGCAAAGTTGCCTATGACATTCTACAGCTATTAACACTTCATTTGACACCACTTTTGACACACTTTCATTTGCATACCCTATAAAAGGCAACAAATTAGCATATCAGATCTATACATCATCAAAGACATCAGCAATACGTTGCAGGCAAATAAACTACCATTTCACGGTAATTTTTAGATAGGAAGATGATAACTAGCGAAGCACGTAAGAAACCTGCAAGAGCTTTCGTCGATGAAACTGGATAATACAGGTCCCACCGACTTTCAACAGGAGGGACAATTCATCATAGCCTCATTTTTTATTCAACAAGCTCTACCGAGAGCAGAGGCTGGGTTTAAGAATGGATGAAGGTCTTTGGCGACAACCCATTAATAGTCCACGACTGAGCATGGGTCTCTCCTCTTGAGGATGCCTAGAGAATACACTACCACGCTGCTCCAGTACGGATAGGGAAAGTGATTTATGTCTAATCCAAGTGTCGGAAGTTTTCATACCGCCTGAGCACCTCCGACATGGCTAAACGATTGTTATTTTGCGATGACAACCGAGACCGACGCGGCGATGCTACGGCTTCATGTGCCCTCCAAAGTAAAGAAGCTCTCAAGAATTTTGTGCTACCAGCAATCACCCATCCAACTACCGATGCCATGCCGCTGTTGCTTAACTTTGTCATTCACTTAGGATAGACACAAGCCGCCGGGCCATGAATGCTATAAGTATACTGGAGCAGTGTGGTGCACGTTTCACACCTCGTCGGACTGTTAATTAGCCTTAACCAATTTCTTGCTCAATCATCAGGGAACCCTTAACAAAGCAATAACCTTTGAAATGAAATTACGTACTTTGATTGGATATTTTAATTACTTCCCTTCTTAGCCAACTAATTACAATTTATCGAGCCGTAAGACGATGCAAAAACCCTTTACAAACAAGATAGACGCCCTAACCAGGGTCTAATTAGGAAACGGTTGCAAATTAATTCGAAATTAGCGCCGTTGTCTCACTATAAACAAGTTAGGAATCTACCGTGTAATTTTTAATTACACCAACCCTTTGTATGTGGGAGGAGACATGAGGAGAAATGTTTAGTTTAAAATGATTTATCTGTATTACTAATAAGTCTAGTAAGGATGTATAACTTGTATAAATATAACTAATTCATATTGTTTTTTGTCATTGTGGCATAACCCGCAAAAGCCTTTAAGAGGGAAGTTATACGAGCGATGTTTATTGAGATATAAATGTATTATTTGTGAGCTTGGCTTGCTCTCTTGGCAATCCAACAAATTTTTTTTCTGAAATGATAGTAGAAGTAACAATAACATGCATAAAACATGGTACATATAGGAACTGATTTCCATTACTATTTCTTGGGTACTAAGCTCAGCTAGTGGAGGAAAACCGGATTTTAAGCGTCTATTTAACCAAGGGTTCAACCTCTTGGTGTTATGTTTCCGCTTTTATGCATGTGTTAATTCATGCAGGCCTCAGAAGGATAGAGGATGAGTGATAGTATTATGACGCTTATGGTTGAGGATGCGAAATGATACTAAATAAATAATGCTGTACACTCATAGCCCTACACTAAGATTCCCTGTGGCGTGGGTGCCATGAACACACAAAGACAAAAATAGACACACCCAGACCAAGAACACAAATTTAAAGTCCTCATTCAAATTTCCGTCTCGCTGGGAATTGAACACAGACCCGTTGGTAAGGCAGTTCGGCATGGTAACCATTACACCACACGGGTGGTCAAATAAGTCATTCAAGGATAAATTTGAAAAGCTGATAGTGGTTGTAAAAGAAAGAGAAGAAGAGGGTGATCGCCGACCCTTTAGACCGGTACTGTAAAAGAGGCATGCAACACAACTTTTATAACAAAAGATAACCTGGAGGATCTAACTATCTATCTATCTAACTAATCTAAACAACTTATCATAAACTCAATCCACAGTCATTAGGAAAAGATAAAGAAGAAGACTTGCTTACGCCCCAACTCAGAGTCGCTAACAATTACTTTATTTGCTCCTTAGTAAAGAATCACCATACAAATTCTGTTCTAAGGAGTGATTTAAGTAACCGTTTGTGACTTTGAGTTGGGGCGTTAGAATATGTTCGTAATACAACAAAAACTAAAAATATTCCTTAAAGAACAGAGGGTTCTCGGAACATTGGATCAGCGAACATTGGATCAGCACACATCGGGTATTTTAATTACAATTGAAACCGGGCCGCATGGTTCCTGCATATAAGACGCTTACAATATTTCCTTTTTGAGCTTTGAAATTTAATAAGCGTTTAACACTTCAAAGCCCTCTTGTAAAGCAATTTGGCGTAGTCGTTGAAAAACAGCGAGTTTTCGGCTGGAAAACGTAATTCGTTCAGAGCACGGTGCCTCGGTAAAAGATTAATTAGCGCTGCAAACAGCCGAGGTAGCGCTTTAAAGCGCTCTTGCGTCTGTCGAGATCGTAATAGCAGAAGCGGAATATTGCGTACGAAGGAGAATTGTCATGAAAGGACTTGTCCCACGAAACGAGTGTCGATTTGTTTAGTTTTCATTGTGCTATGAGTGTTACAAAATATTGTATGGTTTTCCTGGACTGTGGGCTATACGTGTAAAAATCATTGCATTAATAAATGCCACCTTTACCACAGCTTAAGTCAATTAATTAAAAGATTAAGAGTAACGAGTTGAATAACATCGAATAGTACTCGTTTTTTTTTAATTTAATCACTTGCGAATTTTAAGTGGTCAAAGGAGGTCATCACTCACGTAAAATCTAGTGAATTTCATTGGAAATTAAATGACATTTTTTTAATGAAATTTTCAGATGATGGTCACCAAATGGCTGGATAAACATATAAAAGCTACTACTAACACCAAGGTCGCCCAATGTACCAGAAACGCGACAAACCAAGAAAAAGAGACGATTGTAGCAAACTCCCTAATAAACCTCAAAAAAGACTTACCTACATCATCAGAAACCACGACCACTCTAACAAGAGTGCACGACTAACATGAAGAATATAATTGAGTTGAAACATTAGATTAAGATCAGACAGAATATGTTTCTACAAACTAATCATAGATCAATCGTAGCATTTTTAGTAGCATACGTATTAGCAACACAAAAATCCTACAAATCCTACTAATATTATTAATGTGAAATCGATGTTTGTAACTCTTTCACGGATAATCTAACATTTTAACAAAAAATTAACCGACTTCAAATGAAGTATATTGTACTTTTGACATGGATGCCATTGTCAGATCTCGTTCAAATTTATGTGGGACTACACGACAAACACCAGCTTTTGATTAAAAAAAGAATCATCGAAATCGGTTGGCGCGATATTGAGTTATTCGTCCATTTATCGCGCACATACTTAATGCAAATTTAAGACTTATATGATTTTGACATGGATGCCATTGTCAGATCTCGTTCAAATTTATGTGGAACCACACGACAAGCACCAGCTTTCGATTAAAAAAAGAATCATCCAAATCGGTTCACCCAGTCCAAAGTTCTGAGGTAACAAACATAAAAAAAATACAGTCGAATTGAGAACCTCCTCCTTTTTTGAAGTCGGTTAAAAAACTACTGAACGGATTTTTATGAAATTTACCACACAGGTAGATGATCTGAAATAGGACACAAGGAACTTATAATCACAAAAAAATGCGGGGAAAACCGCAAGCAAAGCACCACTTCAAAATATCTTCTTACAAAGTTCCTAGTTACGCTGCGTTTACTACTAGAAAACCGCATTAGTAGAAAACGCTGAATCTTATTTCAAAGGTTTAACTGTCAGTTTCATCTTTGAAGAGGATAGCTGACTGAGTTCTGAATCCTGCCATGGAATTTACCATCTGTAATATCAATTTTACCTCATTTAAAGGCTTTGCAGGCGCTAATGGTGCTGTAACCTAGATTCCATTTATAGTTTTATGTTCATTTGGTATTTAATTAAAAAAAATCTGACTAGTTGTATTGTTGGTTGTCAACTTTGATTAAAATGACAGTTTAGCAGCGTCACATTTGACCGACCAGGTTGTACATTTATGTCAATTTTTGGAACGAAGTTCCTTATCGCGCGTTGTGAAAGGGGGCTAGACGGAAAAAATTCTTACGAAAAGTTGTCACGACACTTTTTGCTATTTTACTTATGTTAGGGCCACAGAATCTCAACAGCGTGATTCAGAAAGTTGTGCAGCGCCATCTAGTTTCATATTGCTGAATCACACTGCTGAGCGCGTAAAACAATATTTAAATCGAAAGGAACTTCATTCCATCCGGGTGTCCCTTGACACCTTTTAATTTTTTTATTATTGGATTTGTTTACGTTCATAACTTAATAAGATATAAAAAAAATTATTAACTTACCTTAAATATTGAAGAGGATCACTTAACGATCTGAAACAAACAAAAATAAATTATTGTACATGACTACCAGTCCTTCCTACAGTCCTATTGGAGATTTGTCGTAGATGTTCATAGACACCAAGGGATGGTGCCACTGTAAGCTCGTTTGCTTGCGAACCTCATAAAATCATTAAGAACTATAATTACCCACGAATATTTTTCTTAACAACTTAAGTGCAATAATTTACTTGCAGAACCATCTCAATAATAAATATACATTTCTAATTTATAAAATGTATAATATTTATCACATATACTCACAACATTCTTTAGTAAGTTTCTGATTTTAAATAGCGGAAACTGCGTCAACAGACTATAGACTGTTAGAGCGTTATTTCCGTCCGAAAAATAATCTGAGTTACTCTCAAGTCGCGCCTAAAGAAGTTTTACTTCAAAAAATGTGAAAAAAAAACTTTCGTTCAATACAATGTTTTCAGTGCAACCGTATCACAAAATCGATGTCACGCCACCAGTGTATTCACGCTTTGGGCGGCGTCGCTGTCAAAACGCGTGTGATATTTATCTTGTGATTCCTGAAAGACCGAACGCACGGGTTCATTTCCGCACACTCGAGCCCATTCAAAACCTCGGCTTATTCAACGCATGGCTCAGCGCCGGCTCTTTCAACGCACGGCTTGGCTCATTCGACCTCGAACGCGACCTCGCCAATTCATTTACGAGCGTCTCAGACTTCCTTATTTTAAAAAGAAATTCCTAGAAAGAGCCCGAGACGTGTGTGCTTTGAGTGCGAGCTCATTATGGACTCTCATTTCATTTCTTTGAATACAGGTGAGTTCATTAACTGAAATAGAAGTATGGCGGGGAATTTTTCATTAAGACGACTATTGAGTCTCCATATCCGACGGTGGCTGAAATGAGTTTGTTCAATGATTTACAGTTACTTTGTTAATCTCACCAAACCGAATGTTAAAGCCAGTTTAATATGACGTCTATTTTTAATATTTGCCCGTTTATTTTTATTATCCGTATAACTTAGCCGTGTTAATTCGAGTACACTTTTCTCTAATTCCGGCTCCTGTTTACTCTGTACGTTTGCAAATGAATAATTTCATCTATGCACGCAGTTTCGCATGTACCCTTGAGCATTTAAATTAATTCTCTTTTTACTTGTCGGCCCTGTAACATGAATTTCAGCTACGATTTAGTACTAATGTTATTAAGGCTTTAATGGTCGCATAAATACAATACAAAGTCGTGGAATTTAATATAAAACGCTATTCAAGCACTAACAAATTGTACTGCACTTCTTTTAGTGATTGTTGAAATTTAAGAACTTAAATACTAACATTTGTTTAATTAAACGACTCTTAACACTGCACGTGTAGGATTATAAAACATGAACAGTAAAAATTTGGCGAAGAGAATTATAATGCGTGTGTCAGAATGCAGAATGGAAGATTGTAGTCAAGTATTAACTTATCTATATCTATACTAATATATAAAGAAGAAAGATTTGATTGTTTGCATTGAATAGGCTCCGAAACTACTGAACCGATTTGAAAAATTTTTACACTGTTGGAAAGCTACACTATCCCCGAGTAACATAGGCTATATTATATTTTCAAAAAAATTAGGGATCCTTAATAAAACTCCAATAATGTAGCCCAAGGTGTAAAAATAAAGAAAACCGAAGCAAAGCGAGGGCGGTTACTCGTAAGTTATAAAAAAAGAACTCTGTCTTCCATTAAGACTTAAATTAACATTTGTAAGCCTATTTTTATAAATGAATGTGTAGTGACCCTACATTTGTACATTGTAGATGAGCAACCCTGTTTTGGTTACCATAGTATTTGGGAATAAAACTATTGTCATTCATTGTCAAGCTAGAAAATTAGCAAAATATTGTATTGTTGAAAATATTGAAAATATAAACATGCGAAGAGAAGGAATATAATTGTATTTTTATTGTAATTATCTGAGTCTATCCCTGAGGCTATCAATACATGAAAGAAGATGTTATTATGACTAAGAAGGCAAAGATGAATCTCATAACAAGGGATGAATTATGCTAGACCGTGTCGGGCACGAGCCGTTCTCCGTACGAGACACTTCGGTAACATTTCGCTAGCATTTTACGAGGTTCGAACGCGAACATCGCGCGGTACAACATGAACGCTCAATGTCCTCGTCATATAAAAATGTTAGTGAAGTTTTGAATCCGTGCCTCGTACGGGGCACGGCTGATGCCCCACACGGTCTAGCATCATTCATTCCTAAAGAGGAGGCTCTATTTTGTTTCGGTTGTAAGGAGTAAAGGTGCCAATAAGTGGTTAGAATAGAAAAGTTTTCATCATCTTTTACTTTACAGCCCGAATAAACAAAATTGTGAAGTTAGTCACTTAGCGAAAGCTGTTTTGATAATGTAGATTGCCTCTAGGTCTTTCTTTTGTATAAAACCTACTGTAGAGCGGCTTTAGGTAAATAAATTTGACCTTTTATATTTTTTGTGGCTTTATTATTGAATAAACGAAGCAAGCAAGGCCGTATTGTGTATTATTGCCGAGTAAAACATGGTATTTTCAATATTCTATCTAATGGAGTAAATAAAAGTACAATTAGATTGGAGTTGGGCTAGTCAAAAAATTCACAAAAATAGGTTATATTATAATGAATTTATATAAAAAACTATTAGGGCTATGTTAGCATAAGTAGTTAATGAATAATAGTCGATAAACTTACACCTTCGGAACCCTACATTGCACGTGTACTGACACGCACTTGGCCGATTTTAGGGTCTCGAAGAAAAATCGGAACACTATAATTTTATAATTTCGTCATATCCGTCCGTCCATCCGGCCGTCTGTCCGAAACATTACACCTAGACCCTCGGAGCTAGAAAACTGTAATTTATCATGAATATACATATTTATCAAAACTCCAAAATCGTAGAATAAAATGTTAAAAAATATTTATACACCGTATTTTGGTTTAATCTTGACGTGAATAAAAGTCAAACCAGGTAAGCCAACTTACAGCACACCGTTGAACTACCATCATAAAACCTAATCGTTTACCAAGAATACTTTTAATATTCTGGAAAAGCATCCAACAAGTCTCAAAATGCAAGATCCTGCAATCGCTATTCAAAAATTCATCTCAAGCTCTTTGCTTCCGATTATTCCTGTAGCTCTCTAACAAATCTCGGCTAAAATCTGAAAAGGGGTAACGGATAAGAAAACTAAATAAGAAAGGCCTTTCAGATTTCTACAACGTCTGTCTCACGAACCACCTTCCAACCATTGTTACCTCCTCTAGACAGGTTTTTTACCGTCCTGCCTGCATTGGTGGTTGACATAAGACCCAGACGAAAGCGTTTTCAAAACGCTACGATTTTTTGTCGATGAAGTATGGTTCTTTATCATGAATACACATCAATTTTTTTATGTTTTTCAGGTAATGCATATTACATTGTTTCGTAATTTTTTATTTTTTTTAAAGATAAGCATGGTAGTTTAACTTTAGACTAGCTGCTGACCGCAGCTTCGCGCACATACATACATACATATTTATACGCGGAAAACATAAACAGAACTAAACAGACACTTTCTGAGGTAAAGTAGATAAAAAAAATTATCACGGTAAATACATTATTCAAGATTATGCAATTTCATAGCGTAAGAAGCACAATAGTACTTAAGTGTAGCGTTAGGTTTTGTTTACCTCACCTCAGTTTAACCGTGACTATGACCCATTACTTAGATAAAATAGTGACAACTATTATTAAACTAGTATTAAGTCAATCATGACTCATGAGTAGGTACGAGTATCCCAAAAAGGGATTTTAGGTCTAGTTATTATTATTATTATTGTTTTATTTCTTTCTTATATCTATACAGGTAAATGGCTATATGCACTAGCCTCGAAATGAAATAATTAATAAATTCATTTATTTCTCACCACAATATAGCTTGAACATTTTATATATTGTGGGAGACTGGTGCCTAAACAAAGCTTTTGGCCTGTATTGTATTATTATTGTATTATTATATAAAAACAGTTTTCAAAAGTCAAACTTCGCCATTGCCTCAACAATCTCTTACATCTTTTACCTTGAGCCATACATAGCCACGGTCGTGATCTTTGAATGGTAGGATCGCTTTGAATACCCACCGGGGTGCAATTGACGATGGAATCGCTAAGGCAATGCGAGCGCTTCTTTTTAGTTTAGTTAATCTATGACAGTCTTTGTTGGAATATCCATTCTAGTATCCTCTAGTAGCTGAATACGTTTCAATTTGTATCGCGAAACCCTTTTTGTTTTAACTTTAATCCCAGCCGAAAGTAATTGGTGGCTGGAGTTGGAATTGGATTTGTTATCTCGGTAACAGCAAGTGTACTTAGGAAACTTTTATAAAATGCGATGGGAAGGAAGTAAATGTGTGTGTGTATATGATATAATATTTTTAGATATTTTCTTGAAGGATACAATAGGGTTGTTAGTGATTGTCATAATTTCCAGGCTCCGAATACTCGGGAGTCAAGTATTTTTGCTTTTGAATCCGGATTCATAAAATGGTGGTAACTTCCTAATGGTGGAATCGAATCGAAAGTGGACTGCATTTAGATGATAGGGATTTAAGTGTCCCTTTCTGGCAGTACACAACAGTCAATAAATGTACACATCAAGAATTGGACTCACGACCCTTGTCCGTGACTCGTGGCGTCGATCGATACCTCGTCGCCGAGATGGTATTGACTCTTGACCTGCGTTGCACCTGTTGGATTTAAACTTCCATCAATAGCCCGTATAGTAGTTAGATCTTTGCGGCTGAATTGCCGAAAAGATGATGAAAAAATTGCAACCATGCACCGAACCGAACTATGTACTCCACTGTACTCTGTTGCGAACAGTACAGCCGCAGTCGGCAGCAAAGTACAAAGTACAAAGATATTACTGAACAAGAGTACATAAAATTGACAAACATAAATAATAATAATAGCTTTGGTAGACAGATAGGCTGACTAAGTAAGTTCATCATCAACCATGGATATAAATTAATTATGGCAATACCAAGGCATCATAAACTGCAGAGCGCTGAATCGCTTCCAACGGGATGCAAAATACATTTATACGCTGCGCTAAGCACAATGTACGAGTATTCGTACAATTATTATGTTGGCAAAAACCTAAAAAGATGATCAGTCAAGTCAAACTACTTGTAATGTTTCAAATTACTTGCTGGGGGCTTGGGAGTCAGTTCTTACTTTCTTTCGCTCTTTTTCTAATTTTATCGGTAACGCATCGTTGATGCCTTTGGTGTTGCTGGTATCCATGGGCGACGTTTGCCACTTGCCATCAGGTGGATTGTCAGCTAGTCCGTTAGTTACTTACAAAAGCCAGGCAAGCATATATATCTTATATTTGATTTTTATTAGTGACCATTACAGCACACACTTCCTAACTTAATAAGTCTTAATTAAGAAATCCTCACTGACATGATTATCAGAGCAGAGAATAGAGGTTGCCACTTGCCATCGGGTCAGCTCAGCTCGTTTGTCAAATACAATAAAAAGCGAGGCAAGCATATTCAGAATTTTAATTAGTGACAAATAATTTAAACCATTGCACTGCGAAACTTAATAAATCTGCATTAAGAAACGATCGAACCCTCACTTACATGATTATCAGGGCAGAGAATAGACTGGAATCAATTAGAGGCGTCCGCTTGTAGAGGACCGAGTTCAGAGACAAAAGCTTTAACTGTGCATAGTTCTCAGAACGTCAGCAGAAAAAAAGATTGTACTCTTCGTTTTTACTTCCAAATGAATGAGTATGTGAATAAATCACCTTTAATCATGTTTTCGTTTAATTCAGCAAAAATTTTATTTTTAATTTTATTAAATTACGCTACCTTGCACATTTTTATGTACAGTTGATTACAGAGTATAATTTTTAATTACCTTTACTATAAGTATAATGTATAATTAAAAAAAAAACAGCAATTTAGTGTATCTACTCGTCCATAACTTTGTTTGTAGCAAATTCTACAGTAGTCAAATATATCTATACTCAATACTCAAATTTTTATTGCAGTCATATAGTGGATACATAGGTGTTACTGTTTACATCTTTTAGAGGCACATATGAACCCTACTTAGGGTATTGCAATGTAGTGGGAGCAGACCGATCTATTTTATATTCCTGTTAATGTCATTTTTGTAAATAATCTTTGAGGTTATAATAACACTTATTTATAAGGTATTGCTTTAATTGGGTTAAGAATTTTAGCTCATTTTTTAGTGATCTTATTTCATCTGGCAAGTTGTTGAAAATTTTTATACACATAGCATATGGCCCGGAGCTATATAACTTTAACTTTGTAGTCGGAATTGCCAGAGTGTTTTTTTGGCGTCTCGGGTATCGTCGCGGTTCATCATCACAAAAGGTAAAATAATCTGGATACTTTTTTACAAATTTACACGCCTCAAATATATAGATGGATGTCAATGTTAACAACTTATTTTTAATAAAATGCGGTTTACAAGTTTCCCTGTCGTCAATATTTGTTAAGATACGGATGCATTTTTTTTGTAATGTGAAGACGTAATGTATATCCACGCTGTTGCCCCAAAGTAGGATTCCATACGTAAGCCATGAGTATGCGTAAGCATAATATGCAGACATCGCCGTCTTAAAGTCTGTAGCTTTCCGGAGTTCTTTTAGGGCATATGTGAAGCTTGAGAGTTTAGTTCTTATTTTCTGTATGTGATTCTTCCATTTAATATTAGTATCAATTTCTATTCCTAGTAAAGTGAATGCGTTAACACACTCTATTTTTGAGTTATTATATATGAAGTTTATGTCAAGCGGGGGTTTTTGGTGTGGTCTATATTGCATTAATTTTGTCTTATTGAAGTTTATGTCAAGGTTATGGTCATTCATCCAGTCAACTATGGTATTAAATATGTCAGTTAGTTTGTCATTTAAATTGTCATTATTTTTACACGATGTCAGGAGGGAAATGTCATCAGCAAATATAACACAAAAGTCATTAAATATTTTTGGGAGGTCATTTATATAAAGTAGAAATAAAATGCACCCTAATACACTACCTTGTGGGATTGAATTATTTATATTAATAGTATTTGATCTTATCATTTCAATTTTACCGGTGTCGGAGTCAAAATATTCTAATTCTACTATTTGAGTACGATTTTTTAAATATGAGGAAAACCAGTCGTGTGTAGTTCCGCGTATGCCTAAGTCATATAGTTTATCTAGTAGTATATTATATTGTACTTTGTCATAGGCTTTGGTCATATCTAATAAGATTCCGATTGCGTACATTTTATTATTAATTATATCGAGGTCTACCATCTAGGTATACCATTGCCACTTTATATAACAATATTATACCTATTATATCCATGACCAAAAATATATTAAAATCAAGCTATTGCAAGAACATGTTAAGTTTCTCTCGCCCCGTCTTCTCCTCTTTCAAAAGCCACCTTTCCGAAACTGTGATAAAATTCAAAATACATCGTAAGTGAACTGATTAATTAGATATAAAATTTATTATTCCAATAATAATTTCCATAATTTCTGTTGACCGTACATAAAGGTTACGCCATACTGCAGGCGTCGTACTCAATACTGAGACGCAGGTGCACATCCTTTGTAATATCCAAACCTGTCGCAACCGATTGTTTGCACCGCGCTGTATTCACGATGACAACTCTCATTTGCACTACAAGAACCGCGTGTGTTCTCAGATATTTCAGCTCCCAATAGTTCAGAACATCGAAATATCTCAATAACGTCGCGAGTGTATTGAAATGTCTAGCCATTTTATATACAAGTAGGTACTTTTGTATAAATGTGCATTGATAAAATATGTATGAGGTTTCTTTTGAAAATTATTCATCGCTAACTGTTATCTTTAATAGACTATGAAAAGGTGTCTGTATGTATTGTGTGTTCATTACTGTATTTTGCTATTTTAAGTGTGTTGAACGATTCTTTGTTGTGAAGTGACATGCGGTTAGAGACGATTCTGCCATTTTTTCAATCATCGTATGCGTGTCGTATTCGATATCGATTAACTCCTGGTACTTATCGAATCCAAATCTTTCAGCTAGAAGACTACTGTGCAACAAGGTCTTGGTTTACACTCCACTGATAAAATACAAAATATTGGATACCTGTCATCACAACATGACCCACAATTTGTGGGCTCGCACTCAACGCAGCGGGGTCACCAATTACTCGCCCCAACTTGGAACCCCGCTGGTGCTTAATGTTCCCCGCTCAGCTAATGTTACTTCGTGTTATGGTGTTACTTAGATGTTTTCTTGGACTGTATTAAATGCGTTATTTACGAGTCTTTCTTAATGATTTGAGTTGCAACCTTTTAGATTATCTATTTAGATTATTTATTTATCCGCTTTCCATTCACACCGCTTAAGCCTTACCTATTGCTAACCGAAACGTGTAGGTACTATTATTTTTTCTGTGCCGAAACTTAACAGCTGATATATATAACACTCAAAACACTCAAAAAGGATTTTCCAAAAGATTACGGTACTCAAGTCAGAATTTAATTTAGCCAAAAATTGAATATGACAATAATGGCAATGAATAAAAATACAATCGTACCTGACCTTCATGCCTAATATGAATTCAAAAAAAGCTATGAACTAATTCCTACGTAAAGACACAGCCTATTTAAAAATATATAAAACATCTAAAAATTTATATATTAAAACCGTTAAATTTATTTTTATAAAACACGTGCACAGCCAACAATTTTCAATAATTACCCCAAAATTAGTCTGCACGTATCGATCGCGCGGACACTAACCATTGCCGTTAACGTTAACGACGCAGTTTCTGTAATGGAGAATTAAACGACAGCTTTTAATCATCCATAACTCAGGCTAAACTGTAGATAATTTGATCGCTAAGCCCGCATTTCACACTCCGCTTCGCAATTAGCGTGCGGTGTAGGATCCGCTCGGTCGTAAGGTCTTGCTTGCAGCGGAATGAAGAACTTTCAAAATGTAGTTTGATGAGCAATCCCTATCAAGACCCTATCGACTAGTTGTTAGTGACCCTGCGTGTGTTAGATTCAATGTGTAATGGCTATGGAAAAGGCAAGAAATATAAATTGGAAGTCATGTTATAAAGCGAGAATCGACAAATATTTGCAACCTGTACTATTATTAATAAAGGTAAACCAAAAAAAGCACAATGACTAGTTGTATTTTATGATAATGTAACTTTTTCATATTATTATGGAGGTATGTAAATGATACACATATTTGCGGCAATTAATTTATTGAAACCCTTAGTTCGCAATGTGCTTTAGTCGTTGGGGAAGAACTAAGGGGAAAGAAACCCCAAACAGCACAAGATTACCGCAGTAAAATTATATCATTCCACATTTCATATCTGTATCAATGTTACACATTTTAAAATGGAACAAACACTACGACAATATTGAATTGAAAGCTGGCTTCCAGTATAGCTTTACAACATTATGACACTACAATCGTTTTAATTAGAATAATTCTAAACAATAATTAAATAGACTGGCAGAGTGACATTATAAAAGTATTACAAAGTACTTAACTTCTGCAGAAGAGCAGCTCACACACTGAATTAAACGAGACAATTACAAACACTCGCTTTTATCAACCCAACTATCTACCCCCACACCAGAATTACGAGTATCACCTGATATACTACAGACAAGACAAGCAATTTGTAATTCTACGTAAAAAGATCGTAATAAATACTAATAATAATAAACACAATTCAATAACTGATTTTAAACAATTCCAAATCATCAAAATTAATGGTATTTTATAAAATAATTAAGATATTTCTACCGGCAAACAATTTAACTTCCCGTTACAAATAAAGACCTATTTTAAAAATTAGCAAGTAGTTGACATTTAACGTTGCTATAAATTTTCAAATACCTTATTTTAATTTTATTTATATTGTATATTATTACCAAATCGTACAATAATATTATGTCTATCTAATTGTACAATAATATTATATTACCATATTTCAAGTGTTTCCTGTTACGATTAATACAAATAATACAAGTTGTCAAAATATAAGAACATTATCATTAATGGATACGTTTCCTTTTTATAAAAATCTAAATTTCATATTTTCTATTTATTGAGCAATTATTACATATACCTACATTATAAATATACAATATCTCTCACGGCCAGACTGACATGTACTTCGCTCTCGAAGTACTAAAAATACTACATCGTTATACATACTAAGTACATAAAAATACCAAGATAATATAGTTCCTACTTTACGAATATTGTCTCTTTTCACATTAAGATAAACACAAGTAAAGATATTTCATTTCATTTCATTTCATTTCATTTCATAAGAGCCCACTAGCCTCCCACCTGCTGCACATGAGTAAGGCTAGGGCTTTTAAATCAGTAGACATTATCAGCAGTTCCTTCAGTAATAGGGATGTTGACTAATTTTTAGGATTTAATTTTATTTTATAGATAGAACCTTGATATTCTTTTCTTTATATCTTTTGAGAAATAAATGATCTTAAACCTTATATTCACGAAAAATAAATATTATAAAAATAATAATCTTCAATTTAAAAACAAAAATTGATAAGTAAAAATCATTATCAAATTTCCCACCAAAAACGTCAAAGTTTGTTGAATTTCCATATAAAATAGGAGCAATTACGTTATATTCTCAAAATTGCGTTTAAGGTCACGTGACAGTGAGTACAATTTTTAACATTTAAAATTAATGATATCTAATTTATTGTGATTGATTTCAATAAAATAAGGCCTTAAAATAGGCCTTTAAATGTTACCACTAATACTTTAGACATATTTTTTTTATTAATTTATAATTAGTGTCAACATCCCTATTTGATCCAGCCTCTCACCTGCTGCACATGAGTCAGGCTAGAACTTCTCAGAAGACATAATCAGCAGTTTATTTATTAATTTGATCTAGCCTCTCACCTGCTGCACATGAGTCAGACTAGAACTTCTCAGAAGACATAATCAGCAGTTCATTCATTAATTTGATCTAGCCTCTCACCTGCTGCACATGAGTTTAGACTAGAACTTCTCAGAAGACATAATCAGCAGTTTGTTCAGTAATATCATCCAGCCTCTCACCTGCTGCACATGAGTCAGGCTAGGACTCTCACTCAGTAGACATAATCAGCAGTTTGTTCAGTAATTTAATCATCACTTCTTAAATTATCCTTAGACAATTATTATTGCATTTCATTTCAAAATTTACCCATCCATTGTTTAATATTTCATTTCAATCCACATCACGATTGTGTTGACAAAACGTAATCTAACAATATCGAAGATACTAAATATCTGTTCCGTTTGGCCATCCGATTCAAAACAATTAGTACAAAATTTAACAGTGATGATTAATTACTAGAATAACCGTAGACAATAGTAAATTGCTATCGTTACTTACTTACTTATAACATAAACTTAATTGAAACTAAATAAAAAAAATTTGTGAAATTAATAGAATTAGATCTTTTAATTGTATAAGATCTTTGTGTAAGATCTTTTAATTGTGTTGTGTCTTTTAATTGTCTAATTGTGTAATTGAGTAGTATGTGTCTAATATCTAAATTCATCATAAATCATTGTGGATAAATCTTAAAGATTATATTATGTAATGTATGTCGAGTCATATTTCTTGCTATATACTCTCACTGGGGCTATATTACATACAAACATTTCAAAATAAAATATATAAAAAATCTTTTGAAATAATATATTAATTATTAAATTAATTATTAACCCCTTCCAAGCGGCCGTAACGTTTTTTCGTGACAGAAAAAAAAAATCCTAATACGGTGCCGCGTCTACATAGAAGTTTCATTTAAAAAAAATCGTGATATTATTATAAGGAGGAAAGATTTACATTTTTGTAAATTAGTAATGAATAAACTCAAAAACTACTCGACCGATTTGAAAAATTCTTTCACAAATTGAAAACTACATTATTTTTGCTGTATTTGATTGTGATTATTAATTAGTTTTTTTTTTGCAAATCGCGTAAGCTTCAGTTAGTAATACATAAATGTTTATAGTATCGTAAAACCTATTAAAAATATTACAGCAAATTATATTACATGTCATTGTAAATGTAATAAAAGTAAGAAGCTAAGATTTCTTCAAGATTATTTGAGAAATATCTAAACAGGTTCTATTCATAATGCAATATTCACACAGTACCTACTGCGCTATTTTTATTTCAATTGCACCAACAAAACAAAATGTCAATTTAAAGAACATCTCAGTCACATAACGGTTACTTAAACTTCTCCTTAGTATAGAGACAAACAAAAAAAATTCACTCTCATGGACAATTAAAGTATAAAAATACCTTTAATTAATTATTATTTTATGAAAAGTATTGAAGTTTTTGAATGTCAAGTCAAATCATCCCAAAAAATATATACCACTTATTATTGATATTGACAATTACCAGTATCTACCTACTACCTTTATTTTATTTCAAAGAGAAAAAAAAGCTTCTTTACAATATTTTTAAGTCATACAAAAAATTAAAAGAATTTCTTGATAATATATCATAGTTTAAATATCAGATATAATCGTAGTTTTAAAAGCATTAAAAATAAATAAACTTTTACTAACTATCAAAATATTTTACGTGTGGCTACGCAAACCATTAATAAGATTAATTATCGATAAGGTTATTTTGACGTTGGTCCGCACTAGGGTCATTGAAAGTTGACAATATAACTGAGATGAACCAATACTTTACATATTATTATTATTTAATGTCAATAATTAGTCCTGGACTCTTTACGACTTAATAAACGAACCTTTCCGAGTTGGGTCGTAAATATTGTTTTATATGTGGGTACTACAACGCAAGCTAACTAGCAAATACTAGAAATTGTTATAAGTGTTTTTAGGCACAAAACTAAATATAACCTAATTGAATCCGAATAACTTATTAGAATTACCAAGTGTTAAGTAAATTTACTAGCACTGAAATTATAATTTGTATTTGAAGAGTTTTACAAATATCTCATACTAGCACTGAAATTATAATTTGTATTTGAAGAGTTTTTCAAAAAAAGTAAAGAAAATAAGGCAGTCTAATTTAAAAAAAAAACACAAAATGTGTTATCTTTAAAAAAAAACTTGTATCTAATGAAACTAACTACTACTAACTAAAACTATTTAAAGTAAAAAAAAAATTAAATTAAACAAATACAACACAAAATGTTAATAAAAGTCATAAAATATCTAAATTTTAAAACCTACTATCCGTAAAAATAATTATTATTCTAAGCCAAAACAACAACAGTCTTCAAAACCAGTTCACGAAGCAAACCAAAACCAAAAACCAAAATCAAATCGTATGTCTTTTAAGTTTATAACCTTATTGACTTATTCCTTTACAATATTAATTTCTAACCAAAACACAACCATTTATTCCATCCATATATAAATTAGTTGCCTATGACTTTAGTAATTTACATATTGTGTCATTTGAAAGCGTGATTCAGAACTTGCAAATGAATTTTACTAACGCCATCTATTAACAAAATGCGGAAATAAATATCTAACAACTAACAAAACATCAAGCTTCCCATGGAAATGAGAGGTTTTACCGCGGTAAAAAGTAGCCTACGTTACTCTCCACCCTCCTAACTATCTCCACACACAAAAATCATACCATATTATTATAATAGCTTCGTTGCGACGTGAAAGAGGAACAAACAAACACTTTCGCATTTATAATATTAGTATGGATTTATTCCATAGCTAAATACGTCTTCCTTTTGGATTACCTACTTTTTTCTTATTTGTGTAATTATGTTTACGCAGTTATGCATATTATATTATTAGAACATTAAATATTATTCCTATTGATATTTATCCTCTCAATTTACATTGATTCAATTATGTACTTTAATTGCTTTAATTAATTTTCAAATAAATAATAAAATTGTCGTCAGTCTACTCTATATTCATATTTCACAAATTATTGTCATACATTTATACCTACATACTGATTCAATCTACAAATCATGGAAATAAATAAAGTCATTTTTAATCTTAATCGAATGTTAAACAAATAACATAGGTACCTACCAAAATAAAAACTAGTTGTGGGTATTCTAAAAGTTTACATCTGGTGTATTGTGTCGATATAGATTATGGTTTTGTTTGATTTTAGTATATTATTATTTTGCCATAATAGATTTTATTTTTCTTATCATTTTGTTTGGGTGCCTGGCGCATTAGCCTTTACCTTTCGAATTTGCTGCAATCTATATAGTGTCTATACTAGGTATATAAATTATAAAGAAATATTAAATTATATGTAAAATTATGTATAGGTACTATTTATTTTCGAAAATGCATTTCATTGTAAGCAGTTAGTAAATAATAAGATAGTCATAACCGAAGAAAGATTTAATTTGTAATTTTTAATTTGTGTGTACTTTGTTGCTATTTAGTACGTATTTAGTACGTCCTATTCTTTGAAACCTCTATATCTACTGTATGTAAAAAAAAATTGAAAGTTAGTCTTCAATTCTAATCCGATTAAGTCTTACTATTTTTAATCAAATAATTCACAAGTTTTCTCGTGATGTCCGGACAGAGCGAATTCCGCCTCCTTATTCTATGTTTAAATTACTTAATGCACAGAAAAAAAAATATATATAATAAAATCCTTAAACATTATCATAAAACAAAGCCCTTTAAGGGCCTTACCGTTCTTGAAATCACTTCGGTGCTGTTCTAAGGAGATTCCCTTGATCACTTGTTGGATGTTTCAATACTATAATAATTGTCCATCTCGTGACGTAGCAGATCCTTGCGTAGAAAACTTATTATTTCGTCGTCACAGTTCCGCTGGTCCGAGGCCGCAATTTTTCTTCTATTCTGAAACTTGGAAAATAAACACATATTAGGATACATATATTATTAAAAACGCGAGTCCGACTCCTACACTTCTGATGTTAGATTCAATGTGTAATGGCTATGGAAAAGGCAAGAAATATAAATTGGAAGTCATGTTATAAAGCGAGAATCGACAAATATTTGCAACCTGTACTATTATTAATAAAGGTAAACCAAAAAAAGCACAATGACTAGTTGTATTTTATGATAATGTAACTTTTTCATATTATTATGGAGGTATGTAAATGATACACATATTTGCGGCAATTAATTTATTGAAACCCTTAGTTCGCAATGTGCTTTAGTCGTTGGGGAAGAACTAAGGGGAAAGAAACCCCAAACAGCACAAGATTACCGCAGTAAAATTATATCATTCCACATTTCATATCTGTATCAATGTTACACATTTTAAAATGGAACAAACACTACGACAATATTGAATTGAAAGCTGGCTTCCAGTATAGCTTTACAACATTATGACACTACAATCGTTTTAATTAGAATAATTCTAAACAATAATTAAATAGACTGGCAGAGTGACATTATAAAAGTATTACAAAGTACTTAACTTCTGCAGAAGAGCAGCTCACACACTGAATTAAACGAGACAATTACAAACACTCGCTTTTATCAACCCAACTATCTACCCCCACACCAGAATTACGAGTATCACCTGATATACTACAGACAAGACAAGCAATTTGTAATTCTACGTAAAAAGATCGTAATAAATACTAATAATAATAAACACAATTCAATAACTGATTTTAAACAATTCCAAATCATCAAAATTAATGGTATTTTATAAAATAATTAAGATATTTCTACCGGCAAACAATTTAACTTCCCGTTACAAATAAAGACCTATTTTAAAAATTAGCAAGTAGTTGACATTTAACGTTGCTATAAATTTTCAAATACCTTATTTTAATTTTATTTATATTGTATATTATTACCAAATCGTACAATAATATTATGTCTATCTAATTGTACAATAATATTATATTACCATATTTCAAGTGTTTCCTGTTACGATTAATACAAATAATACAAGTTGTCAAAATATAAGAACATTATCATTAATGGATACGTTTCCTTTTTATAAAAATCTAAATTTCATATTTTCTATTTATTGAGCAATTATTACATATACCTACATTATAAATATACAATATCTCTCACGTGCGAATATTGTGTTACATAGAGAAATACAGATTTGTTTATGCCACCCACAAAACACGTGTTGTATATGCCACCCACAAAACAGGTCCTAATGCGGGTTTTTGCACTGTGCAAGCGTTTAGCCTTTTTTTATAGCTTACAAGCGCGGTGACGAGCTTGATGGTATGTGTTTACAGTCGTCTATGGTCATAAGCAACACATAAGGTACATTAATAACACAATGCACATACGCATTGCCGACTAAAAACAAGCATGTTTTTAAGATTTGCCGCATTGGAACGGCCTTATACTAATACCATGCCGACAAACCAGGTGTCGAAAAAGCAACAAAAACCGATCGTATTGTATGTAGCGTTCTCGTGAAGATTACAACCGATTTTTATAAAAGTTCTGTCATTGATTATAATATACAGAACAAATTCAGAAAATTCAAAACTATCCAATCTTAAACCTACTTTCTTAAAAGTTTAGTGAGCTGTCAAACCGCTAACACTACGCCCATATTCGGCCAACAACAAGCGATCTCTCAGGTGTTAGCTGATTAATACGACGCGGTGTTTTGAATTATTGTGATTCTGTACCGATGAAATTTATTCACTGTTATCTGTGTGAAACGCATGCGGGTTGTGTGATGGCCGTAATGAGTTGATTATGCGTCTATGTTGCTTATCTGCAGTGTTGAGCTATACGTATAATCGTAGCGTTGATGGCGACCGGTAATAGAGCCTGAATTGTATTATTAATACAGTTGGTTGTATTTTTGTATCAAATAACTCAAGTACTCAAGTAGTACACTTAGTTCTTTTTAACTTAATTTAAATAGTTATTTTAATTTTTTATTCAATTTTTTAAAGCTATAAATAAATCTTACTGCGATTTTTGTAAGCTTGTATTGTTATAGATATTTTTTTATATTTTGATATTATGAATAAAGACCCTTTATTTTTAGGTACCAACAAAATTATACAAATATTTCGGAGGGATATAATATTAAACTAAAATATACTATATTTCAGAACGTCCTCTAATTCTATTTGATTGTATAAAAAGAAAGTAAATTGGAGCGGATTTCATTTCCTTACAGTTAACGAAACAGGATATATTGGTCTTCTAAAGCAAAGTACATTTTCCTATTCATCTTTCATAGAACATTACGCCGATCGCACGGATAAAATTGAAAGATTTTTACGAGTGTTTGCTCAAATATTTTACTATCTGTTCTCGATCAATGTGAGATGTGCATAATTTTATAATTGATAGTATTATTTAGTATAAAACTATATGATTTCCGTATAGAAAATTATAATACGTTTACCAAAATCGAGTTGCGCTTAAAACTTCTTTAGGCGTGACTTGAGAGTAACTCAGCTTATTTTTCGGACGGAAATAACGCTCTTTATTCTGTTGATGCAGTTTCCGCTATTTAAAAATGAAAACCAAACTTTAAACACAATTGTAGCATAAATACATAATTTCATTGAGTTTACATTGTGTCAGTGACAAGTCTATAGATTAAATAAGTATCACGGGGTAACGAAAAATTATAGCTTTATTAACGGTATTACTAACGGTGGCTTCAACCCATTAATGGCCCACCACTGGGCACAGGTCTCTCCTCTTGAGGAGGCCTAGAGCACACTCCACTACGCTGCTCCAGTGCGGATTGGTGGAGAATACATATATTGTTAATAAATATGAGTCAACTAAATATGATATTTATTTTAAATTAAGTTTAATTTTTTTTGTAATACGTGTCACCAACGTCAAAGATGTTTTACTTCAATCGCGCGTAAAGATTACATGTGGTGTACGTGTTTTTTATAACTTTCTCAACTAAATATAAAAACCACGTTCACACATTGGATATAAATTTTAAAAATTGGCGAAAAAATAAACGTCTATCGAATACCCTTAGTAACATCTTAGATTCGACTCGGTATCCATCTTTATATTTTATTACTCACTAGAATTGAATTGTTGATTTTTGGTGAATTTTAAGGAAGCAATAAAATGTTTTATCGTCCTCTCGTCCACTTTAATCGGATGCTGCTTTTTCGAAGGTTCTTACTTGAGCTTGGCGATTTAATAACTCCATACATTCTGTCGTATTATTAGAAATTAGATCATATTTTCTACATGCTTAAAAATATTTAATGACTGTTTTAAAGATGAATACAAAACTAAGATAAGCTCAAATGGTTATTTAAATTATAATCTAACATTTTACCAAAAAAATAACCGACTTCAAATGAAGTACATTGTACTTTTGACATGGATACCATTGTCAGATCTCGCTCAAATTTATGTGGGACTACACGACAAGCACCAGCTTTCCATAAAAAAAAGAATCATCGAAATCGGTTGGCGCGATATTGAGTTATTCGTCCATTTATCGCGCACATACTTAATGCAAATTTAAGACTTATATGATTTTGACATGGATTCCATTGTCAAATCTCGTTCAAATATATGTGGGACTACACGACAAGCACCAGCTTTCGATTAAAAAAAGAATCATCCAAATCAGTTCACCCAGTCTAAAGTTCTGAGGTAACAAACATTAAAAAAAATACAGTCGAATTGAGAACCTCCTCCTTTTTTTGAAGTCGGTTAAAAATAGTACTATAATGAGGCGGGACCATCGTACTAAAGTTTTATCTTTATACTAAGGCACTAAATTATAATTATGGTGTAGCTCATGTAATAACAATTACATGTTAAAACTTGGATGATATCAGTAAATACACAGAACAATCAACAACCATGTATTTCTAAAAAAAATATTTTTAATTTTAATATTACTCTAAAAATCGTTTAAAATCAAGAAAAGTTTAACCACTCTGAGCAATGTCGCTTCCGTCCAACGCGGTGGAGCGAATTTTGAGAGGTCATAAATCTGTCACGCGTCAAACTAAGCCTCGTATCGAACGCGCCACACTACCAGTAAATTATACAATAGCCATCCTACTACCCACGTCCTGTTAAACATTTAATGCACGTAGAAAAGGGTACTAATAAATTATTAGCCTTACATTAGTTATAACAAATATTGGTTCGTCTATTGATTTTTTTTTTAACTCCATTTAACAATTTTTTTAAATGAAAACAACGTTATATTTATTGGTAGTGTATAATGAACCTGTTTATGATTTTTTTTGTCTGATCCTACTGAAACAATTTTTATACTGACCATTGACGTAAGCTAAATACCTATAATATATTGAAATCGGATTTCATATTGACGTGATAACATCTTATAAATCGATGAACACCGGCTGCACCCACGAAAAAGTGTCACGTTCCGCCTAATGGTCGTAGCGCACATATCAACTCGGAAAGGGATCGGCACCGGATCGCCTCGCCGTCAACCTAACGTAAGCTTGGCTACGGCTAGGCGACGCCTCGCTTACGGCTCGCCGGCCGCTGGTTGACGGAATGAATGACAGCAGTTCGCCGACGCAACGGTAGCCGCGGCGCGGGGCGTGCACGAGGAAACGGAAAGTCGACGGATAGCGTACGGTGAGACGTAAGCGCGGGTACGGCAAGTCGTCCACGCACCGTACCGCGGTTCGTGAGCTTGTCTCGAGGCGAGGCGATTACGTTACGGATCCGATAAGTGTGCTTTACAGTAGGGAGTTTCATACAAAGAATACTGACATGCAAGAGTTGATACGTTTACGTTCCGTTTACGAGTTGATATGTGTGCTATGACCATAAGCATGAGCGTGCAAGCGAGAGTGCAGAACAAGCGATAGAGAAGCACGATCAACCCAAGCGTTAGCTTGTGTCACATTTATCTCTCTTCTGGCGTGACATCAGAGCTAGCAGTTCAAATAGTTCTACTACTGGAACGCCTGTAAGTCCTTCTTTGTATTATACAAAATAATGATAATTCAGTGATAATAATTCAATTCATTCATAAAAGTATGCAATTTTTCATCAATGTTTCTGAATGACGTTATCACGTAAAATTATCGTCCGTAATTATTAGCAGTTTGATTGCAAATATATTATTATATTAGGTATGTTAATTGAACATTGGCTTCAACCCACTAGCCTACTTCTGAGCACCGGTGTCTCCTCATGAGAAGACATATTATTATGCTCCAGTACAATCCGTACTGGTGAAAGGGTTAGAGGTCAACTCAACTGTTATAAATTTTCATGCCACTCGAAAGCCTCCAACCAAAGGCTTAACAACTGTTATCTTACGATAACAACAGGAATTGTTTGCTTTACATGCCCTCCAAAGGGTTAAAGTGCTCAAGAAATTTTTGCCCTGCTGATTTTTAGCTCGATCGATCACTTATGATTAACACAGTGCGTAGCGTAGGCATAGAGCGCTTCATTGAACATAAGAATAATTTCAAAACCATAATTAGAATATTTCAATTGACTATAAGTATATCATTTGTGATAGCCTAGTGGTTAGAACGTTGGTCTCCCGAACGCGGGGACCCGGGTTCAAATCCTGGCATGCACCTCTAATTTTCAAATATTATGTGCGTATTACAAGTTATTTATCACTTGCTTCGGTGAAGGAAAACATCGTGAGGAAACCTGCACACCTGAGAGTTCTCCATAATGTTCTCAAAGGTGTGTGAAGTCTACCAATCCGCACTTGGCCAGCATGGTAGACTATGGCCTGTACCCCTCACATTGTGAGAGGAGACCCCGAGCCCAGCAGTGGGACAATTATGGGTTGTTGCTTTGCTTTGCTTTGCTTATATCATTATAACGTCATATCTTTTGATCTGCGCACAGTGTAATACAATGCTTCGAGTGTGTGCTTTTCAAAAGATTGCCAAGTTTTCCGATGTCCGTAGAACCTTATATTGGCTACGCGACAGAATGCATTTTGAGAGCTCATAAATTTGTCACACGTCAAGCCGAACTGCAAATCGGACGCGCCACACCAATAGTAAATTATGCAACAGTCTTTTGTAGAACCAAAGTTTTTAATATGGTTTCATAAAGGATTTGTTTATTTCATAACCAATTTGATATGACATTACTTATTGCTGAAATGTTCTTGAATCAAGCAATTTTTTTAAACCCTTTTACTTTCACAATCATCAAAAAATACAAAATAATTTAGCACAATGTATTTATAGTGTATGAAAATCCTGAAAAGTTTGGCAAAGTTCATGTAGCCTCAATTTAGCTATGGGGCTGACCAAAATTTGAGAGCTCATAAATATGTCAAACGTCAGCCTAAGCCGCGTATCGAACGCGCCACACCACTAGTAAATTATGGACTAGCCATTACCTGCCAGCGCTTACTAAACAATATCAAAAGTTTCTTGTAATTAGTGAAATATTATACAATTTAGATTCAGTATACATTGAAGATTTATAACGTGACCTGTTGGTGCAGATACCTTATATCAGAGGGATGAAGAATTTCGAAGATTAAAATATTAATAGAGGAAAAATAATGACGATGATAAAACATACCAATTATGTTTTGGTAAACAAGATAATTGTAGATTTATTTTATAATATTACAAAATAATTACATATTTATAACGAATAACAAGATGACGATGCGCCCGATAATAATTGGCTACCGTTACCCAGGCATCAGTAACACCAAAGGCATCACAGTTACGTTGCCGACCAAGAAAGTAGAGAGAATAAGTAAGAAAGATCTGGCTCCCGTGCCCACTGTCGGAACACGACAAGTCATCACTAAGTAGGTTTCACGGAAATATAACAATATCAGTAATAATATTAATACTACGTATATAAATGTGAAAATTTGCGAAGATGTTTGGATGTTTGTTCCTCAATCGCGCCACAACTATTTAACCGATTTGGCTGAAATTTAAAATGGAAATAGCATATACCCTGGATAATAATAATTATTATAATTATTATAACTAACTCTTTATTGCTTTAAACAGACAGGATTAACACATAGGCTACTTTTTATCGAGGAAAAGTTCAGGATTCCCGCGGTATTTGTAAAAAATCGATCTCTACCCCGGGCGAAGCCGCGGGCAAAAGCTAGTAATATTAATAAGTTAATAATGTTATTTAGAGTAGTAATTATCAGGAGTAGTTTAGTTTGAATGTCAATATCCCACTGCAGGGATATTGCACACTTTTTAAAAATTAAGCGTGGGTATTAACTACTCGCTATAAATTATAAATACACAGTGCGTATTACACGTTATAGCTTACAAGTAGATACATTAAGAGAGTGAAGGAAAACATCGTGAAGAATTTTGCAAATAAGGCTATAAATATAACTTTAAAATTTTAACAATACCTAGTGCTATTATCCCCTTATTTCCAACATTGCCTTTCCGCAGTCGCGGTCGAAATGAAGACGAACTGCCAGATATAACGATGCTTTCGTATAATTTCATATTAGACGTTATCCTTCGCTCACATTACGTGGACAAACGGTTTTCATTATTGCGATATTGCGTGGAGATTCGATTTATTACACTTGTATAGTAGTAAACAAAAAATGGTTGTCTGTAAAGTCGGTTTACGGACGGTAGTTTAACGTGACAACGTCATGACAAAACATTGATGAAGTAGTGCTCGAATATAATATTATCTCTGGAAATTAACTTATAATTAGAAACTTTTATCTTTATACTACAACGCTATCTAGAATTCTTGAACTAAACTATTTTTCAGCATATTACTTTCTGACTTAATTGTGTATATAGTTTTGTTCATACATGGCGCTTTCTCCATTGTTCGCTTGCTCGCGTAATGCGACAAATGAGTCATGCTTTTTCATGCGTGCGGCCGGCATCGTTTTAATAGACGTTATCACGTCAAAAGGATGTAGTCTTCGTATGGCCTATTTGGTGGTTAGACATTATTACTGCTCATATACTGTATATGTAACATCTGGAGTCACCCGTGCCCTACAGGAGACAAGGATGTTTTGAAGTCACCTTTAGGATATATTTTAATACAAAAAGCGTGTCATAGGAGTAATGAACCTACTACAGAAGTACAATGCATCATTTTATTAGTTATTTCGTCTAATAGAATTTCGCACAACAACCCATTTCATAGTACAGCACACAGAATCTCTCTCTCTTTCCTTCACCATTGGAGGAATTTTAATTAGTAGGTATTTATTAATAATTTTTGTGTTTTGGACACCGTCATGATAAAACATTGTGTGCTGTCTGTCTTGTCAAAAAATCTTGAAAATGTTCGACAAAGTAGTAAAACCTCAGAAAACAACCAAATAACTGACAAATTACCGTAACAAGGGGTAACTGTAGCTTCCAGAGATGTTAGGATATTACTGACGATTACTTGTTCGCCGGCTATTACAGTACATTTCAAATAAATAAAATAAAACTGCTAGTGAATTTAAAGAAGCACAAATGCCGCACACAGTGCGTACATACCGTACAAAGCGCCTGCACTCGCCGCAAATTGAGTTACAAAAACGATTCTTTCCGCGAGCGCTCCTCAAACTACACAAAGGGTTTACTGTCGCAACAAAATAATGGTTCTTTAAGACGCTTTGGGAGTTTCGGTCCGATGCGATGCGGGTTTGATTGCTTCCGACGCAATTTAAACTGCAATTGTCTTTTTGTTGACAAATGTTGGTTGCTTCGTGATGTATTAGCATTCTTAACTATTATACTCGTAGTTAATTTAATACAAATTGAATTTTTATCTACGCTTTCCATGTTTTGGTTTAAATAAGGCATTATATTTAATCGGGATGGTAATATAACGATTAAAATTTTATAATTGGACTCGTATATTCATACTCATTTAAAGTATAAAGGTGTTAAAGTTTGACGTGTCCGTGTATACTGTATTATATGTGTACTTGTGGATCTGTATGTATGTGTGTATGTGGTATCGTAACTCCCAAACGGATATGAACTGATTTGGATAGTGTTTTTTTTGTAGGAAAGGTGGCATAATCGACAGTGTTCTTAGCTACGGTCAATGTATATAAAACTGTTTTTTAGATATTAAATAAAATTTTAGTTGTAAATTATATTCTTTATGGGTCGTAAAATTCTGAATCCCTAAATACGTTTCAAGCTGAGTACAAACAAAGCCACACACAGAGCACAGGCGCAGAGTAGCCAGCCTCTTGGTTTTCTATAGGGCATATTTCGAAGATTGCACAGAAATTGTTTGAGATAATTCCTCCATCCCCGTTTCTCCCATTGAACGAAACACACGACAGGTATCTATTCTTATATCGTGAACATCCCACCGGTATGGATGGAGCGTTTTGCCTCGTAATTCGTTATGCGCACCGTGAAGGATTAGAATAGCCTGCCTGCGTTCGCGTTCCCATCCACCTATTACGTAGATGTCTTCAAGAAAAGAGTGAATAGGTTTTTTACTAAGTTAATGCGCTCACCATCCTGGACCACATCTACAGTTATGTACTCGTATCGTCAGTCGTCAGTTGGGATTGTGATCAAGCATTATCTTATTGTAAGTAAAAAATAATAATAATACAATTGAAGTTAACAATAACTAGGTCACTAAATCAGTTGGAAAAAATATTACTAAAATACAAGTTTATTACAACTGATAATCTCCTAATCTAATAATCTCCTGAGCTCAGTAGTATAAATATTCTAAATGAGCTAGAGTTTGAGAACAGGTGTCCGACAGAGGCAGCAGGTGACGTCAGCTCATGTTCGTTACCGCGCTTCATTACGACTCGCCTCAAGGGTAAGGGTAGGGTGGAAACTGTGTTCACAATGCGGTACCAACACTAGATATCTTAGTGATGATGGTTATCAGAAACGATTTCACAAAATGGTTATCAATAATCTAACATTTAAAAAAAACCGAATTCAAAATGAAGTACCTTCTCCAATAAAAAAAAGAATCATTGAAATCGGTTGGCGTCATATTGAGTTATTCGTACATTCACGTACGTCCAGTCGCGTACTTAATGCAAATTTAAGACTTATATGTCAAGATCTCGCTCTTTAAGTGGGACTACATGACAAGTACCAGCTTTCGATTAAAAAAGAATCATCAAAATCAGTTTACCCACTCGAAAGTTCTGAGGTAACAAACATAAAAAATACAGTCGAATTGAGAACCTCCTCCTTTTTTTGAAGTCGGTTAAAAATTCAATAACGTAATTGATTTTGAATTTATATAAACAATTCTGTAGAGAATCTTCTACCTTTTCCTGATAGTAAAGAGTTAAACGACAGCTAACCAGCCGGATCAGGACTTCAAGGATGTAGACCCTAACATGCTTGCCGCGACAAAACTTCTTACAGTCTAGTCTTTAGGCCTCTAGTCCTTAAACACCAAATGAGATAAGATATAACCTATTGGAACGCCTATTCAAGAGAAAGTGACATAAGTCGACCAGTTAATGGATTTTTATTGTAGCCTTGGGGACTTTTGCTCGCAGGGGAGTTTAGCTTGTACTTAAGAAAAGCATTACACCTAGTTTGATATCCTATCCATCTAATATTATGATGTGAATTGTGATCCTTCTAATATTTTGTATGGATGTTTGT